>VWZU01003747.1:101393-151249 GCA_013397095.1 Sterrhoptilus dennistouni | reverse complement strand
GGGGGACAAAAATTGTACTCCAAGATGTACATGAAGGAGCTGCCTACGCCACTGCGTGGGAAGGGGTTTAATAGGGAGCCGAGAAAGAGCCTGCACGTAGGAGGAGAAAAGAGCAGATGTTAGCAGTGCCTTTTTGTTTTCCTGGATGGCATGGGAGGCAGGGAAGATGGAAAGAAAAGCTCCCCTTCTTCAGAAATAGAAGCTGAAGATGGGTAAGGCTTTTTCCACTTGTCCAGGCTGGTTGCAACATCTGTAAAAAGAGGATCTGGGGCTCAGTTCCAGCACCACACACTGACCATCCTGGAGCACCACAAAAAGAAGGAGCCTTGTTGTGAGACACTAGACTTGGAAATGACTCCACTGTACTTCTGAAGGCTGGAACAGGTCCTCTTCATCCTCCCCCAGGCACTCTGGAGCTGGAGACAGTCAAAGGCTGCCAGGGGCATCTCCCATCAGGAACACGCTGACAGGTTTCTGAATACATCAACAATTCCAGTTCCACTA
Source organism: Sterrhoptilus dennistouni (assembly GCA_013397095.1). NCBI lineage: Eukaryota > Metazoa > Chordata > Aves > Passeriformes > Zosteropidae > Sterrhoptilus > Sterrhoptilus dennistouni. The sequence continues at coordinate 150,745 of VWZU01003747.1, read as the reverse complement.
CAAAAACTTCAGTGACTTTCCGAAGAATCATGTCTCTCCCCAAAATAGTCCTGTGGCATGCAAGTACATGCAATGTGATGTGTAACACTCCAAGCAAGGGAGGGCTGGGTAATTCACCACATCAGACACGCACGTTCCATTCCCAGGCCATGTTATTGCATTTAATACCTTGGATTTTTATTCCAGGCAATTTGATAATCTCCAATGCAGATTCCAGGTGAACAACAATGCCTGATGAGCTACTGGACACACACAGACCCTCTCCTCATGTGAACAGAGAGGCTTCTTCTCAGGAGAAAGGACTTGCAGGTAGGATACAAAGTGCAAAATTAAGCTACAAGAGGAGCAAACAGTGTCTATGGATGCACAGGGCAGGAGGCTGAGAGGACCAAATGTCTGCACTCACCACAAATATCCTCTGTTACTTGGTTTGCACTGTCAGAGATTTTAGAAGCCCTGAAGTTAACCTCTGGCACTGCACCGCACAGAAGATGCCTTCTTGGAAGATTTTTGACTCAAATATTTGACAGGATTTGTTTTTCTGTAACTCAGAGAAGGGCTGGGATTGGGCAGATCCTTCAGAAGTGCCTCAGCTCTGCATGCAGAGGCCATTTCAGTGTCCAGCAGGCTGCTTTGGGTGTGTTTTTATGTAGTTTTGTTTACTTGACTGCTCACCCCATCTCCCCATTCTGAGCAGGGCACAGAGACAGGGGCCCTTTAAACCCTGCATGAATGAGCCTCTCATAAATTCCATATTTAAGAAATTCTGGCTGTATCCTTCGGTCATAAAAAGAAATTAAAACTGCATATAACATACAGTACCCTGTAATCCTGCTGCACAGCCTTGTGCCTGCATAAATCAGCCTCTCATGAATATTGCACCGTACCTGCAACTGCCTGACCCAGGAGTTTAAAAAAGGATAAATCAAAGGGAAACAAAGCCACAGTCACAGAAAGACTTCACAAACAGCACCTGCTTTCTGAGAGCCTTAGAGGTCATGACAAACAATCTGAGCAGTGCACAGGTTTCAGGGACTCAATCGGAGCTGCAAAAGGAGGAGAGAGCAGATATTTTTCCTCCTCTCTTGCCACGGTGCAGCAAACTTTGGAACACAGAGCAAATCCTCTGGCAGGAGTTTTCTGGTCATGGAGAGGGACAAGCTGTGGAACACCCAGAGTGTGGAGAGGAGCAAGGAAGAAAAGCTGTTTTATAAACCTTGGAGGGGGAGGAGGACCTGAGCTTCAACAGTGTTTTTCTACCAGAAAATAACTCACAAAAACTTAAGATTTCAGGTTCTGCCTTGATTAAATATAACAAACCACTCCATGTATTTTTTTTAATTCAAAAACTTAAAATAAGAAAAAGTCCATTTCGTCCAGCTCAAAAAACAGAGAGCAGTGACAGCTTTTATTAACAACTTCCTCAGAGACCCAGAAAACACATCACACTGCTCAGGGGAAGTTTTTTATTGCTGAAATCTTCAGTAATGGGCAAGAAAAAAATTCAGCCAAGACATCTTCCTCTGTCCCCTCCATCTTTCTGAGTTTATTTGCAGCCCAGCAGGTCACCCCTTACAGAATTTGTGCATGGGAACAGCACAGTGGCAGGAAAGGGACAGGGAAAAATACAGTGTGTGTCCACCTTCTCTGAGTGGATTCAGAGACCGTGGCCCAAGATTGTCACTCCCTGGCCATTAACTTGCTTTGCAACCTTTGCCAAATTAAGCACTGTGCCTCAGTTTCCCCACGTGGGAATAGTAAGGTTTTGTATTTCAAACTCCATGGTGTCCACCAAGCACTTCATGAGAAGCCACTTGAGCTTTGACCTGCAGAATTTTACACAGGAGTTTCCACAGATTTGCTGACTGCCACCTTCCCTCCAAGCTGTGGATTTATTTTTATTTTTATTTTTTTCACAGCAGCACCCCCATTTCAGCTTCTCAGTGCTACTTATGTCAGCCAGAAACACAACACACCTCGTGCTCCCTGCTCCTGTGCTTCAAAATCCTACATCTTAAGACATTCAAAAAAGGTTTGTATTGCAGCCAACAAACACTGTTAAAGGGTATTGAAAGCTTCTTCCATTGCCATTAACTGAGTGAAGAGAAAACAGATTCCGCTGCTGTCATAGCACATCAAAATAACTACTTCAGCTATAAATAGCTTAGCTTACTCACTTTTTTCTGTTCCTCTTTTTTAAGGTCAAGGCTGCAGCCAAAAGGAGTAGCAGCACATCCCAGAGGAGCATCCCTCTCTTCTGCTTGAATTTGGGCAGAACAGCAAGACAAGGAGTACATCTGTAATCAGCGATCCCAAGGCTACACAATTACATCATAATTAGAGAAACAATTAGTCCCATTTAGGTAGGAAGAGGGGGGGAAGAGTGTTAGCAAGCCCACATATGCACAAATTTACCTTTTCCTAATTAACGAGTATTTTCAAACCAATTTTAGCTAAACTGCCTTTATTTTTGTTGGATGATGTTTCTGTATCCACTTGGCTTTATTGTTAAGAATTTCTGCATTGAGTAGAACTTCTACACGAGAAAAGCCGGTGGAACAATCTGTGACAGCAGGGTATTTTCTACACCTCAATTAAGGGCTTTCAAACCTCCCCTTGTGCAAGGCCTGCTCTTCCATTTGCTGCAGCTGACCCTGTCCCATCTGCTGCTTGTTAGTGTTCATAACCTGAATATCCAGCACTAGATCAAGATACTGTAAAGATCAATAAGAACAAGCAGTTGTAGCAACTCTGATCCCAGTGAAGATCAGGTCAGCATATCAACTCTGCTCCAGATGTATATAATAGACACTGCTTTAGCAAGATGTGCATTGCTTGACACAAACAGCAGCCACACTATGTCCCCCCCTCCCTTCACCTTTCCTGCTGGATTAGCTTTGCCATCATTTCAGAATTGTCACCGTGTTCCAGCAGCACCTTCAGTACACAACAAATCAAACCTACACCAGATAGTAAAGCATCCCCCACCCCTGAATGGGCACCTCTGGATAAGGAAAGAGTTCCAGTTTACCTCTAGACATTTTAGGAAGTTTACCTAGAAGTTTCTGTACCCTTCTGACAGTGATTGGCTCAGGACCAAGAGAGAAGCCCCTGTTGGACCTTGCCACTTGTTCTCAAAGCCTGAACCTCTTTCTATTGGCAGGTTGTAAGTAGAAAAGAGAAAGAACAAAGGTGCTCCAGGCATTTCTGAGGTGTTGTAGCAGGTATAGGATCTGTCCCTATACTGTGCTCAGCTTTGCCTTTTGTTTTTTGTACTATTTTCTTTCCTTATTGAAACCTTTTTGCTTTTTCAAGACATACTTGATCATCCTGTCTTGCTAATTGATTTTAGCCACTTCTCTGCAAGGGCTGGAGCCTCAGAGGTGTTGGGAACCCCAATAACACCAGATGAATATATTTTATAGTTGCATTAATTAGATCTCTGAATTTCTATAAGAATGCTCTAACAGAACTGTTTGTGTGAGGTTATCGTTATCCACAGGGAATATTCCCCTGATGCTCAAGGGGGCACTTAGGTATTTTTAGCTACTTTTGGGTGATGTTTATTTTATGCAAGCCACAGCCTCAGTTCCAGTCCATGAGCTGCACAATGGTGTATTTAGATCCACCTCTAGGGGCTGCATGAAACCTAAAATATTCCTTTTCTTCCTTCTCAACTTCTCAGCTCTTTGCAACATCATCAGTCATACAACTCTCTTTCTCCATCTTCACTCAGCCGTATGCAAGTGGAGACTGGAGTCTCTCTCCACTGTTGAAAGCAAAAGATTTTCTGCAATTGTCGAGTTTTCATGGGAGCAAGTGGGAGTTAAACATCCAGCTTGAAAAATGTATTTGCACTTGGGCAGGTCTGGCAGGTCCTCAAGTGGATCCTGACCTACTCGCGGATATTTTTTCCTGCCTAGTCTCACATGCAACCATATTTTCCAGGTACACTTATCTACCTGTCACACAGAATGATGTATAACCCTGAAAAAAAGCAAAGCAGGTGATTACCTTTCCCCAGTCAAGTGCAGTGGAAAGGTCAGATTTAATACGAAGCTGAGGGGCAATGAAATGACACAGAAAACCTAAAAAAATTGAGTGTAGCTGTGCTGGGAGGGAAGCAGGTCTGCTCGTCCCCGTGGAACAACCAGCAGCACAGAAACACCATTCATCTCTGCACAGGCTCTTTATTTCTCACTGGTCTTTGATTTGGGACTTGGCTCCACTATCATGGAAGATATATTTTTGGGAAGATGTGATTTAGGCAGGTGAATAATTTCCTTCTGTGGTGGCTGCCCAGGCTCTGCCCAGAGCCACTGACATTCAGCACCCACCAGATCCTTGAGTGCCCCCAAAGAAATTGGATTGTTCCAGGCTTTTATGATGGAAAAGATATTTTTCCTCAATCCCACCCTTCCAATGGCTTGGGAGCTGCTACGTGTTGTATACACAGTCCTGCAATTACTTATTTTAATCTTGGTAGTGTATTTGGGCATTGCTGGACTTCTACAAAATCAGCAGCTAAATGGAGATAAATGCACAGCTCCCTGCATTCGGGGGAATTCAGTGTAGCCCCTTCCCATGTCCTAAATACAACTGGCTGTTTCACAACTTCTCTATCTAAATTAGGTTTTTCCATGGACTTTTTTTTTCCTCTTATCCTGCCTAAAACCCAGAGCAAATTCCAAGGAGAAATTCTCCTTGGGCCACTCAATGGGGCTTGAGCCCCACATCCAAAGCACTTAGACTGAAGCTCAGCTGCAGAAAACAGAAATTTCATAGTTTCACTGTTGAAAACAAGATCCTGCTGTTACTCTCCCACGTAATTTTGAGTTCAGGATTCCAAGTGCCATTCTGCACCCAGGTCCATGCAGACCCATTTGGATGGATGAATGCCTTGAAGGTTATGGGCAAGACCTCAAACCTGGAAGTGATTATTCTCCAAGCTGAGAAAGGAAAATTCCTGAAGGTCTCCATGATACGTTGATAAGAAATAATGGAGAATTGTTTCATTTAAACACAAAGAACAATTCAGCCATAGCATGACTTGTGACAGACATTGTGAAAGTTATCAGATGAACATCTGCATGCTAAACCTTTTTAATATTGAAAAGAAATGTAACTATTTACTGTCCATGATGAAGCCTGGGCTTCCTGGAAAGGTACCCTGCCTTGCTGCTTCTTCTTGTTCCCCATGTCTGCCTCTGCCTTTCAAATGTGTGCCATGAATCACAGTCTAATAGCAAGGTTTTAAAGAACTACTTCTTTCCTAGGAAGTCAGAACAATCCCATTTAAAAGTGACCTCTGTGAATGTGCTAAATATTTAGAGAGTAAATCTCAAGCCCAGGAGTGATCTGCTGCCTTTACCTGCAGATACCAGCACTCCCAGCATCTCTTGCAGGCCTGTGGTCTGAGCTATATATATATAGAATCAAGAATGGATTCAGAAAACCCCACCAACACCTAATTTTGGCCAGCTAAAAAACCAGTATATCATCTAAACCAGTCACCTAGACCTTTCCTGTTGGAAGTTTGCTTTCCTCACAGGGCCCCTTTGAGCTACCCCCTCCATCTGAAAAGTAGAACCACTGACTGAGGAGCTGGTTTCAAACCTCTTTAAGACCCATATGAAGAGTCTATGCCCTGCAGCAAGTTTGGCAGTCAGCACTTTAAAAAATAAACTCAGCTCCAGAATGGTGATTTGCATAGCGCATGGTGACTAAAATTAGCCTGCCTCAATTCCATTGCAGGAGGAAGTCTGAGTTGCCACTGCAGTTTCAGGTTTCTTGGCTTTCAGAGGAATTCGTAGCATCCAAGGAACACAGACATGTCTTCTGTGCTCCTCTTGGCTGGCACTGCTCTCTCAAGCTGCATCTCAAAGCTGTCCTACAGCACCAGCAAAAGCCTTGCCTTTCCTCACATGGGAAACCAGAATGTGCTGAAACCTATGGAAGCCTTTTTTCCAGCATAAAAATGTTTGGGAGATGAATTAGTAAAGAGAGAAAATGCACTGCAGGTCACAAATGGTCTGTCCTGAGTGTAGGAAGGGTAAAACCTCCTTGAGACTTAACTACCACATAAGAAAGAGGTTTCTCAAAGCAGAGGGGGACTGGAAGGTGCTCTGCAGGAGACATACACCATGTAAAGTTGGGTTAGGACTGGTAGTTTAACCTTCATTAGCTGCTGGATGAAGGTGAGATCCCCAGTTTGGTTCTCAGCCACTGCCCCACAATATCATTGCGTAAGAGCTTGTGTTCCTCTGTTATAATTTAATATTGTGATTTGGCAAGCCAGAGAGCTCACACACTCCCTCAGCCTCATTTTATTCTGCAGATGAACAGATGTCCATAGGAGGTCATGCTAGTCCACCATGGATGTCCCTGTTGAACGTAAATGATTCAAAAAGTCAGACATTGGCTAAGTGCTAAACTGTTGTGGCTTTTTTGGGTTGGTTTTTTGTGTTTTGTTTTTTTTTTTAATTTTTATTATTTATTTCAGCTTGAGATGTGGCTATAGCTTCTTTCTCCAAGATGCATAAATAATTCATGCAGTTTTGAAGGGGGTCACTCAGGACCTGTGTGAAGAATGCTGCTGGCCCAGATCCCCCTGTCACCTACTGAACAAACCCAGGTCAGGTCCCTCCCATCACTCACCCTTTGCTACAGGTCAGGCCATGGGCCCTCAGGCCACATTTCAGAGTTCTGGTTCCTCTATCCCTGCAAGGTCCCAGGCACCTTTGAATCCAAGATCACAGCTACCAGAGGCTTGTAGCTTAATATTTTTAGTAAATTCATGCAAACTAAACTTGCTGTAGCAATAACCCAATGTGAAAGACGAGGTTCACTTTTTAGTAAATTTTAAGGAATACGTTTAATAAAATAATTAAGACAATTAGGAGATTAAAAAAAACCAAGTACGGCCGGCCGGGTGACTTGGCATTCAGCCAAGTCCACCCCTTGCTTTCTCAGAGAGACTCGTTAAATACCCTTCCCGTTATATCGATATATGAATATTCATAAAATTCCATAAACTAGTTTCCACATTCCAGGAACTGTTTTGCATGGCCCCTCCTTGGGTCCGCCTTTTTAGGGCATTTGTGTTTCTGGGCTGTGTCCTTTTTATCGCTTCCAGTTTGGGCCTTGGTCTGTGCTTTCTGCAGGTGGGAGATGCTGATAGTTGGTGTATCAGTAGCAGAGTCTTCTTTACATGTTCACTGGATGTTATCCCAACCAAACAGACAGTTTAAGCATACTTACATCAACTACTCCCATTATATCTAATCTTCTTTTACCAATAGCAAAAATAAACTTATATCCTATATCCTTACTATGTTATTAATCATATAGCACACATCTTGCGAAAAGCCGATTTTATAATACACACATATAACACCAATAAAGTATTTGTTTTTATATTTTATATGGACACAAGCCAGATACTAATTTCATTTTCTGCTGTGTTGTAGAATTGAAAGGCAATGATTCACCCTTAAAAATGCATTTAAAATTATTTAGTGACTACTCTGACTACAGTATTTATCTTATGGAGGTAGCCCAGAGTAAAAACTCAGTGGTATGCAGAGTCCTGGCTGGATGGAATTAGGAAGAGTGGAGCCCCATGACATGAAATCTGATGATACATTGAACTTCTGACCTATAGGAGAAATCTGATCATCACCACCCACCTTCTTCTTCATTTCAGCTCTGTTCAGGAAAATGAAAGTCTTCATTCAGCATTCTATTTTCTCCACCTTCCATCACTGGAATTTTTACGTGAGCTGAATTAAATATGCCAGACTTTGAAGGTAAATGTCCTCAGTGGCTCAGTGATATCCATGGTGTCTTTCTGTTTCTTTAGCCATTGTCATTGAGCCTAATTCTGTTCTGATGAGGCCCTAGAGGAGAGTGAAGTGCCCTGAGTCCTGCTGCACTGTGGTTTAGGCAGAATAAAATACTGACTCCAGTACTACTGGATTACTTTTTGCCTGAACTGGAGGCAGTCGCTGGGTTTTGCCTACTTTAACCACATTTTCTGCTCTGAAGTTACTAAGTGTTAACCCTGAAGTCCTTACTCAGGATTTCCAACATCCAAGGCAAAGTTTGAACCAGACATAGACTACGCAGAGTTTAATGACCACGAAGAGGTGGTGAGCTGGGCTGGAAGCACCCAATAACCTGTGCTGTGTCACTGACATATCTGCAGTGTGCTGTGGGGATAATCAGGCCTTAAAAGACATGGCACCAGGGCTGGATGGAGGCCAGCTCAGCAGCCCTGCTTATCTGAGCTCTGCTCAGTTTCAGGCACGTTGCACTTTGCTCACCCAGGGCTGAGCTCCCGGGGACCCGGCCGTGCGTAAGAGGACAAGGGCTCTACCCACCCCTGCTCTGATAAGCTAAAAACAGACTGAAGGTCTAAGTCAACTCCACTTGAGCATGTGATAAAATTCTTTGCTAAACTGGGGCCTGAGCCAGCGTGCTCTTAGGGTGGAACTCAAATAGCTGCTCTTGGAGGAGAAAGAATGGAGCCAAAGGTTCTCCTGGGGTGATGGGCTGGGGCGAGCACAGGAGCCCAAGCAAATGGGGAAATGGCCTGATGCAAGAGGAGGAAGGATTATGTGACTGGCCGTGTGGCTGTGGCTGGGGAGGAGGAATTTCCTCATGGGAATGTTGCCAGGAGGGTGAGGAAATTGCTTGCTTTTCCAAGCTGAAGCAACTAATGGAGAAGAGGTGAGAACAAAGGTTCTGTGCTGCTGGCAGTGTCACTGGGACACAGCAGGAGTGCTGGTTTGGGCTCTGGGCTCCAAAATAGCACACTGGCTTCACACCTTGAATACTCTGAAAGGCTGAAGTTATAGAGCTCCTCATCCCACATAAATATCTGTGGTAACCATTCAGGAGGTGTAGGGCAATGGCTTGTGTAGTGGAGGATAAAAATAACCCAGGCCTGAGATACCAGCCCCAGATTTCATCCAAAGTTCTGGAGACCAAGTGTTAGCTGAGTCCCTGGAGCTCCTCAATACACCCAACTTCTGCTGGTCTGCTTGTTCTCTCTGTTTGTGCTTCCTTTGGGGCTTTTGGGCCACCTCACAGTTCCTTGGCCTAAAAGATACTAAAATTTCATCAAAAAATAGGGGAGAGCTTCTGTTCTTCTGAAAGAATTTGTGGAAAAGCCACGGAAGGACTAGAAAGAAATGCTTCAGGCTTTAGTCCCTTTTGGAAAATAAGTAAATTGCAATTTGGGTGGAGGGGACTGTAGCTTCCCAGGAAAACACTTCAATACATCAGGAGCTACACTCTGAAATTGTTAGAGCTATGTGTGCAGGAACCCAGCTTCTCCACTCACGAAGAGACTTCAGCTACAGCCAAAAAATCTGTGAAAGACAGAACCAAGCAACCTCCCAAAAAACACATTCACCCTGAGCAGGGTTTGGGCATTGTGGTGGCTGACAAGAGGCTCAGGAGCTGTGCAGAAAAGCTGTTTCTGGAGATATTCCTACTACACAGAGGGAAAGAAGATTTCATGCCTGAAGGATCTCCTTGGTTACATCTCCATTTCATAGGCACCGTCTACAACTCGTTAGAGCCTAAAAATAGCAATTTCTTCTGGTTAGAAGAGACAGCAGCCTCTTTTCTCTTCTTATACCAGAAAAAAAATATATTTTGAACTGACTCTTCTAGATAAATAGCACTTAGAAGTAAGTGTAGTGCTCCTGATGAATCTCATGTAGGGATTTGCAGTTACTTTTCATGCCACAGACCACAAATTAATTAAGAAAATCTTGTCTCTTGGAAACTCTTCACAGTCACATCAAGTCACTGTAGCAGTAACTTGTATGGAAAAATAACATTAGGGATAATTTTATTTTTAGCTGTCTTAATGAAATATAGCAGATGGAAATAAAGAGGAGAAGCCCGTCCTATGTGACTAGCCATCTGTCTGGGGATCAGCAACAAGTGTTTCATGGATCACAGCTAGAAAATTAGTGGGTAATTAACGTCAGTCTTCAAGCTACCCTACAATTCTTCACACTCATTATTCTACGTCTATAGAGTGGCTTTCAAATGCCACGCAGAGCTTACCTGGTTGTGAGAGATGTGCTCATAGCACCTCCCCTGGCTTTAGAGCACTAAGCCTTGGGCTGAGCACCAGCAGTTCCCTCCCACCCCGCCCTCCCTCTCACACAAAGCTGACAGTGATCGCATAAAATCCACTCTCCCAACTACCAAGATCCCAAGGAATATTCCACTCAATCTAAATTTGCCTTGAAGGTGTTCCTCTCCCACCCTCAGTTCTCCAGCACACCAAGCACTGGGGTTTGCACTGGGTATGCCATAGAAACCAGACTACCAACTAGAACACGGGGTAAAGAGCTATTATCCTAGTTTTTTGTGTTGGGTTTATTTCTGGCATGTGGATTTTCCAAGCCCATTGAGTAGCTGCTCTGGAATCTCACCCTCCAAACCCGCTCCAATGACTTCCACTGCTCTGCTGGAGGAAGCCTGCCTTGTTTAATGACATCCTAAACAGACACACAATCCTGAGCACTGCTAAAGGTCAGGCAGCCTGAGCTTTTGGAGACGAGATACTTGCTCAGTGTTGTCACTGTTACACCCTCTCGGTGCCCACACATGCAGCATTACATCTCGGGGTTGTTCTCCCCTTCCTTTCTGGAAAAATCAATGCCTTCTCACAGAAAGGTTTTGTATTTCACCATTAGAGAGTAATGCTTATTCTTCTTTGGTAACAGGATATTGTTATCAGGCTGTTCTAACTTTGTTTATTACCTCCATTCCTACAGCTGCTACAATTCACTTGATACTGGTTTGGTTATTTTTATGCTTTGATTTAAGAACAGTGTGCTCCAAGGCTGCACTTAAAGAAATGCCCAAGGAGCAGAGCCAAGGGAGTCGTCAACTTATTTACTGGACTGAGCTGAGCCCAACACGATGCCTTTGGAAATAACCTCTCTTTCTGGGAATCCATGAATAGCTGTTAAACTCTACTGTATGGAATAAACATAATTATTCTTCAAAAACCTTTGGTACGCACAATCCGAATGTGGCATAGCAGGTGGAAATTGTGTTGTTTTTCATACAGAGACAGTGGCCCCACTGAGAGAGCTTAAATCTAGGGAATCCTCTTTGTAGACCTACTTCAGTTTTGGCTGTGTCTCTATTACTTTTATGGCCCTTTTTCTCCCACTTCTGGACGAGTAAGCAATCACAGTTTGCTGGCAAATACCAAATATTTGCAAACATCTTTCAGTCTGCCCTTTCCAAGCTTGAAGGAAGATTTACAAGTCATGGAAACGTTCCCTCCACTCTGTACCGATGCCTTCACCATCTCCCCCCTCTTCTTTCCAGCCCATCTTGAGAGATGAAGGAATCAGCGCTGGGATGGGACTGGAATATCAGTAGAGGGATGGCATCAATCAGGCCCTCCCATCCCACTTTCCCCTGAAAAAGGAGAAACCTTACCTCTAAGGAAATAATTGATATGCATCCCAGCTGATCCCAGCCAGGCTCATCTACTGAAGAGTAAATTAGCAGAGCAGATGTGGGGGTTGAGTGCCTGCTGCCTTTCCAGGTGAACCATCCCCCCAGAGCTGTGTCCCCTGTGGGATGCTGGGGCTCACCCTTGTGTGCTCCCTGGTGGGTGGGATACGTGGGCAGGGTGGTTTGTTTTGAAAGAGTTCATCTGCCTAAAAAAATGGAAATCGTAGAGTTTCCCCTCTCCATAAAGACACCGTGGGGATGATCCAATTAACACACAAAGGGTTGCTAGAGAACTGAAAAGGGAGAGCCTGTGAGAGGTAAAATACCATTTGTTTTTTAATGAGAAAAGGATAAAGAGATGATCCTAAAAACAGACGTAGTGTTGTGTGCCTTCTGCTCATCTTTTGCTGTGGCCCAGTTGCTGTTTCAGTTGCCTGTGGACATCTGGGCATGCACATCTGGAAGGGAGATGGACCTTCTCCTGCTTTTTTACTGCCTGGACACTGAACAGACTCAAGAGTGAGTGTGCAGAGGTGCTCCTGCCCAGAGAAGGGTGATCCCCACTTTCACTCCTTTTGCTCCACTCTTAGCTACATTCTGAGAAGATGTACAGCCAGAAGATTGACTTCCCTGGTACTTTATATCCAAATTAAGGTAGCAAAGACAGCAGGGAGGTTCCAGATGTCTCCCCCATTTTTTCTTCTAAAATTTTGAGCAGCCAGAAGGTTGCCCAGAGACCAAGATGAAGGGAACTTCTTCATGAGCTTTACCTCAGCTGAATTCCCCAACAGCAAACCCAAAATTTATTTTGGAAAAGCTCTTGGCTCTTTGCTGTCGTTTCTGTTCCAATCCCAGAGGCTGAGCCTCTTTCAAGGCAGGCAGCTTCCTCTTGCCAAGACGGCTCCAACAAGAGAGACCTGGCCACAGGTGGTGGAGTCACACACCAGGGTAAAACCTAAATCCACTGGTTTGAAGCTGTCTGGGGCTTTGGGCAGGCACACACCCTGTGGTGTGCACATCCCCAGTTTTCCTCCCAAGGGCTATGAGAATCCTTTGCCAGGTCTTACTCTACCTTCTTTTTTTCCATCCATTCAGGCCTGTTGTCAGGACTTGTAGCAGCAGAGGACACAGAGCTCATTGCAAAATCCCCCTCTGCTCTCGTGGCTGAATTAACCTCTGTTAAGGTCCAGTTTAAACACAGAATAGCAGAAGGAAGGAAGTCTCTGCAAATAAAGTGGCTCAAACCCAGAAAGAGGAAGGAAAGGAAAGGAAAGGAAAGGAAAGGAAAGGAAAGGAAAGGAAAGGAAAGGAAAGGAAAGGAAAGGAAAGGAAAGGAAAGGAAAGGAAAGGAAAGGGTGGTGGCACAGTGTGGCCATGGCAGCATCAGGGGACTGTCACCACCCAGAGGAGCAGATGGAGGGGAGCAATGAGAGCTCATTGGGACCCCCAAAAGGGTGATATAGTTCTACCTAACCCCTGTCACTCTCTCCCTGCCTCCCCGCCCCCCATGCACATCTTTCTTTTTCTTTCTTTCTCTTTACCCCTTTTACTATTAAACAAAATGTATCAAATTTTTGGCACCAACATCTGACCTAATTTAGTTTTTATGGTGCTTTTTTTTGGGTACATTTCTGGGTTTGATTTGCTTTATTCACAGAGACTTTGTTTCCTCTCCTGTGTTTAAACTTGTAGGACTGTAACAACCTCCCAGCTATCCAGGAACTGGTGACCAAGCCTGGTGTCTGCAGGGGCTCGATGACACACAACACAACCATCCTCCCTCTCCACACTGCCATCCTACACAGAGAAACCTAAGCCTTTTCAGGATGTATTTAACCTGCAGCTCTATCTCCCTGTAGGGTTAGGATTTTTCAAATGACACCACTGGGAATTTGTTGCTTAATTCCAATTGTGTTTCAGGGGATTTGGCAAATAACGGCTTTTTTTTAAGGCTCTCACACAAAATGGCAATGAAGATGAATTTGCAGGTTGTTCACAGAGGCAGACTGCTGAGGTTCATTATAGCACCAGTTAAATGTTATTTATCCCATTCATTGTCTCATTCTAGTTACTCATTTCCCCTGGAAACCCAAAGAGTTGGACACATGAGATGGCTGGACAAGGTTCTTCTTTCAGCTGCCATTCTCTGTTTAGGAATAGTACCTAGAAATGTCTTTTCCTGCAGAGCCTCCAGCCAGGGCAAACTACAGGAGCTCAGACCCAAAGTTTGCCACTATTCATGGGGAGCTGGATCCAAGGCATTGGTTTGGCTGATGATAATAAAGGAAGGTGAGCAAAGCTGAGTAAATCCAGATGTGAACCATTCCCAGTGCCCGTGGCCAGGGACTGAGACTGGGCTGCTTTCAGCTCATCTTCACAGAAGCCTGAGCTGCAAAATCAATTCTGGAGCACCAGAAGGGTTTGAGTGAAAATACATTGCTGTTACACACACTAAATATATACATACAGTAGGACCTGCTGTGGTGAAGGAAGCTGCACCTGAGTTGTGGATTTGAAGTGCTGATCTGCACCTCGGGATCTGCAGCCTGTGTTTGCCCAGGGGCTGTTCCCACTGTGATAAATGTGGCATTGGGGTAAAAATTCGTGATGAAAGAATATAGGAATATATGTTAGATTGGAGTTAATATAAAAATGTGAAAAGGTACAGTCTGTAGGAAATTCCCTCCAAGCCAGGCTGCTGCCGTCCCCCATTCCCCGGACAAAGAACAGGACAGGAGCCATCAGGATGAGCAAAGACACTGGCCAACCCAGATATTAATCCAATTTTTGCCATTGCATTTATAACAAGGGCAACCAGATTTCTTGCCTCTGTCGGTCCCATCCTGACTGTTCTGGAGTTGGGAGTTCAAAATCCCTGGTATTTTTTGAAGCCTGAAGGCTGCTGAAGTGCAGGTGCTTCCCTGCCTTTACCTTTTAATGATAATTTTTGAGGATTGTTTTCATTGCAATAATGGTAAGAAACTACAAAAGAAAAAACCCAAAAGCCAACCCTCAGATTTTTACTCACAAATGGAAGGAGGCAGATACAGAAAAGTGACAGCAAGCCCTTGCCCAAGACAAAACTACAGAGCAGAAAACTCCATCCTGCTCTTCAGCACTGAAGGTCTCTTCTCCAGTAAAGTGAACCTCCTGAGCTGGGGTGTTTCCCAAACAAAAACAAGTTCCAGAGCCATGGGTTTGGATGCCATTGCCATTCCAGTGGGCACATGCATGAATGGTCTTCTGAGCCTCTGCCCCCCTAAGCACCCTCAGCTAAATAAACACCTGGCAGCTGCTGGACCTGACAGCACTGAGGATCCTTAGGGGAACAGACCCTTCATAAGCCCCTTGAAAATGAAAATATAAGCAAGCCAGATCCTGCTGGTGCTGGTTTTACCTGCCCTTGCCAAAACATCACCTTCAGTTTCCAAACATGCTGCCCTTTTTCTTAGGACCAGGATGATCACTGGGCTAGAGGATCAAGAAGTCCAGGCTCTTATCCCTCTACCTCAATGTTCAGGAATTTATTTTTTTTTATTTTAGCCACACATTAAATAAAAGAGGTGACACAGGAGAAAGGGAATAAAAAGCAATATCCTTATCCAAATACCTTGTGCCTAGTGAGGCACCAGGTGTGCCATGTACTGTTCTGGCTGTTTGGGGGGTGGCTGCTGTTTTTCTGGAGTTTGGGGGTGCATTGGGTGCCCTCGGTCACCCACCCCATCCCCAGTGAGAGGCTTGTGCAGCAGTGCCTGCTGCCTCTCAGGACAAGTGCACTTTGATGTTACTCATGGCTCAAAAATAGCCAACCTGCTTTATTTGCACATTTACTTCAGCAGCACAGGGCTTTGCTTCTGCCTCAAAGGGCTGGAGACCAGCCCAAGTCTGAAAGGTTTTAGGGGAAAAAAGTGTTATGGGGAGAGAGGACAAGGAAATAATCCAGGAGAAACTTGCTGCTGCTTTTAGCCACAGCTTAGACCAGGCCCTTCATGAACATAACCCTTTCCTCCTAATTTTTTTTTCCAGCCCATGAGCCCAAGTTGAAGCTGTGTTTCCAGCCTAGAGGAGACGTGGAGTCAGTGCTTTCTGCAGCAGAGCTCCAGATCCTCTCACCCACCTGTTGGAGCCTGGTTTTCTTATAGTGATTACATGTTCAGTGACATGGGGACATTGTTACTGGCAATCCTCAGAGTGGCTTGATGAACCTCCTCGTAATAACTGAATACACACAGAAAGACCTTAGACTGCCACCCAAATTAGTGAGGGGGAAGGCAGCGTGTGTATTAAATAATACTTAACAGTACAAAGGATTAAATACCTGTTCATGTAAGGGAGAGAAAAAAGGAAAAGCAGAGAAAAAAAGGAGCTTTCTAAAAGCTTAAATTTGGGGCCCATCACTTTGCTGAGCAGCTGGGCCTCCCACACTGTCTGGTTTGAAGTGAATCTCTCACACAGGGACTCTGTGTGCTCAGAGCCCCCACTATCCCCAGGCAGATATGTGTGTGTGTGTGTGTGAGTGCCACACACCAGCAATCCACAGGTTCCAGTCAATTAGCAGAAATACCCTGGTATTACATTTGGTCAGCCTGTCAGTCAAGGAGAATCCTGGGAGAATCCATGCCAGGACTGCAGCCATCCACTGCCTGCTACCAAAATCTAAGGCCATAAGGCCCATGGAAGCATCCAGCTGGTAACAACTCACACCAAAGCCCTGGGCAGGAGGGGGGATACAGCAGAAAAACAGCATTAGATAAACCCAATCTTAGCACCAAGGTTGATACTAAAAGCCATAAAAACCTGCAACAGCAAAAAAGAAAAAGATGCCTGGCAAAACTGAAGTTCAGACACGGACATGAAGGTGGTTGGTTTGGAAGAAGATGCCTAAATTTCTCTCTCCTGGAGCCTGTCATGTATCCTGTCCTAGCAGGATTATGGTTTGCACACACCAGCACACGTCAGCTTGTATTCATAGGCCTAAAATGTTCCTGTCAGTTGTACACTCCACAAATGCCAGTGAGATCCCAGATACTCCTTCCCCCTGCCCACCCCTGTTGCTGTTCCATCCATCATCATCCCATCCCCAGCTCCACCAGCATATGTTGCAGGAGGGGAAATACAATTCAGTTCAGAAGATTCACTTTGAGGTATCCAGGTATCCTGCACCACCTTGGATATGTTTCCTGTGTCTCAGTTAGCAGAGGGAAAGTGGCAGCACTGAGGGTGGAGGTCTGGAAGTCTCTCCCTCACTGCAGAACAAACTGGATTCACATTGACAGAGAGAAGCATCCTCTCCAGGAACAGATCCTGCAAAGGCTCTTGAAGCTGCCACGGATTTGGAGAGGACTCAGTTCCTGGTGCTCTTCACCTGCTCACACCCTGATTGCCTGTACACAGGATTAACCTGTGACTTCCCTTTGTTTTGCTTCGGGGCTGCAGGCCTGTTTTGGTATGATCAGATGAGTGTGGTTACATGTTCCTACACCAAATCTGGGTTGTGAGTCAGTGCTGTCCCTTCTGGATGCTGGCTGGGGGACGTGGTGGTGACAGTGACACCTGTACTGGGGCAACGAGGGCACAGGAGCTGCACACACAAGTCAGGATTAGCTGACTGTCTACAGCACAGACACCCACCAAGACCCTGTGACAATGGCATTTCCACACTTCTGCTTTACAGGAAATGCCTTGTTATTCCACAAAATAACAGGACAGAACACCTCAGCCTGTCAGTCAGGACCCAGACTCAGTTCACACAGGGCAGCAGGGCTGGTTTCATTCTCTCCAAAACTCCTTCAGTCCTCTGCTAAAAGCTTAAATCCCTCTGATGGCCTTCAGGTGAACCCTTGGCCTGCAGAGAGGGCAGGGATTATGCAGAGGGGATGGAGTGATGCTGGTAACTCAGCGGGCAGCAGCTGGGAGGAGCAGCACTGATGGAAGGAAGCCAGACACTGTCTGGGTCACTGCTCCAGGGGTGGGTTTCCCTGTGGATGCCTGTGCTGTGTGCCCACTCTCCAGGGAACTGTGCATGGCTATTTCTGTCCCCTGTCAGCAGCAAGGAACCCCAGGGTGTTCCTCTCCCAGCCCTGCTGTTTCTCCCAGGGCCAGGTTTCCTCCCTCTATCCCATCCAGCTTGCTGGGTCCCTGCCAGAGGCCCTGGTGCCAAGGGAGGGGTGACACAACTCCTGTCTCCCTGAATGGAGCTGAGAGGGACAGGGGAGGGACTCGGAGTTATCTGACTGTGCTCCTGTTACCCTGCTGCTCCCTCACCTCTGGATGATCCCACTGTGCTGGGAAGAGCACCTTGGTGCAGCAGGGATGTGTCTTACCTTGCTGAGAGCTCACCAAGCTCACACCTCAGTGCTGCAAACCACAAAACAAGACCCCCAAACCGACACAACACCCCATTTCTGTATCCTCAGCTGTGTTTGGAAACAGCTGAGACAGACCCACCATGGGCTGGGTTTCCAGCAGGAGTGGCCATTCCTGGAGTGCAGGTGCTGCCCTGGGATGGGGCTTTGATTTGGGGCTCAGCTGCCAAGCATTGGCTGCAGCTCTGGCTGGGTGTCAGCTGCTGGACAACCAAAACTGTGCCTGTCCCCCCACACCAGCAGGTCCTGTTTCCTCGAGGCATCTCGTTGTGCTGCCTGCAGACAAAAATACTTCCCCAGCTGCTGCCCACCTGGTGCTGGAGACGAGTTTAGGAAACAGCAATAAGAAACTGAAAATAAAAGGCTGAAAAGAGAGAGATACAAGGGCTCATACCAGAAGTGAGAGCACTAAAAATAGCGGTGATACGATCCATCAGAGCTGTAGGTCATAATTAAGCACTTGAGTGTCTTTGGGCATCAAGCAAGTGCCTCTCCAGCAATAGGAAACTCACAGGGGTTTAACAGGAGAGACGGCGTGTCCTGGGCTCCCAGCTGGACACTGCCAAAAATACAGACTGTATGGACATCCTCAGTGCCCTGAGGGGCTGATGCCAGGCACTGGGGGGGCACTGCCCCTCTGCTCTGCATTAGGCTCTACCACACTCCTTTAACCCTCAGCCAGAGAGTTGGGGGGTTTTCCAGGGGATGGAACAACCACCCTGTTGTAATTCTCTAGGGAAATGGTTTCTCCCTCCTGACCCCCTGGACTCCCTGACCACATAGAGTGACCCTTACTTCCTTCTCTGACCCCCCTGGCTGTGGTCCAGCTGTCTCTCCTCTGATATAAATTGTCTCCTCTTCCTTTGTACGCTCTCTTTCCCCCCTGGAAACTCGAAGAATTAACACCTGGGACAAATGTCCGGGGGAAAGGGCCTCTTCTGAGATATCTCACCTCGTCCTTGATATAATTCTCTCCAAATCCTCCTAATAACTGAGCTAGCTGAAGCCCCTGGGAGGAGGGCAGGAGAGGGAATATATCACCACCCCTGCCAGGAGAGTAAAGGGCAGGGAGGAGAAGAAGGTGTGGTCACCCTCTGGGGCATGAGCCCACTGCTGTATCCCCAGTAGTTCCCAGGAGCTGCTGGGACATGGATACACCAACAAGATGCAGGAGCAGCTTGCGTGAGGTTCAGGCACATCAGCATCTCCTTCACGGAAGATCTTTGGAAGAGCTTTTTTTTTTCCTTTGGAAGGAGAAGCCACAGCTCTGAGCCATGTTCCAGCCTGGAGATGATCAATGCCTGCTGGGCTGCCCCATCCCAGGCAGCTGCATCTTCCATGGGGAGTTCCCAGCCCCTGAGAAGTCGGTTTGATCACAATCCAAGCTTTTATCCAAACCCCAGTTGGTGCTCGAGTGATTTGAAATGGTCAAGGCAATAAATACATCTGGATGTGCCCTTTCCTCAGTGATGAAGCCTCAGCTCCACCCCTCAAACACCCCCACGTTGTGCAGAGCATGGCAGAGCCCCCCTGGCCAGCAGGGACTGCCTGTTCCTGGGGTGCCCCATTTCCTCAGGAAAAGGTGTTTTTTATGCCAGTAAACTTCACCAGGGGATGAGCAAGAGTGGTCTGTCGGGTTTGGTTCCCTGCTGCTGTGCCCACCCCAGTGCCTGTGGGTCTGGTTGAGTGCCCATACCAGTGATGTCGTGGTCAGCTAAAAGGTGCCTCTCCAGTCAATTTATGCTGCTCTTTAGATTCTGGGTTTAGAATGATATTTAGATATCATGATATTTAGAATATCATGCATGAGGTGGAAAATATCTTCTTTAACTCCTCCAAAAGCAGGATTATTTAACTGAGCTGCTGTTCCCTGGAAACTTTTGACTCAAGCATTACGACAGTGCAATACAAGAGAAATTCAATACCACAACAGCCCTTGGCTAATCTGTTTTCTCTTCTGGGACCAGGAAAGCTCAGACTGGAATAAGGAAATTTAAAACCAGTTTGGCTCTAAGAATGAG
Organism: Sterrhoptilus dennistouni; assembly: GCA_013397095.1. Taxonomy (NCBI): domain Eukaryota; kingdom Metazoa; phylum Chordata; class Aves; order Passeriformes; family Zosteropidae; genus Sterrhoptilus; species Sterrhoptilus dennistouni. The sequence goes on along the minus strand of VWZU01003747.1, from coordinate 130,860 downwards.
TGGTAGTTAAAACGAGCATGAAATAGGCAAGGATTTTTGAAAACAAACACATGGCTCCATCAAACATGATCCTAAAAGAAGTTAAAGCAGCTACAACCCTGGTGCTGCTCCTGCTCAGTGTGTGAAGAGGCTGAAGGACACAGCAGCCAGCAGAGGCTGAGACTTAGGAGAACTTCATGGCACAGACTTGACCAGCAGGAGCACAGCACTGGACTGGGAAGAGGAGACTGATGTCCACTGTGTGGCCATGGCTAAGGGTGCCCCACCAAAAGGGTGCCCCAAGCAGCTGCAGCTGCACAGCTAGACTGGGTTTGAGTCAGAAGAGCTTGAAAGTCATAATTTTATTTTCTCTCATTCTCCCTATTTTTGGCTTCAGATTCTTGGATGTCTCCTGCCTACTCCCCAGATATGTGACAAGGAGTAGGTTTGAGATAGTAACAATATTAAAATAAGTCAAAGCGCAGATTGAGCTGAAAGTTCACACAAATGCAGGATAAAAAAACCTCTCAGCAAAAAAATGAGTCAGGTAGGCAGAAGATCCTCAGGAAAAGACTGGGGAGCAAGGGAGTACTGCAGGCTCAGAGGAGTCCCCAGTGCCACACGGTTTAGGACACCTCCCAGGGACAGTCACACTTCAGTGACACCCTGCTCAGCACTGCCCAAGCTGAACCAAGGAGGCAAAATCCAGAGTCGAATGGGAATGATCCCAAAACATGGGGTATAATGAGAGAGAGGGAGATAGCCAGCAAATAAATAAATTCCAAGATATTAAAGGCCAATAAGTTCTCGCACCCTCCACAGCCATAAAACTTGCAGAAATAAAGATGCCAGATACTGACACCATTTAAAGGGAGGGCACAATATTGATTGCAGTACACACACAAACACACACACACCCACACCTGGCAATGCCTCATTTTTTGTTTCTGCCCATCTTTCCTCTGGGGACATCCCCTGGCTTCCTGCAGGGTATATCCTCATGGGATAAGGGGCTTTCCCCAGGACAGAATTTATGTCAAGAGATGATCAGCTGGATTATTTCAATCACAAAGTTTTTTTTTTTATGTTTTTAACCAGAAGCAATAAAAATCCAGGACATGTGGATTTATGGCCTATAAAAGGTTTAGCTTAAGCTATGACTTACAGTCTTATGTAATTTACTAGTGGCCTTAGAGAGGACTCCAATTCCAGCACCCCAGTGAGCTCTTTTTGGAGCATTTCTTGATTTGGGCTCTTTCAGAGCACAGTTGGGCAGTCAGTCAGATATGGGAGGGCAGCTGGGCACTTGACCCAAGGCACAGGAGAGCCAGGAAGTGCCAACCTTCAGTTTCTCATGAGGACTGTGGCTGTGCCAACTTGGCAAATCCCACCCCCATCTTGGCCCTTGGTGTTTGCCCTGGAAACAAGTTGTTTGCTGGTGAGACTGCTCCTTTCTCAGCCCTCTCTATCTCTTTAGGTGCCAGCAAGTCAATTCATTTCTACCTTCGAAGAAATGAACAGAGGGGTTGTATCCATGTCTTGGCTTGCAGAAGGATCTGCCCCAGGGCCTGGCAATGTTTCTGCTGTAATGCCAGAGCTTGTGGGGGTGACTCTGGAGCATCTCTCCACCACAACCCACTCTGATGCCATTTCTGCCTTGGAGGCTTCCCTGAAGATTCAGGGAATCTTCTTCCACGAAGGAGCAATGTAGAATCATAGAATATGCCGAGTTGGAAGGGACCCACAAGGATCATCAGAGACCAGCTCCTGGTCCTGCACAGAACACCCCAACAATCCCACTCTTGTGTCTCAGAGCACTGTCCAAATGCTTCTGGAGCTCTGGCAGTTTTGGGGCTGTGAGCACTGCCCTGGAATAACTTCATACCCTGGAGAACATCTCTGGGTGATCCATGTCTGAAGGGGAAGGAAGGGTCTGCAGCATCAGTGATTTATTTAGTTTGTATGAGGAGTGATGAGAGCTGCCCAGGCAGAGTGTGAGATATACCTAAAAAATGGAATCTGTACAAACAAGAAAGGAAATTGCAGCAGCTGTGGAGCAAAGCTCCTGTGTCTCTTGTCCAAACCCCAAAGCTTCCCTGGAGGAAGGTGTGCTGCACACTGTGCCCTGAGGCCAGTATTTGGGTGTAGAACAGCTGGAGGACCAAACATCCTGACAGCCCTGAAGAACCTCCAGACTTGTGCCAGTCTGATCTGCAGTTCTCCTGAACCACAACTTTCTCAGCTGGCTGATTTTTTTTTCTTCTGGGGATCAGTCTGAGAACAGACCTACATTTTATCACGGTCAGACACCAGCCCAAAGCAACACTGAGCAGCAAGAAGCACAGTCTAGCTTGGTATCATGCAACCTAGCTGCTTGAGGCACAAAGAGCCCAGAAAAGTCTGTTTGAACCATAAGAGGAGCATGAAAACTGCCAGTTCATCAGCAGATAAAGCCCTGCCAGTGCTGCCTCCTTCTGAAAACTCTCCTTGGGACCTATTCTCATTTCCTTCACCTTTTTATGTCTGATTTCAGATCGCACCTCACGCTGCTTGCAAAGGCCAGCTCACAAAACAAGAACAGTTTAACACCCAAGTGCTGCTACTGTCAGCCCAGAACACTGCTGGTGGCTCAGCACAGATTTGTTCAAGTCTCTTCACCTCTCCAAAATGCCTCCTCCATGCTTCCTTTTGGAGGTTTCTGACCCATTCGTGTGATTTCCAGGCTGAGTGAAGTGATGAACCCCCTCTCCTGCCCTTTATCTGCTGTCAGCCAAGGGGATACCTGTGCCTCTTGCCCTTCTGATGGACCAGGCCATTCTGAGGACAGGCCATTTGCAGGCATTTCAAAGAGATTGTGGCCAGCAGAGCCCTGAGCTTCCTGCAAACCAGGATGGCAGCAGAGCCTGGGCTGGGAGGGTGTGAAGAGCTGTAACTCGCAGGATGAGCAGTGCCACAGGGATCATGGTGTAAACTCCACCTCACCCACCTCTCTGTTTACAGCTTGCTGCAGTTCAGCCACAGCTTTGGCACAGAGGTGACATTTGGGGCTTTATTGCAAATGCAGGTTGCTAAGGTGAAATGACCTTCCAAGCACCCTGAAAAATTCAGAGAACAATTAAAAATGCAAAAGCCAGTGATTGACTCGCTGTGCCCAGCTGATGGCAAGTTGTTTCCTCACCGCCTTTGCATGAAACCTTTATTCTGTCCTGGTGTTCTCTAGTGTTGGTACTGCCAGTCAGATGGTGCAGGGATGTTCCTGGTGCCTTCCTACCCTCTGGAAATGTCCTTCCTCATTCTCTCATCCCACATGTGGAAATCTGCACAGCCCTGAGTAGGGGAAGGATGGGTACCTTGTGTCTGGTGCTGAGTTTGCAATGCCAAGGTGGGGGGCTAGTCCTGCATCCCCCCAACCTCTGAGCTTGGCCTGGCTGAGCATCCATCCTCCCTCCCTCCTTTCCTTCTCAGGGGGAGGAGACTCAAGCACATCTGCAAAGGGCAGAAGAGCTTTTTTAGCTCCCGAGCACCCACACAGTGTTTATTTGCAAGTGAGTCAACCGGACTCTAATGGGTTTGTGGATGCTGCACAATTCACCTCTCTCTTATCTCAGGGGTTTGCATTACCTTTTGGGCAATTTTGACAAGGATTCAATTTTCCCCACCCACACACACATCCTGCTGTTCTCTCATTGAACACATCAATTAGCAGCCAAAAAAGTCCTCAGCATCTTTTCTCCCCTGGATTCAGCCTCTCACAACATTTCCTTGTGCAGTTACCCACCCCAAACCAGGTCTGGCCTGAAAAGAAACACTTCATACCTGATCCCTGTGCTGCTCATCCCACAGATATCTCTGTGCCATCCCAGGAGCAAAATCCAAATACCCCAAGCAGGGACAGAGCCATGTGTGGCACCTACATCTCTGCAACAGCATCTGCCAGGAGCAAATGTGCAGTGGCAGAACAAGTGTAAAATTTTCTATCATTCTCAGCCAGAGTATTCCAGAGGTATTCTACATGCTTTTGCAAATCTCTGATTTCCTGATTTTTAGTCCTGCTGGGATACAGACAGCTGGACCATTTTCCATCAGTCCAGTTGTTTCCACAAGGTAGAAGCTGATTCATCCAACCTGGAGACACAGCTGGATCCAGGGGGACCTGTGGGACACCTCCCCAACCTTCTGCTCCCTCCTCCAGGTGTTGCTTTCAGCCACCACCAGCCAGGACAGCAGGATGTGTGCTCTGACCCAGGGCAGCACCATCAGCTCTCCTTTTTCCTTGAACTTGAAGAAAATGTCAGCCAAATTTAATTTTAAAGGCAGACCCCGAGACGTGTGTCTGCAGACCAGGCTTTGGGAAAGTGTAAGGATGACAATGGGAAGAAGCTCTGCTATCACCACCACAAAAGGCCTGGCTTGCTGGCAGCTCCATCCCTACCAGCCCTGAGCCAGGGCAAGGCCCCAGGGACACCAAGATACTGATCCCATCTCAGCCCCATGTGCCAAAAAGTAGAAGTGAAAAGCAGATGTGACATCTGGGGAGGTTTCCAACACGACTTTTTGGGGTTTTCCCCTTTTCCTCTTCATTTAAGCTCCAAATCTGAGACAACTTAAAAGGCCCCCAGACACAGCAACATTCAGGAGCAGGAGATGGCAGCAGCCCCCAACATGCCCCAAATCCCCGGGCACTGCAGATGGGCAGGGGACGGTCTGGGGTAAATGAAAGGAGCATCTGCCCCCTCAGCCCTGCAGCCACACCTGCTGCAGGCTCGTGGGTTTAGAACTGCTGCTCTCAGATCGAGAATGAGACAAGAGGACCTTTAACATCCCACCTGCAAACTGGAACAGAACTTCCCTGAAGGCCAGAGAAGCAGCAGGAAGGGCAGTGCTGGGGAACAGCTGCTCAGCCCTCGCAGTGCCAAGAAACTTCATCTCCCCCACCCTGCCTGGCTCCATCCCAGCACCCAGCAGGACCTTTGTCTAACAAAGGAAAAGCTTTCCCTTTCCCAAGTGTTAGGTGAATTGTACTGGAGGTCCCAGCTCTGGAGCAGAGACAAATCCCAACTGGAGCACTCACAGGGGTGAGGGCAGGGGAGCATCTCCTGAACCTCAGAGCGACCAAGTGCTTGGGTTCCTCTGTCCTTCCTCAGACACAACAGCTTCACCTGGGAGAGCTGTTTCAGGGAACCTGAGCCTTGGCTGCTGCAGGAAGGCCAGGAGAAAGGAATGCTCCAGAGCAGAATGTGTTTTCTCTTGGGCTGCACATTGTGTTTGAATTGTAAGAGCACCATCTTGTGTCATAACTCAGACTGCTCCTGGCCAGAAGCTCAAGCAGAGTGTAATAAGCACCAATCCACATCTTTCCCCATCAGCTCCCTTCCCACCATCATCCTGAAGTGTTTTAAAAAGCAGGAAACTATTTGCCCTCAAAATATATATTTTTTTAAAGAAGTGTAACCACACAGAATCACAATCAGTCCTGCAGGAGCTGCTGGGAGCTGCACAGGTCCCTGGCCAGACCTTGTTCTACAGTAGAATTAAGGGGCACTTGTGCATCAGAGATCACCAGGATGTACCAGGTCCACTGTATTGCTCAGACAGGTAAAGGCAAAAAGGAATGCCAGAATTTTGGTTTACTATTTATTCCATTGTAGAAAAAGGGAAATAGTCTCCCTCAGTAAGTCTGAGGTTTAACATCCAGCAAAAAGTATTTTTCAATAAAAGCATTCACATTGAAAAAGTTTAACTGTGTGTGTATTCGGCCCTGAACATCTCTTTGTGTAGGAGACTGATACAAGTGAGAAAACTTTTTTTGAAGTCTACCTCAGATTTCTAAAGTACAGTGAGTGCTTGTCCCAAAATCCCATGCCCAGTGCAGACAGGTTAGTTATTTCCAATGGCTTCAAATTTCAGTCTCCCAACACCACTTTTAACACCCTTTGCTCAGTTCACAACTCTATTCTCACATCTCTCTCAACACCGGATCTGAAAAATTCAATTATTTATAGATGTGAGGGGCTCCAGGGCTGCTGGAAGAGCTGAAACATTCCCAGAGTGAAGATTTATGATTTATGTTTCTTTTCTTTTAATACAGACACACTCTCCTTTAGCACAGTGCAGTGTGACCTGCCTGAGAATGGACATGGCCCCAGAACCATCACTGTGAGGAAAGGGAGATGCATCAGGACATCTGGAGAGGAATAATGTCTTCCAGGAAAACTCCACTAAGCAAAAATTATGGTGGGTTTGTTAAGCACCAGGTTTATAAACCTTTAGGGTAGTACAATGGTGGTAACAGGACATTTGGTGGTTATCCATAGATGATTCCAGTGTTGGCACATGCATTTGGACTGACTGAAACCCATCATTGTATCTTCTGGTATCTGCAAAATTAACATGACATTACAAAGAACACACTCACTCAATGCATGTTTCATATACATATTTATATATATTTCATGTACAAAGTTACATTCTGAACCTCATGGATTCAATAATAGAAATAAATACTGAAATAACTACACTGCTATATGAGCTCTTCTGCTCACAGAAAAGAAGCCTCAAGTTTTAACAGACAGCAAGTTTAACGCTGTAGAATCCATCTCAGATTACAGAGGCAAGTAAAATTCAGCATAAGTGTCCAACAGACAAAACTTTCAAAAATTACAGACCATAAAATGTTTAAAATATATGTTTAAAAGATTGAGAAATGTGCATCAACAAAATTAATAAAGGAAACTTAATTTTGTTAGAGGGTGGGAGAGACATTTAGTGTATAGAAAAATGCTTTGAGGTGCAATATAGATTGTTACAATATGGCATAACCCTGTTAGAAAAGAACATTTAATTTCCCTAAAGAAAAACCGTATTTGAGTTTATTGTGTCTCGTTTTACAGAGCAGGCCTTCACAAGGCCCACCTCAACAGGGCCATTTACAGAGTGCTAAGTCAGGTTTAATCCTTTGGTAACTTTTATAATACTCACATGGAAATAAATATTCAGTTACACAGCATTTTTTTAAAGACACACGTTCTTTAGAACAGTTAGTATAATAAAACAGATTTAACATTTGTTTGTTACTAAGGCAGCCTATGATAAAGTGTCTACGCTCTGTCACCTCGATCCCATCCAGCACAGGAAAACCTTCCCAAGGAATGGACAATGCAGCCTCACCCTCACCATGCAAACACCCCTACCCAGGCAAGTCATCTGCTGCATATTTTGTGCTCCAAATGTTTCCAAACTATTAACAAGCTGTAGCTATCAAGAGATTAGCTCCTATTTATATGATGCTTTAATCATGAGTGTAATGCATAAACACATTCTTGAGACAGGATTGAGTGTGTATTGTCATCCCAGTGCCTGGGGTTTGCATACTTTATTCACCTTTCAAAGTGACCTTAAGGGGAGTTTATACAGCCCAGCACACTGTGATGGCAACAGGGACCCAGTTAATCTACTGTACCTTAGGACAGGGGATAAAGTTCTTAAATGAGAAGTGCACATGCCTTTATCTACACCCATAGTGCTACACAGTTCAAGTACTTACTGTCTGCTTTAAAACCCTTCCACTTTTGGACAGGAGCAATCAATCATTCTCTGAAATATTTGCAAGGGCTGGCCCACTGAGGTGACTAAAATGGCACAGTGGGCCAGCTCCATTTGGCAAAAGACCAGGTACACATTTGCCAGTTTGCAGGGCTCCAGCTGGAGCAGTAACGCCACTCAGAGAAAACAGCTCATCTCTAATAACTAATTAAATCCTACACAGAAGCAAGGAACAGAATTGTGCGTTTTTTTTCTGAGAACATGAGAATGTGACAATTACCAGTGAGTAAAAAACTTTGGAGACTGTGTTTTCCAAAGAGAAAAGAAAAAAAAAATCAAGAAAATGGCAGGAAAAGCAATTAAACTGCACCACTCACAGTGAAGATTCTGCACAACAGTAAAAGTTTACACAGCATTTTTCTTAAGACATCCAATCCCATTAGTTAATTCAGATGTGCTTCATGTTCAGCATACATGCCTATAAGTTTAAAATAGGTCTAAGAGTGTTGACTCAGGTTACTTTGTATAATTGGTATTTGTATAATTTTTAATAAGCTTCCAGACTTTATATTTAAGCCAAAGTACTTTAAGAGTGACATTCAAGATGAATATGGAAAGCAAATTATGAACAACATGCTCTCATTGCTTTTGGCATTCTGAAGAGAAAAATACTACCAAGGTATTAAACATCTTTAATAAGGATTTTTACTACACAGTTCATGTCCTAAATACATATTTACGAGTGGAACAGCTGTGTACAAAATATGTCGCTTAAAAAGTATTTATACATATAAGTCTAACCAATAGACCTGAATGGAGATTTTCTGGTTTATCAGCTATGATATGCATTTGAAAAAGCTGCCTAAATATATATTTACACAATAGACCTCAGCTAAATGTGTTCATTTAAAAAATTAAGAAAATATATAAACACATGTTTGCCTGATAGACCAGAACTGCTCCTATTACATAAAAATGTTTAGGCAGTTTTAAAAAAGTGTTTCTATATTTACTCCTCTGAAACTGTTCAGTTCTCTCATACAATCAAGTTACTAAATTTCTTTGCTAATCTGAACAGCTCCAGCCATTTGGGGATAAATGCTGGATGTTTATTAAAACCCCTCGAAACTTTTACTTTCCAGAGACTAAATTAAAGAGCAAATCTGGGTTTTTAAATCTTCTGAAGTACAGAAATCATGAAGTGTTTAACTTAGGTCTGATACTAATGCAGAAATTTCAATGTAAAAGGAAGACAGTCTTAAACTCACATTTATGGTTAAAAAAAGAGATGGTGAATAGACAGAATGTCAGCCTAATATTATTCTCCTGACTTTCAGTAATTTTCTCTGTCTTTGTGTTACCTGATAATATTGTTGCTAAATTTTTTATTTTTTTTTTTTACTAAATTGGGGTGTGGAGCTACAAAAAAAAAATACATTTTGTACCTAATTATGTGGAACTACACTTCTTTTACGATCACACTTGAGCAGAATTTTTTCCTGTACACTCTCAGTCTTTTCTCATGCTCTAATTGAGGTCTCCAACCTCCACACACATAGTGCCTTATGAGTTTGACCAGCCAGGCAGAGAAGGTCATTCTAAATGCTTAGGACATAAGGAGTTAAGACAAGAAAAGAACAAAACATATCCCCTGTCTTGAGAATTTTACCCTTATTTTCCAATTTATATCAACCTAAGAATACCCTTTGGAAACAGAGTTGTTCCATGTCAGGGAGATAAAAAAAACATTATGCTCAAAATTGCTCATTCCTGAGAGCAGCAGTTCTCAAGCTTTAAGGTTCATTAGTGAAAATATGCTTTTATTTAAATATTTTCATTTTAATTCCTATACAGCCTTCTCTTTCCCCCAGAAATTCTGAAGAATGTAACAAATTAAACCATGTACAGTATATGAGCAAGATCTTCCAAGTTTGAAAACAAAAGCTGAAACATACAGTTTGCTTGAGCCCTCACTGAGTATTTGGGTCAGTCTTAATAATCCATCTTCTAATTTGTCCATTTTTTTTTTTTTCATACTCTGGGAATAACTTTGCTGTTTTACCTGATGTATTACAGAGTGAAATGAAGCTCAGCTGGAACAAAGCTGAACTCAAGTGAGACTACCAAAGAAGTGAACACATGAGATTGGTGTGGTACAGTAAAACTGTCTCAGCTGCTCACTGTGGTGTGCACACCAGCTGGAGAAACATCAGATTTCCTCACACTGTTCCATTTAACATGGGTGCAGTAAAACAGCACAAGCTAATTCTGTATAGCTAAAGGTATGACAGATTTGCAATATAAAGTTAAACAGCAAAGAAATGCTTCAACATCATGTAGTGAAACAGGTTCACAAATTAAAAAAAAAAAACATGCAGAAGCTTTTTTTTTTTTTTTTTTCTTTTTCTCCCCCATCCACCCCCCACCCCCCCATTTTTAAGGTCTCCAACTGCATCCTCCAGGCTCACTCACTGCCACACATGACTTGCCACACTATTAAGTGACTCCTCTCAGCTTTGGCTACAGAAGGTTCAAGTGGTAGAGCTTCTCCCAGAAGTTCAGATTCTCCTCCTTCATCACCTGGAAAAAAAAAAACCAGTGTTGTTTGAGGCAGCCAATAACCAGAACAGCACCGACACCACATGCAGCAAGACAAGAAAAACACTAAAAAGACAGTGTTGCCATATGCTGATATAAAAACATATTAAAATCCGTGAATGTAAACAGCGTGTTGCGTAATTATTTCAGAGCCTAGCATTCTGCTGGCCATATTCTTTACTTCTAGCCCAAAAAATAATGGCAGTTTTGTAAGTATCCATATTCTACCTCTTTCATTATTTATAACTCTTTAATGTAGAGAGGCCTAATTTGCAAACTACCAGGCAGACACAGAGACGGTTTTGCCACTAGAAAGTGTCCTGGGACAAATCCAAACCTATAAATGCCCTGGGACAAGAACTGTAATTGAGCACATGTGAAACAACACAACATTCATGTCTACAGTCAAACTTTCCCACTCTTTCCTCCTGTTCCAGTTATTCCAGCTTGTCACAACTCTGCCCACAGTGGCAAAGACAGCCTTGAGGATATTCTCCACTATTGCCCTTCGAAAAGAAGAGCAGTTTTGTACTCTGGGTGACAGTAGCTGACTGGGACCAAAGCTGACACTAAACTGCACAGGGACAGCCAGAACCATCAATCCAGGAGGTCACTTTAATCAGAGGAAACAGGAACTGATGCACATCTTCAGGAAGGTGCCAAATCAAATTTTGGCTGGTGCTCTGATTAGACTCCTTAAGAGGGCTGAGGGAGCTGAACAGAATAGCTCCAAATGTCATTGATTTAGTGGGATGGCAGGATTTGGGATGGCTTTCCTGGGTTTTCCTTTGTAATGTTTTATGTGGGTTGTTTTGCTGTTTGGTTGGTTTTGAAAGACTACAGACAGATTTAGGCAAAAGGTCAAAAGCAGGTCTAAGAGTTGTGTTTGTCGAGGTCTCAAGCTGCAGATTATAAGCACAGAATCACAAGAGCTCTCACTTTATTTCCACAAGGAGTTAAATTAAAAAAAGAAGATGAATGTTTACACAAGAACTCTTTTATGGGCTAGATCATGCAAAACTGCTATCCAAGAAAAGCAGTGATCAAATACGATGGGCATGCAGAGATAAGTGATCTACTTTATTCCTTCCTGCTCAAAAATGAGTAAATTTTACACTGAGCATTCTTCACTTAAAAATTAAAACAACTTGTTTTCAGTCAGTCTGCATATTTAAGTAACTAAGGACATGTTTTCCAGCACTTTGAGACAGAAAATTGACCTGCCAAAGAAAGACTGAAAGCATAAACAGGCAGGTGGTACATGACTCCAAAGCAGAGTTTCAAATAAACCTTATTATACAGTCATCCCAAAGGTCATGGTTTATTGGGAGGAGGAAAAGCTGAAAGTGTGTCAGAATAAAAATACTTCTATCCCTGCAGTGCATGGTAAAGACTGTATATATTGACCACACAAATGCACTCATTGCAATTACAGCAGCAGTTATTATGTGGTTAATACCCTTTGAGTATGAAGTATGACTCATTTAAAGCTCAGATTTCTTACCCATTCTGAAGTCAATGTATCCTTCTCCACCGCTTATCACCAACATTGATTTTAAGGGACACTGGTTGAAGGACTCTTGGGCTTGTTTATCAGCTGTTAGATCTGTTCCAGCACTACTCTGAGGGCAAACAACCTGACCTGGGTGAAAAACAGAACACTTATGTCTTATCTCAGAGTAAAACCTTCTGTGCTTGCTCATTAGATGACAGGGCCTAAAGCAACTGAGTGCCTTCTTAGCAGGCAAGTGCTCACTTAGCACAGCACCCTTTTCACAGAAGGAAGCAAAGTCCTTGCTTGTGATCAAGCCCCTTTCCTCCCATTAAACAGGGCTGCACTTAGGAATCAGACAAGTCTTGTAACTAAAATCCAATATATTGTTTCTGGAAGTATGAATTCATACTCTTGCTATCTTTGCCTGAACACTGTGTTTAAGTAAGTGAACGAAGGAAACAACAAACAAACAAACAAAACACCCAAACAAATAAAAACCCTTTTGAAGACGGTAACAAAACCTCACCTGGTACTGCAACAAAGAATTTCACAGCATCCCTGTGGCCGTGGAAGCAGAGCTGTGCATGTGCCATGGAGCAGTAGGGGATGAATGTCCCTGGAGTCACTTTATCACTGTGCTCATCTCCGTACACACGGATCACACTCCCCGGACGGTTCCCAGAGCCTGCTGCTGATTTATTGGCTGGAAAAGAAGAGGACTTGTTTTCTACTTCAAAACACAAATTGCTGAAGTGGTTATTTGTTAAGAAACCTTATGGGTACCATCTAAAAGCTAAAGCCAACTTAGATAAAAATGAAACAGGAGGGCAGCAATGCCAATTCAAGACAGAGCTGGAAAGAAAAAGATTGCATGCTTCGTTATTTTTAAGTACATCAGAAAATGGAGCAGGATTCTTATTAGTCTAGCATAAACACCAGATTTCAATACCCTACTTTTGGGAAAAAATAATTTGTGACAGGACTGTATCTCATAGAAAATAAGTACCTCTAATGTGTTACAGTATGAGCAAATTCCACATACTTAAGCATGAAATTAAAGACAGTTTCATTCCAACTAACCATAATGTATGCCCTTGCCAGCAAAAATTCTCTAGAAACAGCCACCTGTGGGCATGAAAGAGCTACCCTATTATCATTCTACATCTAGATTTTACTGAGAAGTTTTAAAATACATTAAACCAGAGAAGTACTCATGCTAGACATACAAGCCATCTCCATTCCAAAGACTATCAAAGGAGTGAAAGAAACAGTGATTTGTAACAAGACAGCAAATGATGGGGATTAATGACAAAGTTATAAGATGTGGTATCACATTGGCTGGAAGAAAAACAGTCTATATGAGAGTTCAGGTGCAACACAGATGATATGCTAAACTGCTGAGCAGACTGGTGGCCATTTAGCAAACATAAAACTGCTGCAATGCAGTGACTGCAATGGAAAAACATTTAGGAACATACAAAGGGTAAATCTATAAGGAGTGGGAAACAGCCTCAAAGTGGCTATTAGAAGCCTGAAAATAGGTTTTGGTTCAGGATCTGCACTTACCCCGCAGCCCCAGTAAACGTCCCTGGTGGAGGATTACAGCTAGTGAGAAAGGAGGAAAGGGGAAATGGATAGGTATGACAGTAGAGGAGAAGGATTAATGAGAACCCACCACTCAAATTTTGGTTTTTGATAAGGTAGAGCTTAAAATTTTAGCTCCTAAAAAAACCCAATAGATATTTAATTACAGAAGATTCAATCAAAAGTCACAAAGAACAGCATCTTATTATAGAAGTTTCAGTACAGAATAGCCCACAAAAGCACTGTCACATATTTTTAAGTTTATTATTGATTAGCAACGTTTCCCCTTTCTCTCTTTCCCTGACAGGAGGCTCCAGAGTAATACAGAATGACTCATGTTTTCAGGTATCCTTTTGGAACATCATCTGCTGCCCTGCTAGTGAGACCCAGGGGACTGAGAGATGCCACTGCTCATTCAGGGACGTGACTGCTTTTATAAAAAACATTAATATTTCTCACCAGGGTTCTCAGCCCCACTATCAGGCTACCCCCAAAAGGCTGTTCTGATTCACAACCAACCAACAGAACTGAAATGAAACTGAACAGCTTTAATAGGGATTTCTTCATGTTCACTCCTGGTTTAAAACAAACTCCTCTGGAAACATCAAATTAAGCTTGACACAAATTAAGAGCTATAATTTTTGAAAGCATGATTTAAAATGTCTCAAAACCCATGACAAGAAGTCTGTCCTTCCTTAGCACATTCATGCAAGGCAAAAAAAAAAAGACAATTACTGAATGGATGGACAATGCAATGGAACAATATGAGAAACAATGCATGTGTTTGCTGTTCAACAAAGATACAACATGAAGAGTTTTCACTATTAAATCACCCTAAAACTTCACCTGTCAGACCACTATTTTCTAGGTAACAACAGTACAATTAGGACTATCAAAGGTCTGCATTTTATTTTCTGAAACTTCTGTCCACTTGTTACAATATTAGTCTCAGGCACAAGGGTTGAGGCTTTTTTTTATTGTTTAAATGCAATCAATTTACACAGAGATTCTTCCCAAGCTTTATCTACTTAAAATCTGGTTTGCCCTTGGGCTGTTCTTTTCTCCTGAGATTCAACTGCCCTCAATTAGTTTCACCCTATGACAAGAGTCTGGGGTCTGTTATTAAGCAAAACCCAAGATTGACATGATTGGAATTTGACCTGGATGTTAGTTCCCTGTTTGAAGAATGTGTTTACAACTCCTATAACTCTGAATGTGTCCTTTAAAGCAGTCTGTGTTACTTCTGTTCCAGTCCTATATATGCCCACTTTGTGATGAATTCTCAAGAACTAAAGCAAATCAAATTGGATTAGCAACAACATCAACATGCTCAAATCAAAAATCTACTTTGTGATCACATGGCAATCAAAAATAACATTAATCAGAAACCTAATGATGTTCCATATAAGCAACAAACTTCTATCAGTGCTGCTAGTGCTCAGAACCCCTCTAAGGCTTTGTGTCCCTTTGATTCAAGCCAACTCTGCTCAGTAGAGGAGATTCTGGAGATGTGTTATTTTCTCATAATTATTGTAACCACAAACAGATTTAGGTACTGAACAGCACACAGGCTTGATCTGTTACAAACCTTAAAGAGTCAGACCTAGCAGTGAAGCTTTCTATCCATAAGCAAGCATCTGCATTGTGTTTAATACTCTTTTTTAATGCCTACAGCATATTGCACAGTGCTATTCATTGACATTTTACTTACTTTCTGTTAATGGAATGGAGATGATGACACCATTTCCTGTTCCTACCCATAAACGATTACAAGACACCATAAGTGCTGTGATTCTCACAAATGAGAATCCCAGTTTACCAGTACCTAAAAACAAAAGATGCTTTTCATCAAAAATTATGAGCAAGAATAACTTTAGTTCTACAACACAGAATCTTAAATCCAACTCCCAAATCACAAAGACAAGTAATTCCCTCCCACTTCTGACAGAAACAAAGTAGAGGAGCACATTTAAGTTGTAAAGATAACCTAGAAGGCTACAACACTGTAAATTGAGAACTTATACTGCAAGAGTCTAACATTAGCTATGAGAAAGCAAAAAAGGTACAACAGCTCCTTAATGCTGCACAGTAAAATCTTTTGGGGCTTACCAGCTTTTGAAACAAAAGAAGTGAGTTTACAGAGATAAGATGGTAGTTTATCATGCATTAAAATTAATTTCTCATTTGTTAGCATGATGAGGAGAGCAGAAAGCTGACCAACCATGTGCAATGCACAACAGTGACTTGTGAAAGATTTCCCAGAGCTTGATTACCTGTGTTTGTTGTATAATGTAGGTGGTCAAACTGCTCTTATACAGATATTAATGAAAAAAATCAGAAAGCTTACTAGGTTCAACAGCAATAAAAATTCGCTATTTTGAGGGTGTTTTTTGAAAAAAGACACAATTTTTCCAGGCAGGTAATGGATTCTTCCTATTTTTAGCTATAAAAAAATGTATCAGTATAGAAAAAGATAAAGATTGCAGCATCTCTATTGGTGCCTGACCAACTCAACCACCATTTTCCTCATTATTTCTGAGTTTTTAAGGACACTTTACACACCAGGTAAGGTGACTGTAACAAATGACCCATCACACTTCACAGACTGACTCAGGCTTCTGCTTCCGGATTCAACTTTGCACAAACTGATTTTAGCTGGCCTTTCCACCCACCCTTACCCCAAACTTGCAGTGAGAACGGAGCAGGAAGAGGAAGCTGCAAACAGAGAGAACACACCAGTTTTTCCTGGGAACTCACCCAGCATTTTGCTGACATAGGGCTCAATGTCCACGTCCTGCAGGTGCTGGTAGGTGTGGGCGTGGTACAGGCGCAGGGTGGAGTCCAGGCGGATGGACACCCACACCCCATCCCCCACCCACGCCAGCTGCCTCACTTGGCTCTCCCTCCTTGGGTGGGCATCAAAGGACTTCTAGGAAACATGGGGGTTCAAATCAAAAGGTAAAACAAAGGGAAGAGTAAGAAAGTATAATTTTTTGTTACTCGCACACAGCTGGGACTGGCAATTTTAAATCGAGCACAACCCTCTGATTTGCAAGATCACAGACAGTGTTTAGCTCAGTTACAAATAGCATGGGATGCTCTAAAATTGCTGATTCTTTTCCCTGAGTGTGATCTCAAAGCTGTAATTTCCTACTCTGTCCTCATTTACACATCTCATCCCAGCCTGCTCCAGCTTCTGTCTCCTTTGAACCTTGAGCCTTTTTGGTCTGAGATCCTGCTGCCACAGCACAAGGTACACGTGCCCAAAAAGTGTCTTTCTTCCTTATTCCATCATAACTGACTCTCATAAACAACCCACCTGTTCAAAATATACACTATCCACCAGCAAAACAATCCACTTCACTTTATATGAACTTCATTTCAGTTTTCCCATATATATTTACTCTTCTTCACAGGTTATTATTGGGTGATTGATATTTTCAGCAGAGCTGAGCACTCACCCTCAAAGTCCTGGCCCATTGCTCAGGCCAATTAGCAGGAACTGAAACACTTCCATTGCTCAAGGCTTGCAGAAACCTTAGCCACTTTCTGCTCTTGAGATAACAGACTAACACTGCAGATAAAGCACCAGCTCACACCTTGCATAAGCTATTCTCTAACTGGAAGGAGAGTATATTCCAAAATAACACAAACCTCTGCATCTGGGTGGAGAACAAAATAAAGCACACAGGATAAGCTGGGAGCTGGCCTTACAAGGACACTTTCCAGTTTCTGGCCAGCTAAAAGTGGAGAACTAAATCTCCCCAAAAACTGGTTTCAGTAAGTGAGAACTGTCTCATCATAGCTTTAAGTCTTCCAAAACAACTATTTCGTGAAACGAATTTGCCAGGCAGCCTGTTTCCATACTGATGAAAACAGATGTTTCTGGAGTCCGAGCTGCAGCATCAAAACACGACATTTCATTCTTTTAGTCACCATTGGAACTTACCTCTATTTTCATGGCCTTTGGTTGAACAACATAGATTTTGTTCCTGTAGCCACACCAGACCTTGTCGTGTACCACTGTCATGCACCGGATCGAGTGGTGCGGCCGGCCGAGGTCCAAGAGGTGATAGTTTGTCAAATCCCACTGACCGTCTGCAAAAACAGCAGGAAAACAAAAAGCAAAATTCATAGGGGCCTGTGTTTAGTTTAAGGAAAATTTAGAAGTACAAGCAACTATCTCAAAAGTCTAATTTTTTTAGAGCATTGTAATAATCTGGGTAAGTCAGTCCAAATTTATGGCTAGGTTGTTCATTAAAAAAAAAAACAGCAACTAACATCCCAAATGTAACCTTTTTTTAAAAATAAAGTTGTACAATGATTCAGGTTAAAAATCCAGCAAAACATTTTTAAATCAGGAGATTACCCAGTACTACAGGCTCTGCTTGACTAGGACCAGTGCCTGTGAAAACAGCTTTCCACCCAGCACCAGGCATTTGCTGCTTGGCTGAACAAAAAAATGTTGGCCAAGTGCTGTGCAGATTTCTTTAAAATATGCTGCAAGATCTTAAAAAAGGCACCTGAAATCTACTAAAAGCATATTAAATTTGGTCATTCGACACCAAGTAAAATTCTTCCATAGACTGAACTAAGGCCACAGATCATCCATGATGTTCACTAGAGAGGCTTAGGTATTTTAAGCCACTGCAGTGAGTTTTAAATAATAAACAACAAAACCACTAAAAAAAATCTCCATCCCAGATGCATCTTTTCCAATATTTGCATTAGTGTGGTGCAACCTTTTTAATTTTTTTCAATGCTGAGCACAAGGATTTACGCATCGCAAGAGAAAAGATGAAATGAATAGGGTGGAAAAACGAGCTAATAGATAGTTCCAGTTGCTCATTTTAAGACCTTCCCCTCTAGGTCCTATTTCTGGAGGCTGAAGAATGGAGCTGGTTCAGGAGCAGTTTGGGCAGAAGTTCTGAAGGGATATTTACAAAATTCTCATTGAAGGACTTGCCCAGAGACCATTTTTAACACTAATAAAACAGAAGACGTGACTATAATGAAAAAGAGATAATGATCAAACTGGACTTTCAGATGGCTTTTCCCTATTTACTTCAGATCTATCCCATTCTCCATTTCAGAGTAAGAAAATACTCCATGAACACATCACAACAGTGTAAAAACAGTATTTGAATCTGCGACTGAAATAACAAGAAATATTTCTCATGACAACCCAAAGAAAGGTCATTGGGGAATACAGTATCAAAACATTACTTGTAAATGACACATTTCTTTCCTGACCACTGTTAAAAATTTCCAGTTTTCCAGATGCAACGGAATCCTTACCGACTCCCCGGTGAAAGATGGCAAGTGTCCCATCTGCCAGTGCAACCAAGACTATTCCTTTGACATGTCTGGGGAAAAACAAAGCACAACAATGCACTCTGTTAGACTGCTCTACTCACAAGGCACTTTTAAAGCCAGGTATAAACATTTGATATTTCAGCATGTTTTTTTACAGTCACATTAGCCCCAGTATTTTGATTTCTACAATATAGTTCAGAGAAGGGATGTAACAAGGGGTCAAAATCCAGTTCAGAGAGACTGAAATATATCTGGCTACAATGTCTGAAAAAACCAGCAAAGACAGCAACCTATAGCTACAGCTCATCCTTTGGGCTATGTATTTCTACAGGTGCAAGATTCCTTTTATTTTCTTTATTCCCCAGAAGTTTTCCACTGTCCCTCAAAGAGCATGCAGGCAGTTATGGCAACTGGCATTCCCAACATCTGAGGAGGAAATATAAAACTACTTTGGAAAGTATTTTAACAGAAATTCATTATGATTTGCATGACATTCTTTTAGGACTTACACAATACTGAGAATAGAATCTTTAAGTTTAATGGCATGAACACATTTCCTCCACTGGGCCACTGACGAATGAACATACAAGCTGCAAAGACAAATCAGGAGGGATTAAAAGCACTACCAGACAAAAACAACACAAGCAAAACCCGTATAAACCGAAATCCTCAATCAAAGGGAAAATAAGTTTTCACCTTCCACTGGAAACTATGTATTCACTGAAAGGAAGAACTACATGAGCAGCAGAATGGCTTTTTCAGAGGTGTAAAGCATTACAAACTCCCTTGCAGATCCATCTGCAGTAAAAATTACAATACGTTTTTCTAGTATACTAAAATATTGAGAATTATGGAATTAACAGACCATAACAATTTCTTTGACTACACAAAAACCACAGAACTCTGCAGATGAAGTGTTATCTAACAAAAAAGGACTTGCTAATCACCTACAATATTTCCTTCCAATTCTGTAATGCCTAAAAATGCAGCAAAGCATTCAAGGTTTTTGCTCTCTTGAGATCATCCTGTGCTTAATCTTGACTTGAGATGGTTATCAGGCCTGTAGGCACAAGAAGCAAGCTTAAAGTAATTATTATAAATAAATGTAACAAGATTAGCACCTCCTTACCATCCATTCTGTGCTCCAAGCCACATGGTCGGTAAAAGGCTACTCATTTTCTGTGCTTCTTCTCTCACTAGATCTTGCTCATTTGGCAGAACTGCAACATCCTTATATAACTCTGACTCAGTACTAGAAAAAAAACACCAGTTAAAATACATTTAATGGAGTGCACAGATTACTCAAGCTATAACCCAGGTGTTTACTTCACTACTGAGAGTTCCTACAGTGGCTTTTGAAGTATGTCAGGTGTTTAAAAACACAGTAACCACACATGAAAGTACAATACAGATGAAAACCTCAATAACAATGAATTTCTTCAAGTGGACATTTACTTTTACAAGGAAAACTAGGTTCCATTCAAACCTGTCAGTATTATTATCTCTGGGGAATGGCAGAAGAGAATCACAAAGTACAGTCTTGTACCAAGACTATTTAAAAAGGAAAAAAAAGTAGTCATTTTGTCTCCATGCTATGTTCCTACAAACATTACATTTCTTTTTAAAAATACACTTGAAAAGGTGTGAGGACTGAGACTAGGTACTTAGGCTGATACACTGGAGATGCTTCTGTTGTGTGCTGCACTCCCAAGGGATCTGTAAAGACATGCTCTGTGTAGACTCCAGTTTGTGCAATATCAGCTGT
Source organism: Sterrhoptilus dennistouni (assembly GCA_013397095.1). Classification (NCBI taxonomy): domain Eukaryota; kingdom Metazoa; phylum Chordata; class Aves; order Passeriformes; family Zosteropidae; genus Sterrhoptilus; species Sterrhoptilus dennistouni. The sequence continues at coordinate 110,581 of VWZU01003747.1, read as the reverse complement.
GTCTTCTCCTGTCCCTGCATTGACTTCTGTTGCTTCTGTTGCCTCCTCTGCCGTTGGAATGTTCTCATCTACTGAATTATTTTCAGCTGCAATATCTATGAAACAAACAAATTTGAAAAACTTTTGAACAACTACAATAGAATTTGCTATTGTTTAAAACAGCCAGAACTTGATACTTAAAACTGAAGTGAGTAGCTGTTACACCCAGACAGTATTTCCACATTAGAATCAAAACCATCACATCAGGAATGCCCAAATATTAGCAGGTTGCACTGTATAAACAAATGTCAAATGCATTTTAAGTATCAACCCAGTGACTGATGGCTCAGATTGGCCATTAAATGATTAACTAGGACAGCAGTGACCAACTAGGACCACATATCCACTGACAATTGTATCACCACACAGCTCTGCAGGGCATATGACAAAAAACAGTATGAATGTTTACAAAACAATCAGTTTCACTTAAATCTCTATTAGGACTCAACAAAATCCAAGGCATTTATTCTAGTCCCTCTTTGGCAAGATCTGCATTTCAAATATGACACTAAGATCTCTCTAGAGCAGGCACAAGAATTCTCTACAAAGTGCCTAAAGAAGCAGCTGCCAATTCCCATTTCATGTCACCTCCACCACATTTTCAGCTACAATTTTCACATTTACAGAGAGTTCACGTTATCACAGCTTACACAACGTTAACCTCAGTAGTTGCAGCACTTATTTCCAGCTGCATCTCGAGCTGTTTGGCCAGCCCTGACACACCTGGAGTATTTATCACATACCTGACTGTTTCTCTGCCACAGGTGAGGCCCCATTGATGTCATGGGCAGCAGGAGCCCCCGTGAGACCCTCAGCAGTGCAGCCCACCACGGTGATGCCCCCCAGCAGGCTATCGGTGTCAGCAGAGCTGTTACTGGTCATACTGCCACACAGGGAGGATTTGTCCACTTGGCTGGAATCTGCTTCCTGAGACCCTTCTTCTCCTGCAGGGTAGTCTGTTTCCCTTGCTCCTGAAAAGAGATTAAACTCAGAAATAACATAATATCCTGAGCTGGAAGGGGCCCACAAAGATCCAGTCCAACTCCTGGCCCTGGAGACACCCAACAATCCCACCTTTTGTGTCAGAGCATTGACCAAACACTCCTGAAGTTCTGGCAGCCTTGGTGCCATGACCACTACCCTGGGGAGCCCTTGCAGTGCCCCACCATTCCCTGGAGAAAAACCTTTTCCTGATACCCAGCCTAAACCTCCCCTGATACAACTTCAGGCCCTGTCACTGGGTGTTTTTCACAGTGATAAAGCTGAACCACTTCTCTGTCTAATAACTAAGCTTCAAACTGAATGATCTCACCAGCAACTGACATTTAACATGCAGACAGCCCCTACCTGTAAGATTATTTTAACGTGATCAGCAAACATGGAGGATCTTGTCACAAAGCTCACAAAACAAAAGCAAGAGCAACCTATGCTGCACTACAATGTCATTCACTGTATTTCAATCTGCACTTTTCCAAAAAGATTATTTCTATTTTAATTACATCTTCCTCTTAATTAGATTTCATAGCAGTGCATGTACGCAAGGGCACCTATCTGTATCTTTATGAAGAATTTAGGTGCAACAGATCCTTCATTCTGGAAAAAAAACCCAACATTTTTCTCATGCTCAATCCTCTTATACTTTCAAGACTTTTATCACACTAAGTAACAAATCTGTGGGTTTTCATTCCCTAAGAAAAGCTGAAAAAGAAACAGTTAAAACAGCAGGAGCTGAACCAGCCCAAGTGTTTACCTGGTACACTGGCAATACAAAGCACATGAGAATTGCAAACAATGAAACTGTCCAGAATATTCCCTGGTTGATTTGCATCAATAATGATAACTTTTGTAGCAGAATGTGTGCTAGTACAGATCCAAACTAGACTGGATAATTCTTCCTGATGTTTCAGTTCCTTCTGCTGATCCTGAGGGAGAACAAAGGCAGAAATGAACAACAGAAAGGGGGACAAGAATAGAATTATTACCTTTGATCTTTTATGGTTTTACATTTCCACCAACAGAAATATACATAAATATGTGGGAAGTTAAATATCTTCAATGCTATTGTAAAACTACACGTAGTTACTTGTTCTCTATGTATCTGAGGTATAAAGCTCCCTCGTATTTCATACTTCTATTAAAAATATATAAAATACTATAATTACACCGCATAATTATACAGTTAGATCAGTATAAAATAATAACATTATTGACAAGACAACTGCCATACTCAGTATCTCCACAGGTTAATGGGATATCCCAAAGCACTTCAGAATCACGACTTTGTTTTTATGCCCTTAACATGAATTCCATTCATGGCAGTTAGAACATGAACAGTTGTGTCACAAATGGTTTTTAAACAAGGCAGCATTGGTATAAGCAATACATCATTTTGATATAGGTGATTTGCTCCTGAGATTTGCCAGCAAAAGAAGAAACAAAGTATTTAATAGTTGGATTCAATAACCCAAACATCCTGGGCTAATGACTAACCAAGCAAAATCTATTTGTTACCAATGAACCTCAATAGAAAATTTTTTATTACTCTACGGTTATCCAGTAAAGACATGTAACTATGTAATTTATTAAATGTGCCTTGCAATGACCTTACCTTGAGCTCCTGGTCTAGTTTATCTAAGCTACTCTGGGATCCTGTTTGCTGCTTGTTGCCATCTGCATCCACATTAGTCACATCATTGTAGAATACACTGGCACCAACCACAGACCCTCCATCTCGTGTCTTCCCTCCTGACAGGTTGACCCCTACAGCACACCACAGCTTGGGAGAAAAAGAAATATTTCACTTGAATCTCAAACTTAAAAGAGACAAAAAGCATTGTTAAATATGCTAAGTGATATTGACATTATTATATATCTGAAGTTCCATTTTAAGTCATTAATTACAATTAAAGTAATGCACATTTTACTTAGACAAATTCCTCTTCACTATGTTTTAAAAAGAAACAACTTAATTTGAAAAAGAATGTAATTGAGTCCAAAACAAAAATATTCAAGCTATAGTTTGCCCAAGTCTCTCTATCATCACTGGAAATATCCTACCTTCATAGAGGTATCCTTCTCATCCAAAGGCCTCAGGTAAACAGGTACAGGCAAGTTCTTCATCTTATTTTCACCCTGTCCACCATTTGCCACCTAGGTAAAAAGCAAACAAACAAACAGGGGAAGTTTTACCTTCAAAAGAGCTTTACAATCTTCAGAATCACTTGCTCAGACTTTATTAAACACAATTAAGAGTTTTGCATTACCGCTTTCTTTAGGAAGATCCTTTACTGCTAAGTTCAACAAAAACAAAGCTGGAATCACTCCAACACAAGCTGTGAAATCATACCCTATTCAAACGTGACAAAATACAAAGCTGTTACGATTACACTTGAAAACATCCTACCTGTTTGTACTTCTGAGGTAGACTCCAGCCAAAAGCCTGCACTCTGCCATCCTCTTTCTGGACATGAGCTTTCACTTGGCGATACTGCTCCCTCTTCTGCTCCCGGCGTGAGGCTAAACTGGCTTCAGTTCTGGGCAAGAATCAGGATTGAGGAACTTCTTATTCATACTCTTTAGACTCTCTTGTGTAATGGGAATTGCTGTTAAACTCAGTAACCAAGATCAATGTGGAAGCACTGGGTTACCAAGGATATGCCTAGGTTTTTTCCACCTATCAGAACACCAGGTTTCCTGTGGGATATTTTTAAGGGATTGCTGAAAACCAGGCAAAACCAGAAAGTCTATCGCCAGCATACTTAAAAGAAATGAACTTGGGTTGTGTACCTCTAGTAGGAGCTTTGAAAGTTGTAATGCAGAGGAATATATCGCCGAAACAAAGCACAGGAGAAAAAAATAATTACAGATTCTTGTTAGCTTGACTCTTAAGTGAACCTTAAGTACCTGTACAGTTATTGCCCAGCTACAACATTTGCATATAAAAGTGTACCAAGTGTTGCCTCCTGTGCCTAAATGCACTTTTTTGAAAGACAGTGGTATTCACCAAGTAAAATATTTCTGCCAGGTGCTCAAAGTATTTACCCACTGCTGCACATTTCATTCTGCACTCTCTTGAGTCCTTATGAATCCACACTCACTTCAGGAGAACATTATACTTCACCTACCAGCATGCTAATAGTCTCAGAGGACTAAAAAAGTGAACATTGATAGAGCATATCTACTAGTATAAAACAAAAATGTCTTACTCTTCACTGAGGAATTCAAAGGCTTTAGATTTGTCACTGGGTAATTGAGATAAGGTGCTGCTTCTTTTCTTGACTGATGGAGTAATGTGCGAGGTTGGAGCATTATATTTAACATTGACAGGAGGTTCTGGTTTCTTTGCTGTATTGCTGGATGAACTGAAGAGCCGACTAAAACTAGAAGAAGAGAAAAAGACAAGAGTCAAGATTTGTCAGATACATCCAAATTTGACTGTGCAGGCAAAACACAGCATATGCCAGCCTGCTCAAAACAGTTAAAGAAAGAAACTGGAGCCCAACATAGCAGCAGCCACCACACACTCAGCAACACTCTCAAAGCACAAAGACTCACGTCTGTAAGAAAAATTCTTAAAGGATTATTATCCCATTTATCAAATTCAATGGGAACTTCACCTTGAATTAACATCTACAGGGAACCAAGAAAATTAGGATGTGAAGAACACACCTGGAAGACAATTCTATGAAGGATATTAGTTCATGCAGAGAGAATTTTAAAAACCTCACTATTTTCTATGCAACAAGATAAAACAGTTATCAGCAAATTACAACATCAAAAGGATTGTTTAACAAATATCTTTTTGTGAAAAACACTGATTTAGATTTAAAGAGCTTGAAGCCAGCAAGGAGAATGTAACAATCAGTAAGCTGTACTTCACAGAGGGAAAAGAAGCTGAAATAAATGCAATCCACACATGGCATGCTGGGCAACAAGAGGAGAAGGGTTAAGATATCTTCATCTGCCAAAAAATAATTAATATAATATACACAAATGTGCCCACTAATTGGTTAGGGTCTTTATTCCTGCCAGTGAGTTGTGCTTCTATACTTACAATTGCCAAATGCTTGATCTTTTCTTCTCTTGCATGGCTGGATTTTCTCTGGATGCTCTGCAAGAAATGAATTCCAAGTTTACTGAGTCAGTAACAAGTGAAAAAGGAAAAGGAATAGAACAGTGTGTAACTCCTTTTAAAAAAGGATAGTATCTTGAAAACAACAAAGCCTGTTTTTTCACACTGCTACTTCTTTACTTATCAGAGGACAATCTTGAAATTCCCACTAGAGGAAATAAAGCTACATAATAAACTTCATCCACATTTCTTTGCATCCCAAACAAACTGGCAACTTTTCAGACAGAAGAGATAGATCTGCATAATACTTTGTAACAAAAAATGCTCAAAGAAAGCAGCAAACCATTTTAAATTATTCTGCTCCCTAATAAATATTTTAACCGTTGCTTTTTGTTTTAAAGCCTACTAATCTTCAATACACCAGTAAATAATTGATAAAGTGAGTGTTCCCATAGGCATAGATAAGAGATAGGAGAGGATTTCTACAGCAGACAATAGTTACAGAAGAACAAGCCATGGCTGTTGGGAATGTGCATTTTTTTCCTCCCAAAGGGTCACAGGCATGAGGACAATGAGAACAATTCCATGTCACTGCTGTCCATGGCCAGCAGGCAGCACCACAGCCTCTGGTACCTGTGGTCAGCCACAAGGATAAGCTGGGCTGAGGTCTGAGGCAGAAGATTTAGGTTTTTAAACCATACCTTCCAAACAACTGAATATTCAGGATGCAAATGAGACCAAATCACCATATTTACTCCTTCTATTTAACACACCTTGCACAACTTTAAACTGTTTCATCTTGAACAACCCAAGTCCTTCCAAAGGAATTATGCTCAGTCTGAAGACTGCATTATCCCATTTTGACATCACAAGGTATGTGTACACACAGAGTAATTTTTACTGCCCACCAGATTAATGTTATTTACAATTACCAACTTCTGTAGCTGTTCCAATATAAGCATCCCTTGAAAAAATATGTGTATTTCACATCATACGAAGTAACGCATCTTCACTGAGGTCTCGCATAGAAATATTCTGACAAATTTATGTCCACAACTTAAAAACAACATTCCTCATGGGCATGAGGAAAACAAGCAGAAGGCAATGAACCTGCTGACCAGATCACTCAGCAGCTAAAAACCACAAGGAGCTCTGTCAAGGATTCTGTAAGAGCCTTTTCACCTTATCATCTCAGTCCATCGGACAGCCTCCTGCAGCTCCATCAGCCTCTCCTTGTACTGGTTCCTCTCCATCAGCACTCGGGCCATTTCCACGCGGGTGAAGCGTTTCCGCTGTGCCGTGGGGACGTCGCTCTGCGCACGCAAAGGAAACAAACGTGGCAGGGACAGAGGAGAGCACAGGGCACTGCAGAACCATCCTCTGCCAACAGCCAGGCTAGGGCACAAGTCCAGATTTCACAGAGTTTGGGGCTTTGGAAATCTGAGTTTTACCGTCCTCTCCTCCCATCCATTTGTATGTAATATATTGTGAATGAAAACAGCTCTTCAAAAAGTGTGTGATAATAGAGGGCAGAGAGGAAAGCAAGCAAACTAAACACTGTCAATTTAAGTTTACTTGTACTCTTTAGATCTTCTGTCATTTCTATACAGGGATGAGCTTGACCACTACTTATTAAGCAGTAAGTTTTAGTAACACTCACTAAACACATGGACTTCTAATGTCCCATTGAATTACACACACATAAGCACACACATATGCACCTACATCATCATCCTCTTTAGCCTTCTGTCTTGCTTCCTCTGCTTCTGCACGAGCTCTAAATACAAAAAAAAAAAAAAATTGCATTAAATACCACAGTAGAGTTTTTTTCTTCTTTTCCTTTTTGACAACCACAGAATTAAACTTACTTTCTCAGCTCTTCTTCCAGTTCTTTATTCTTCTCTTCAAGCTTTTGTTTTGCTTGTTTTACAGCCTCTAATTCACCTTGTAGTACATCCTTTTCACAGGTCAATTCATCCACCTTTGCTATTAAATCATTCTTCACTACATTCAGTGCATTTCTACACAAACATTGAAAACATAGGGTTAAAAAGATGACCATGGTCTCGCAGTTCAGCTTCAGCCTGGTTTTATTTTTGAAGACCTACACATTTCTTACACAGAGCTGCTGTAAAACAAGACAGCTTCCTTGGAGATCAAACCATGTCCCCCCGAATCTCCAACATTCAAACACATTCACATTCTCTCTATTAGATGATAGTACTGATAAATCAGTTTGCTTAGAATGAATTCCTCAACAGTGCTCCAGTGGATTTGCCTCTGCACTTAAAACTGTGTTTTTGACAGAGAGTTGATCTCATCAGTACACAGCACTGCAGTTCTCGGAGCCTTACAAGGATAAAAGCACATTTTGCTTCTTAGGTCTTTAATTTCTAGAAGAAGACCAACTCAGACAAATATACCTACGAATTCAAAATACTCACACCCCCACTACTCTTAGAACTGAAATCACATTTGTATAGTTACAATTCTGTATCAGAATATTGAAGATATAATGAAATAACTAGAAGTCAGTACTTTTACATAAACATTCTCACTTACTTTGTCTCCAGCAGCTGAGTGTTTTCCAAAATAAGGTTTTCAACCTCACGCCCCATTCCTTTCCAAAGGAAACAAATACATGAAATTAGCATATAAAATGGTTGTTTTTACAAAACTTACGCTTTGTTATTGTCTAAAGTCAACTGAATTTTAGGTATGACAAATTTGTCAGAAGAACTGCGAGCTATCTGAAGTTTCAGGTCCAACCTACCTTCTACAATTAGCTTCCCCCCACCTTCTCCCAGTCTGACATCAATTAAAGCCCAAAAACATCCCTGACTAAGCACAGGCCAGTGCTGGACTCTGTATATTTGGATGTTACAGTACTAAGTCAAAAATCAAACACAGCATATGTTGCAGAAGTATTAGACCACAGAAAGTTAAGTTTAAAATGCTCAACTGTCTTTTACACCATGATAGACATCAAAGTGTATCAGTTATAGACACAAGACATGCTGAATAAAGCTCAGATTGTGAAAGCCCTGCAGATTTCCCCAGAGCAAATGATACCTTACCAAAGAAATTATGGTCTTAAAGCCCATGCATTCCATGTAGAGCAAAAACAAGAACAAGAAACATTTTATGTGAGGTGTAGTATGAGTGAGGAGCAATAAAAGATTTAGACTTAGGAAGTAAGAGTGAATTAAAACAAAGCCACCACCAAAAATCTGAAGTGGGATATGATGTGATTAGAAGCAGGATTTATACAGAAGACTGATGTTGAAGAATTTAAGTTTGTCACAACCATTTCCATTGGTGAAACCTCTTATAAAAATCAGTAACTTAATAAAAGTGTCTCATTTTCCATGAAATAATTTAAAAGCACAGCCCTTGGAAGAAATTCTAAGCCATTCAGAAGTTTCCAATTAATATGCTATTATGGAAAAAAGTGAACATAACTTCTCAAGTAACTCCTTCAGTGTTACTTAAATTTCTGGAAATTAATTTCTCACCCTATTTTTTGCACACCTTATATAATTTTCAGAATTTAAAAAAAGGTAATTTCAGGAGGAAATAATTATTTTGCACCTTGCACAGCAAAATAATTACCACACAGATAAGCAGATATTATGTTAATTCAAGATTAACATAATGAATGAAAAAGGTATCTTAATGGTGGAGGCCTTTTAAAATACTTAAGGAACACAACCTTCTAAGTAACTTTGGCAGCAGAAGACTTTAAAGATATTTGGATAACAAAGAAAAAAAGTATCTATAAATAGACATGCAAGTCAAAGTTCCCTCTTTTGACATTTCCCTCTCTGGGTTTTGCATTAAAAGTAAATGCCATTTACTGAAGTAACTTAGATCAGCCATGGTTAATTTATCAGTATCTGGAGAAATCCCCTATACTACAGCCATTAAGAGATTTTACTCAAGTTGCTATTAGTTTTTAAACATTTTCAGTATTCACAGATAAAAGTACGTAGGATAGTGTCCAACAGGTTTCAGGATCTATTATAATGCAAGAACAAAAACTAGAAAGCCAGAGTGCAACAGCAAAAAAAAAAAAAAA
>VWZU01003747.1:87457-101360 GCA_013397095.1 Sterrhoptilus dennistouni | reverse complement strand
AAAAAAAAAACCAAGCAGGGAAAAAATACAGAGAACATATTTCATGAGAGCAGCAGCCAAGAATGCCTAACTGGAGAAGCAACAGATTTCAAGGATTTTGTGAAAAAAAAGAAGCATACACACCAGAATATTCCCCTGGGTATGCAGCCCAAGAGAAAACAGATTAGAGAATCCCAATTAACTATTTTTACACAATTCCATACTGAAACTTTAATGCTCACTTAGAACAGGTCCAAACGCTTTAAACACACTATCCTGGATGTAGGTGTGGCTTTTCTGGTCCTCACAGTTAAATGACCATTCTAAAATAAAATTTTCAGACCAACATGTTCTGCATAACAAAGGCAGGTATAACCCTGGGCTTAGTTTGCACACACTGGTGTTTCCAGCAATAAATTTACAGAAACTAGTAATAAACTCACTGACAAACCTTTAGTAAGTTATACTAAAAAGTACATTATTTTTTGCCCATGAAAAACAAAGCATTAGAATCAGGACATCCTGACAATAGTTTGATTTTTTTTATAATTTATCACAGCTAAGGGATGGATGTTGCTCCATGTTAATACTTCTTCAGTATCTGTATTTTTGCATGCAGAATGTGTGATTAGTCCCTGTGAGAATGGAATGACACACAAGAGTTTTGGATGGAATGTGCTGCAGTAAGGATGTGGAAAGCCTCACTGCTCAGAGCAACAACAAAGCAAAACCATCTCAGACTGGAGATAGGCCCATTACTCCTAGTGAGTAATACCTGCAGAAATGCCACCTGTTTGGTGTAAAATAAGTTTCTGGAGGAACATTGAATAACCAGAAACTCAGATGGCACACAGGAGTTTTAAACAATCTGCATTTTTTTGAGGGTCAGAGGACAGAAGCAAACAGGCTTCTGTCCTTGACTGTCTGCACACAACCCATTTCAAAAGCATCTGAGAGTGACATCTGCATTTTATACATTTCACAGAACCAGCCTTCGTTATTTCAAAATGAGGCCTGAATAATTATACAGCAAAAAATACCTTGCTATAGTGTTTATAGAAAATTTATTCTTCTGATGACCTTTTTGATCTTGGTCAACTCAAAACTTATTTTTTTTCAGTCAGCACAGAAGTAACAGCAAGCTGCTTAGGGAAAGGAGAAATGTGAGTTTCCCCTCCCCTATCAATTAACAGTTTGATTCTCAAATTGCCACCATTTCATTTGCTGCAATTCTCTTTCAAGCTAAAATCCCTAAGGAGTTCATAAAGCTGGGCTACTACAGATCAGGCATGACCTGAATAAAATTATCTAAAACTAGTTCAAGACAAAATCCTTCCTTGGGATAAAAATCCTTATGTAAGAGAACATACTGGGAGAAATGGAGAACAGTGCAGGAAGTGCCCCAAAAGATTAAGATCGTTATACAGAGAGAAAGAACGAACACTTTCTTCTGGTTTTACATTCCAATGACTACCTTAGGATGCTAGTTAATTTTAATGCAAATGAAGCCTAACAATAAATCCAGCAAGAATAATTACGCACTTCCTGAAAAGGAAAATTGCTGTATACAGCATCTTTAAATAACCTTTCTTACCCAGTAAATCTGCACCTTCATCCACGTCTCCAATTAGGCCAGAACCAGCAGATGACAGCTCTTCAAAGAGTGACTCTGTGTTACGGTCAAATGCTTTGTTCTTGATGCCTTTGGTGGGAGTGCTGGGCAGAGAATTAAACAGGACATGAAAAAGCAGGGAAATAACACTGCCATAATGAAAAAAAAAAAAAAGCTTTCTCTGTATTTTTTGCCAATAGTTCATCTGTTCCCTCTAACAAATCCCACAAGCTTTCAGTTGGCTTACAAGTTCTAGATTATATTTTCAAATATAAATGATCTGCTTTGCCAACAAGATCTTCAATCTTGAAGCAGTTGCTGATATTGAGATGGACAGGATTTTAATAAATTAAAGCATATCAAGTTTTGGCCTATAGAAATTCAGTTGTGTCAGGACTTAGCCCAAATGCCTGAAGAACAGACAGCTCAGCTAAACTGGAAGTCATTCAATATAACAAGAATGCAAGAGAACTGAATAGTAGGAGGTCAAAATATTCCTCTAGTCAGAGAAGGAGCTCCTTTCACACAAAGCTCTTACACCCTTAAGATTCACCATACAGGGTAATTTTATCCTTCTCGTCACAAGAATGAAACAAAGACAAGAAAAGGAAAATTCCCATAAACAGCATCTTTAAATAATTTTCTAAAATTCATCTTCTTCCTCAAATCGCAACACACAACTTACCTGGAACCCTTATATCCACTGAGATCTTTATCCATATCCAGTTCTGGAGTTGACTCAATGATTTCCTGAACTTCAGATTTTTCTTCATTTTCATTTCCTCCTGGGGCAAAGCAAGTGGTACAAGCACATAAACAAAATCACCATGATATATTAACTACATGCAGTAGTTCTTAATCAATTGTCAACTTCGGGTACTTCTGTTCAAAGACTTATCGAGGTAATTAAATGAAGAGACACACAGATTTTGATACTCTACTGCAGACACTGGAATTTCTAGGTCTCTCCTCATTTTAACACAAATAATCCAACAGCAGTTATTTCCTACTATTTCTGCAACTGAAACCAAGATGTCCAACACTTCATGATTCTTTGTGCCTTTTCTATTGCCAATGAAGTACCATAAATATTTCTAATTCTGAAGGAAAAAGGACTAAAGTCACCAATAAACAACAGACTTATCTCTGACCAATATTCTGTACGCCTTAAAATATTGAGCAAAAACTCCATTCTCATTTGTAGCACAACAAAAGATAATTAATAAGTGTTCAAATAAGACGTCCATAGTAACCCTACATTAAAAAGTTAAAGCGACTCACCAGTGCACACATTTCTTGTCTCTTGAGCTACCTGTACTTCAGTGTTCTTGCTTACATCCAGCTTCTCATTCAACATCTCTGTGTCCTTTGCAAGCCCTTCAACATTTTCCTTTTGAGGGGTTTCAGCAGCCAGTGCAGGAACATCTGAAGCAGCTGTGGATGCTGGAGTAGTACATTTGGAGCCTGCTTGGCTAACATCAGAGAGCTCATCCTAGAATTGTACCAGTAAAAAATGAACAAAGAGCTATTTGAAGAGTTGGGCATATAAACTAAGGAACAGACAACAAAATCACTGTATTTTACTGAAAATTATCCAAATGTAAAGACAGATGAATAAAAATAACATTTTAAGCCAGTACAGTCATCTTTAGCCTATGACTCTTACACTCTTGTTAAGGCAGTTATAGCTACATAAAAATGCCTTTAAATTTAATAATAATGTTTGATCTCAGTTGATAATTTTAGTCACTACTTTTCTGTGAAGTCTTCCAGAAAACAAGCAGCATTCTCATTCTAAGAGTCCTTCTAGCTGCACAATGAACTGCTTAATCTTTCCAAAGCTGTTATAAAATTAATGCTTCAGAATATACATGGTACCTTAAAAAACAGCCACTGAAGCACTGACGCAAACATGGATCTAACTGATATAAAACTGTAGTAATTCATAGAATTATAATCACAGAACGGTTTGAGGCCATCACTGAGAGCTGCATCAGGCACTGGGTGGGAGGGCAGAGTAGTGAATTGTCTGTGACACAACCAGAGGCCACCATCTGAATATCCCAACAGCCCTTTTTTGGCTCTTCTCTCATCTCTTTTATTCACATTTTACCTCCCGTTCATGCCCAGACCCACATCAGATGTCTGATCCACAACTTAAGCAGAAAATGCCAGCGAACAACAGCTCACTGCAGAGAGGAAAACAAGTCTGCCTGTTTAGGCCAATATTTTCTAACACACACCATTAGAGGAATCTTGTTGGGGAAAATAAAGATGAAACTTGAGGCAGCTGTGGGCGAAATGAAGGCAGGATGGTAATTTTCTATAAAAAGTTCTCCTAGGGTTTGTTTGGGAATCAGAGGTGAAAGCAAGGCTCCTGAACAAGTCTGTGACATTTTTCAAATGCGATTGAACTTGTCAAGAATAAAACAGGTTTAGATTTTGCAAAGCACAAATTGACTGCATGCCTTTTTGAGGGGGAGATGAAACTGGATTTTAAGGTCATTTAAAAAAAACACAGAAGAGATCTGCGTGTAGATATATGTTGTCTCACTTGTACTTAGCATAAGATTACTCTGAATCAATTATAACTTAAGAGATTTCTCCTTTTGGAACTTACTAAGGCAAAATTTTTATTTGTGTGGGGACAGGGAGCAAAACACACATTTATGTGTAACAGCATAAATGTAAACCTTGCTTGATAGTGCCATCTCCACTTTGAATTTGCAAGCCCTAGGAACAAAAATACAGCCCTAATTGCCTATCAATTACTGACAGTTCTCATTGTTTCATAGTAAATTGCAGAATAACCAATTAATAATATTCGATTTTCTGTCAAAAGTATTCAGAAATACAGACACCTCTAAAGAAATAAAATAAAAGAAAAACACTCTGCAATTTACTCAATTGCCTTTTGAATGGGTGAAGTTGAGGCACTGGATAATGGTTCATACTTGAGCAAGCAGATACAGAAGGGAGGAAGTGGTGCTCCTTACCAAGGGCATCCAGAACTCACACAAATGAGGAATAAAACCTCAGCAGAGCTGCTGGCTCTGTTTAAACATTTCTACATCTTTGTATTCCAAGAGCATCCACTAACTGATGCAGCACAAACTGATCACTGACTTTCACACACAAAGCTCAAGGAAAATAGCTTGATAGCACAAGAAAAAACAGGGAAGAAAATAGTCCTTTCCATAAGGGAATTTCAAATCACCCCATCTATTTTATATTTCTGACTTTATTATCCATGATATTTTTGAGCTTACTCCTGGAAACCACGCAGATTAAACTATTACAGATATTTGTTCTAGAACTAAAGAAAAGCGAAAGCAATTTCATTAAGTGACACTGAATTAATCAGAGTATCTCCTAAAGCCTAAACATTTGAAAGTCAGTGCTGTGTTGACTTAGCAAAATTGACTTTCTTTGTCATGTTGCCAAAAGACTTTTCCTGAACNAAAAAAAAAAAGAAAAAATAGTTTAAAAATTCAATAATTAAATCTGAATGATAACTCGTCTGCAATGCTGTGCAGGAATGAACAGAAAAGAATGACTGATACATAATTGTGTGCCATCTTACAATGATATCCAGCAATGTCACTATTGCACAAGATACAGAATACCCAGATTTTTTTCATCTCTGCCATCTCCTCTTTGTGAAACTTTTGGAGGAAACATTGACCATTAAGGGAAGTTTCAGGCATGAATGGAAAATAGAGGCTAGAAAGCAGCAGAATCTTGTTTGTGCCTTGTACTGGATGTTAAAAATACTCAGAAGAAAAGTATTTGAGAAAAAAGTTTCAAATGCTGTTTTTGACTTCAATATATGATGTCATTCAACAGCTTCCCTTCAGAAGTACTTCACATTCACAGCTACAAAGCAAAGATGTTCCTTTGGACTCAAAGAACTTATTCTGAATAAACAGATTGGAATAACTACACTTTGTGCTATTTTGTGAATTCTCATTTTAGCAGGGCATTATTTTTTAGAAGAATTATACCAAGAAGTCTATTTTGACAATATGGATTAGCCAATTTTCTGAAGGGAAAGATGGAATGAGAAGCTTCCCTTTCCACCTCATCTCCGCCTACTGTTAGTCGTAACTTGTATTTAGTGTACATATTTCAGTCAGCTTTCCTAAAATCCATCAATTTACTGATGTTAATAGCATGAGACAAAGGACATACTCAAAATCCAACCTCCTGACTAGCATCCTTTTAAGTGACAAATTTTTAGAAGCAAACTCACATTGTCACTTGGATATCCTTATAATTAACCACTACTTACTCTTCCCATTATCTCCTTATGGCTTCCATGATAAATAAATGAATTCCTATTACTTCCAAATAGTTTTTGTAGTTCTGATCAGTTAATATATCCCTGCTAGGCAGGTATTAAGTTCTCTTAAGAGGAAAACTCCTTCTAAATTCCTTCTAAAGCAGCATTAATAAAACTAATTAGACTGCTCCCACTACCTACTAACATATCTAGTGTGGAAAAACAAGTTGGAACCTTTGGAAAGGGCCCTTAGTCAGCAAGAAAAGACCCACTGCTGAGAATAAGAGGAAAACTAACCTGTATTACCACTCATTTGGAAAATGTTCCCAAAACTTTCTTTCTTGTGCTAAGAAAGTTCCCTCAAAGCTCAATGGAGTAAGCAACGCATTTGGCTTATACAGAGATGTTTTAAGGGTCTACCTCCTTTCTTTCAATTTGGTGGGTTTTTTTTTTCCATCCTCCCAAAGATGTACCATCTGTTATGGGAGTTTTTCCATACTCCACACAAGGCGGGCAGGCTGTGCTCACCTTGAGGCTGGTGTGGGACCTTGGCTGGCTCAGCTCGTGGAATTTCCAGTGCTCTGCCGCAGGTGTTTCCGCCGCCTCCCTCTGAGCCTCGGGTGTGAGCAGAGCAGCATCTCCTGCAGGTAATGGGAAGATGCCCAGGGATATGGGACGCTCCTTCCTGTTGGAAAGACAGGCAGGGTTCATCAGCCATCTCAGATGTCCCACAGTTTATTCTCCTGCAGGCCTCTGAAATCAGCAGGGAAGTAGTAGTGAAATTCCAGGTTCAAACTGCTCCATTAGATGTGCAGTGCAGCACACCCCGACTGGACCACAGCACCCAATAATTCCTCATTTCACAATTGCCAAATCAATTTCGTGGCTTTAAATAGCAGTTATTGATTTACACTACAGCTAATCTGTAGCAAAGTTTTACAGAAATGAAACACCAGCAGAAGTGTAAGACAAAAGTGTTTCCTTACTTCAGATTGAAAATAGTTTTCAGCAACCACTATTAAAAATACCATTTTGCACCTTCTTCTCCAAGATAGAACCACAGCTTCTACAACAGCAAACAGCTAAATCATCAACTGAAGTATCTGCAAAATTGTAAACAGTAAGCCTCAGGCAACTCTTCTCAAATCATTGGGGATTTTATTCCTGAAGATCACAGAAACCACATGGATTTATGTAAGAGAAAAGAACTGGGTCAGGGAATTACCAGTGTTACAACTGGCTCAGCTAAAAATTGTGTAGTTTTACCCAACATCAGTTCAGCACTCTACTTCATCCTAAAGCTGCACAAAAGCTTGTGCTACCAAAGCAATTCTCATCCCAAATTTTCACTTCTTCACTCTTTCTACTTCCCTATAGCAAATAGCATTTGGAAATTCCAAAGGTTTATGCAGTAACCCTCAAAAGAAACAAAAAAAATCCCCAGGTCAGTAGTGTGCTCAGTGCACAAAAGGATTCATTCTTCCTGCTAGCAAGAGACAAAACCATTGTGTCCAATGCCATTCATAGGATGCTGTGGCCAGCCCTGAAAAGGAAAAATATCAGCCAGGCCTAGAACTGAGATAAGCAAAGTGTTTGTTCAGGCAGAACAATGTAAAGCAGAAAAAAAATGACTGCAGTCAACTAGCACAGCTTTAAGTATAGTAGAGGCAGAAGATAAAAGTGTGTACAAGTGATGGCATAATTTTCACATTTTAGCATTACAAAAAGTCAAGTCACAACCACATGTGCTTTCTTTCACAAGGCCTTTCACAAATTAAACATAACCTAGGCAGAATTAGTATCTGCATACAAAATACATGCAAATATATGGCAGGCAGTGCTGAAAAGCAAAAGCTAAGCATTTTTGGACATATTTTTGATTTTGTTTATTTACTTTGAAAAAAGTTAATGAAGAAAGGATTTTTATTTACCAATTAATCAGCAAACTCTCTTTGGTAAATTTTACATAGTCAAAATCACAATGTTCAAACAGCAAACAATTCTAATTGGCATGAACCTTTCCAGTCCAGGTGTAGAAAGATGCTCCTTGTCACAAAAACCTTTGCACCTAATTCTCACATTACAGCTATCTTGGCCTTTCAGAAATATTATTCCAAATTAAGTCATCAATTGTGAAGTAGTTTAGCACAACAAAGGAGGCAGCAAAATAAGGAAAGCAGAATCAGTCTGAGTTACAAAATTCAAAACATCAGACAATGTTCCAGCATCTGCAACAGCTGGAATGAGAAACCCCACAGTGGATTCCAAGGATTCCCACTATTTTAACAGTTCCTGCTTTGCTTTAGATTTCCCACAACTCTCAGGCATGTGGGGAACAAAAGACAGGCTACAGAAGCTGAGATTATGTCAAAAGAGGGTCTGAGACCGTTTCACTGGATAAGAAGGAACAAAAAGGAGGAAGAAAAGCTGCCCTTCAGTGGCTGACAGTGATGCCTTGGGAAGGCTGACCTGAAACAGAACAGAGCTGGAGAATAAAGTAGATATTTATTGAAGGGCCTTTAAGGGTACACCTTGGGCAGGACAAGAGCCACAAGGTGGGCTTAGAATGGTCACAAAATGGACACCAGCCACAAGGTCTCACACTTTGATAAGTTTTGGTTCATTTGCATATTTGGGTTAATTGTCCAATTAACAGCTTCAAGTTGTGAGGTCTCATTCTGCTTATTTCTCTCTTCAGTCCACTGCTGTTTGTGCTTTTGGGCCTGAAAGTGGTACTCGTTGTCCTTGGTCGTCAGCAGGAAAAGGATTTATTTTGTCTCCCTACTCTGTGGAAAGAGCTTACTAGCACTTAATATAAAGCTCAGAACTACATCCCTGGGCAGCACAGAATGTGAAAAACACAAAAGCTAAAGCTTAAGGCATCAATAGAGCTGCACTGTGAGGGGCCTGGCCTTAGGCAGAGGGTCCTGCACATTTCCTTATTTGCAGGACATGCCACAAAGCTGATCTGCTTCACAATCCTCAAAAGAGAGAATATTAAATGGGTACCAAAACAGTTCACATCACCTTTTTTTTTTTTACGGATTAGTTTGAAAAAAAAAATTTCTAATAAACATATTTTGATGTGTTAGAACAGAGGTCAGGTGCATTGCAAGTCTGTACAGTAAATGAAGTTTGCAAAAGAGGCTGATTTTGGAAATGAAGCTTATTATGTGACTGTCAGCACTAAAGAAATGTTCCAATTAAACTGAAGCAATGTCAATTTATTTCACTGCTTGTTGAGCAGAAAGCAAAGAACCTCTTCTGCTTTCCCAGCACCCAAAAAAATATCTGAAAATGCCACAGTGAGCAGAATGGAAACACATATTTTAAAAATCTAAACTAATCTGAAATGGTGCACCGAAGCACTTACAGAAACCTTTAGGAACTTTTAAATGCTCAGTTCTAAAATCTGACTGGTGTTAAAAAATAAAAAAAAATTTTCTACAATTAGATTCCTTCATCCTATATTTTTCTCTCTTTTTTAAAACGAATAAAGACTAAGAAAGTGAATTCTAATTAATGTAATTCTGAAAGAAAATTAGAAGTGCAGGAAGAAGAATACCTTCCCCAAACCCCTCAAATCCATTAAATAGTCCGGGGGAGCAAAAGCACATTAAAAAAACAACAAAAAAAAATCTATTTCTTAAACCATCTGACTGTTTAAAACTTTAAAATATCTTGAAAATTTACTGGATATGAAATTCTGTTTTGGTTTTAGAGTTGGGAAGTATTTGTTCTGTGTTTGGGTTTCCTCCCCTTTTAAACAAACATAGCCTTAATTAACTAGATCAATCTATAGTTTCACTTGAAATTTGTTTAATTCATCATATTTAATATTCATTCAAATTTTTTATCAGCTACTGATATAAATTGGTATTTCTTTCATCTATTGATTGCCTTTAACCTTTGGAACAACACTTCTGTGCTCACAGACCCAAGTTAAAAGTATAATACCATACAAAATCTACATGCACCTAGTATTAAGGAGGAAGAAGTCACATAGCTGCTCAGAGAACACTAATTTCCAGCATTTTTCCATTTAAAATAAAATTTGCTATTAAATTTATAACCACAGGCAAAACAAACAAGTTATTAAGTGTTCAGACCAGAAAGCTGCATTTTAAAACTTTTCCAGCTGTTTACCATCTGTAATTATAGTATTCAAACATGTCAAGACTACTTTTGGCCACAATATTCTAATGCATTTCTGTCTGTTACTGCTCCAGGCATGTAGGACAAACAGAACATAACCTGAGGGGGGTGGGACAGACAGCTGGCAACTTGCCATACAAGTACAGCAACAGAGGAGAGGGCAACGTTTTCCTGAACAATAGTGAATAGGCTTTAAGAGCTTTAATGCTTAAATCATGATAGATTTTTTTCTCCCGCCAACCAATAATCAGATTTTTTGAAAATAACACGATCAACTAATTACTGTGGTTTTAACATCAATTAACTGACCTTACATAAGCCCTTTAATTAAAACAGGTGCAGTTTAATAGTACAAAGCCACAGACTGCATGTATTTATGCTACACAAGATTTGACAATACACTGAATGTGATATTAACATTGCAGCTTTTGCAGCAGGCTACAATAAACTGATGTTAAGATCTTTGCACAGGAAAGATACATAAACTGATCTTAAATAAAAGGCAATGAAAAAAATAGATTGTATCTCTGTACATAGACACATTTTCAACAAAACCTGACATTTATTCAGAATTTATTTATTTTATTTGTCCCTGTTTGAAAAAGCAGGAGAACAGAAAGCAGGGGAGCAGCGAGAGCACACGAAGATGGGGTTCAGTGGGTCAGAGTACCTGAGGATCCTTGGGAGGTTCTGCGTCAGAGCTGGCACCCCAGTGGAAATGGAAAAGTGCACGAGCAGCAGAACAGAGAGCGACACCAGGATGGCTGAGTTAATGACCACCGCCCCGCCAACGAAGCCAAACACAAACAGCAGCATGCAGCCCGGATTCATGGCGCTGCGCTGGCATGGTGGAACGCCGGCTCCAAGAAGGCTATGCAGGGGCCAAGGGGGGATCTTTGTAGGCAAAGTCTGTCATTCAGCCGCCACCACAAAAACAATGCCATCAGCAGCAGCAGCAGCGTTCCACTCTTCTGCAGCAGCTCCAAAGCAATGACATCACCACCCTCCTCCCCCTCGCTGCTCCTCGCGGCATCGATGCAGTAGCGCAGAGGCACGGCCAGACCAAGAGTGCTTCTCCCTCCTTCCACGCAGGGTTCACAGGCTCCAAAGCTCCCAAATCTGCATAATCTATTCCCAGCAAGCCCTGAGGACGAGGGGGTACCGTGCGCACGCCTCCATTGCCACACACACAAAGATGCAGCCAGACGGCGGCCGCGCCGGGACAGCCGCTGACATTTTCCCTGCCTGCCCCAACGTAAATACTCCAAAAAGCTGAAATTGTTTAAGGCTAATTAATGTACAAATATATCTCAACGCTTAGTGGCACGACAGCAAAAGCCTCTTTCTACGGATTTCCACGCTGTTCTCTTACCACATTCCAATCATACAACAAATCTTTCTGATTCAGCCGAACCGTTGTTGTAGGATTAAAGAACAAAGTCTTGCAAACGCAAATGAATAGAATTTTTTTCTCATTTCAGGGTGAGAGACCAATAAATAGCTTACCTAATTCTACTGTGTGCTGTGGATTCTAGCTGATCACCCCCTGTTAACTGATGAAGTTTGGTTCTTTCCAAGTGCTCCATATAATTGTGTATCATCTGTTTAAAAGGACAGAAACAGCAAGAAATATTTAGTAACATTTACTTGTACTACATACAGCTGCATAGTTCTTGACCAATATATTCTCCTCCTGTAATGCTAAACAGTAAATGCATTTAGACACATTAAAGAAATAGAGAAAGAAGCAAAATTACAGTGTTATTAACCAATTAAACCAGAGAAGTCCATAATAAATTACAAATATTGGAGAACATTCTTGTACATTCATCAGCACAGGAAACATCCTAAGGGTAAAGAAAGTTTGAAATGCAGTATTTCAAACATGACTTAGGAAAAGAAGTACCATGTTCAGAACCATTTTGGAGTCTGAGACCTCTATGTCCAGCAGATACAAGCATTTTTTACACGATACATAATAGGCACTATAGGCCTAATTGCAAACTACTGTGAAGGTCAGACAATATGCTCCTCAAATATTAAACACTCTGAATCCACAGGCTACTAATTAGATTATTTCTGTAGGCAGAAATAAGAAGTCTCCATTTCTTCTCCTTTTTTCTACCGAAGTACAAGTAAACTTCAGCTTTCTGTATTTTCTACAAGGGAAGTTTGGTTTTAAATTATCTAGGCTGACATCTCATTAAAAGGACAGAGTGGCTGTGGATTTTCAGCGCTCAAGATGAGCTCTGCTTGCTCTCTCTTTCTCACAAGAGACAAGCACAGGCCAACAAAGTACTACACCTGCAGTCATGATTTATTTAACAAGCCCTGACCCCCATGGCCAAAGGATGCTGCTCTCAGCATGTAACTGATCCAGGACATGCATGGGGAGAAGGACCAGGTATCACTGCATCATTCCAAGGGCTTCATTTGGACACACATCTCTGAATATAAAACTGGGAAAGCCTGAGGAGAAGCCTATGTGCTATCTGGTATTTTTAGCACTTTCAACATTCATGAATAGGGCTCTAGGAACAATAAAGGAAAAAAAAAAATCACAGGTGTACTGCAGAGGAATTTAATGTACTTTTTTTTCCCTGAAACATATTCAGGTCAAATCTTAACAGCTTCCTCTAGGGAAAAAACCCAACAAACTATTCTTTAAAACTGTAATTTCTTAACTGCTATTCTACAAAGGGTATACAAACACTTCAGAATAGTGATATTACCAGGCATTTGTACAACTGGTTTATATAACCTTTTCTTTTGGGGGCAGCTGCACACACGAGTACTGAACTCAGCAGGACCTGGAAACCTACACTTATGTGTTACTCTCAAGACAGGTTTAATGTATCCGAGTTTGACCTTCAGATGCCACCAACCTCAACTAGTGCCAGCTTCTCCTCAAATGCTTCTTGCCAGCATTAGCTACATAGGAATAAATATTCTTAGTTTCAGATTTTTCTGATCAAACAAACTGGCTTAAGACAGCCTGATTGATGGATATTCTATAAATCAGTAACTTATGTTATCTGCTGGTTACATACAGATGTTGGTTTTCCCAGCATTCACCTGAACTAAGAAAAACAATTCAGACGAGAGTAAAATATCATGCTGTTGGGGGTGGAGTTTTCTTTCCTTGTTACTTGTGGAATTTTTTCCATTGCGTTGCTAGGAAGCACTGATGGCTGGATGCTTGAGACGGGTTAACCACCAGTGGAGTCTCTTCACAAGAGGTCGGTGGAGCTGCTGCTTGGGAAAGGGAATCACTCACTGCTGCTGTGAGTGCCCAGCTTGGTCCTGTTTCTTCTCCTGCTGTGGGGTGAGCCTCTGCTCCTGGGAGCAGCCACTGAACTGGGACTTTCTTATTGCCTGCCTCACTAAAAGAGGGGTCTGTCCCTGTTTTCTCGGGTGTCCAGGGATCCTGAGCCTGCCCCACTTTGCCCCGCTGGGAGCCGCGTCGCTGTTGTCCCGTCCTCGCTGTTTCTTCGGCAATGCTTTGAGTTTTTCACTGCTCTGTAGCCCACAGTCCCTGCTGCCGAGACCTCCTGCGCCTTCAGCCTCAGCTCCGGAGTTTCTGATACATCCCCTCCGCCATAGCTCCGGAATTTCTGATCCATCTCTTCCATCCCTTCCCATCTTCAGGCATAGCTCTGGAGTTTCTGATCCATCCCTTCAATCACAGCTCCGGAGTTTCTGATCCATCTCTTTCATCCCTTCCCGTCTTCAGGCACGGCTCTGGAATTTCTGATCCATCTCTTCCATCCCTTCCCATCTTCAGGCACAGCTCTGGAGTTTCTGATCCATCCCTCCAGCCACAGCTCTGGAATTTCTGATCCATCTCTTCCATCCCTTCCCATCTTCAGGCACAG
>VWZU01003747.1:64291-87268 GCA_013397095.1 Sterrhoptilus dennistouni | reverse complement strand
GAGCCCGCCCCACAGCGCCCCCTGCAGCCGCGGGGGATCATCGCACCTGCCCTGCCCACCGGGAGCCACCAGCGCCCCTGCTGGCCGTGCCCGGAACTGCACCGAAGGAGAATACCGCGCTAAGGGAAGCTGTTACGGGGTTCTGCTTCTGTTTATTATTAATGCTGCAGTTGTTGTTGTTTGTTTGCCTGGTTATACATACTAGGACTGTTATTCCTATCCTCATATCTTTGCCTGAAAGCCCCTTAATTTCAAAATTATAGTAATTTGGAGGGAGGGGGGTTGCATTCTCCATTCCAAGGGAGGCTCCTGTCCTCCCTACAGACACCTGTCTTTCCAAACCAAGACACATTCTATTTTCAGAGACACATTATATAATATACTTGGACTGCTGTCAAAAAGCTTACAATATTTTTCCTCAACAAAACGCAGTGTTTCACCAGACCATCCCATTTGTTTTCTGATTTTTAATGCTAGCTCACACACAGAGGCAAACAAAAGGACTGAAAGCTCCACCTTCAACTATCCACATTTTTTTTCCATTTTAACCAAGCAGCCAGAACTAGATGTTCCTATTGTTCCTTTGCATAGTTTTACGCAAATTTATTATAATGCAGATAGTTTAGAAATTCCAGGGTGGGGGGGACCTCAAGAATGCATAACTTTGAAATGCACATTAGATCATTCTGTATCCTGTTCACGTATTCCCTCATCACAGGAGGAAAATATTGCTGACCTGCCTATAAACACTCCCATTTGCAGCACACCAATTGGTTTCTCAAAGTAGAACTTTAAATAGAACAACTGGGTTTTTTCAGCCAGTGAACAGAAGATGAGTGTCTAGTACCTCTCCAGGGAACTGCTAACACATGGAAAAAAAAAAAAACAGGGTCAGTAAAACCCACACAACTTTCACGTTTTGCAAAGGACATGGTTTTAACCTACTCTCTTCCCTCCTCTCAGTCTGTTCTTTTGTTTACTGAAATGTCTCATCACATTTATTACCCAACAGAGGCTGGAGGGCAGGTCAATTTAAAGGACTGTTCAGCTTATATTGTTCTGCAGCTGAAAATGGTGCTGATAATAAGCAAATCTGTAGATCACATACTTCAGCACAATGCATACGAGCTATAAGAAACCAAAAATAAAAAACGAAATGTGCAGTGCTGCATGGTAACTTAAGATCCACAGAATCATGAAGTTCTATGTGCACATGCAGTGCTGCACAGCAATTTCTCCACAGATCCAGGCTATATGTGCCTGTGGTGTCCAAAAAATCAGAACAGTGGTACAACCATGCAAATTCCACTTTCTGCCTCAACCTACGGTCCCAAGGATAAAAGTTGATAATACTGGAATAGTGTCCACAAGGAAAAGAGCTCCTCATCCTCCCTCCCCACAGGACGGGGAGCTCCACAGCTGGTGCTGTAGAGTCATAAGAAATGGTGTGTGAATTCCCAACTCCCACCAAATTAATTTGAAGGTTAAAGTAATAAATACTGCAGCTTCTTGGGAAGTAAGCCCACTCTAACTGCTCATGTGCAATAAAACTTTGAAGACTCACTCCAAAACCACTGGGATTTGAACCAGATGATGTTTAAAATTCTTTTGAATCTAAATGACTCTTGAGCCTTGGCATATCCATGAAGAGCCAAAATCATGTAAGGAATTAATGCACTAAAACTCTGAAGGCTCAAAATCTGATTAGAAGTTCTGCTGTTTTGAGATTATTCAGCTGTTAAAATAAAAAGGTCTTAATATTACTGACAATTTAAAAATAGACTTAAATGGATTGAATTGCTCTCCGTTCAGCACAATTTTTACTGAAGTTGTGCTGGAGGACAGATGATAAATAATTAACTATGTCTACCCATCTTCTCTTCAATACAAGCTGCAGTCAATGTTTAATCATCCATAACCTTTCACTACGGACAATTCACTCTGCTGCCCACAAAGTCCACAAGTATTTTAAATACAGCCAGTTGTTCCAAGGAACACACATCATAAACACAGAGCACTTCAGCATTGCTGTAATTAGACACATTGCTCAACTGGAATTAGCTGAGGGGATTGAAGATAAACTCAGAACTTGGAAGACTTACCTTAGTTAACAGCATTTCACAGTTCAGGTGTTAATGATTTTAAGGCACATGTACAAATCAACTCCAACATGCTTTTGAACACATCTCAGCATGAATGTGAAATCAATTCCCTTTAAATGCAATGTCCTTCCACCTCATAAAAATACTCAGAGTGGTTTCCTCATACGGCACACGACAAGTTTTACAACTACAGAAGTGCTAAAGGTTTTTCTACATCTTAAACTTCAGCACTCAGTAAAAGACAATAACATCCTGACATTAATTCCAATTTCTACCCTTACAAATACAACCACTCCCAGTGTATACAAGCCTGGCACTTGTCATAAACAAATTATATTATGTGAATATGCCATGTTGAGGATGTTGTTACCTACACCTTTGCCTTAACCAGGTTGAGAGCACCTCCTTTATACATTCCTTGCTCTTTCACTCCTCCTTCCTTTTTGTGTCACTGCTTTAGCTCCCCTGGACAGTTTTAGTAATTCTTTGGCTGTCAGACCAGGCTCAGTGCTACAGCCCTTGCTGCTTATCCTGCAGATCCAATCAGGCTGGGCACAAGCAGCTCCTCCCTTTGGGAATGTGCACCCAACTGTGTGTATATAGATCTTTCTCTGTCCCACATAATCTAGTTTTATTGAAGTAACAGATATTTCTAGAATCTCCTTAATTCAGTATCAAAGTCCTAAATATAGTTCCATGTAAGTACCTTTTTTCCCTTTCAGGGTTTGTGGTGAGTTTCTCACTTAAGTAAAAGCACCATTCCCCCCAGAGAGCTTGATGCATCTTTATCCACACATAAGATGGTGCTGCTGGCAGATACATTAACATGTAAAGATACTAAATCCAGGTTTTATAGATCAAGCTGTTAATGCTCAGCATAAGGCTTTAGAAAAACTGTTGGCCTGAACAGATATCCAAAGTCTAATCTCAAAATGTGACAGCTGCCCATACTTAGCTATAATTGCAAATAAACACCTCCACTAGCCTTCTCTTCCTGCCCAAGGACTTGCTGGGGATATGTTTGTGCTAATGAACCTGACAAAGTCCATTCCCAATGCCAGAGCCAGGCTCACTGTTCTGTCACATTATATCAGTGCAGGACATTGAGAAACTTCCATGGCCCAATTATGCTTCATTAAACTAAGCCCATATTCTGTGTGCCAGGGAAAGATATTGAACCACTTCAGCCTGGTGTTTCCCAAAGGAGAGAAAGAACAACTTCCTTAAATAGAGAAAAATGAGGTTTATCTTGGAAACCCGTGCAGAGAGAAGTCACAGGTCTAAGTCAATTCTCCAGCAGATCTCAGGTATTTCTTTGCCTCAGTTTCCCAATTGAGCAATAAATATAAAACTTTAGCCAAGCCTGTAAAAAGCCAGCACCATAGTTATGAAGTTATGCCCTTTAGGTCTGCAGAAAAAGGAAAGTAAGATCCTTTACCTCCTACTCAGCAGTCAAAACCACCCTGAACGGTTTGTTCTGACAGAGGCAGCAGCAGCAGTGCATCATCTCAGCACCAAAGGCAAAAAACCCCTCACAGGTACAAAGAGCAGACAGGCCTGCTTTTATCCAGGCATGAAAAGTCAAATTCTACTGAACAGAACAGTATTTGAGATACAAGAGACAACCGACAGAATTCCTTTCTAAGTCAAAGAGCAAAGATTTCATTGAAGATTTTTGTGTTAGACCACTGTTGACCACTCTGCTTTCCAGCATTTGACTCTATGATTGCTTCCTGTATCTGGTCCTTTACAGTCAGAGAAAGATGGAAACAAGACCTTGCATAGAAGTTCCACCTCAGGAATTCCAGCACACTACTTTGTCACTCATCTCATCTGAGTGTTAGAGCAGAGTATGATCAGCACAAGATCAAAACCCACTGCAAGCACAGGAAAGACAAGGAACCAGAGCATAGAAGTCAGAATATGTTCAGGCTGTTCCATCCATTCTGTTCTGACCAAACATTTTATCCTCTTCACTACCTGCTACACCCCACCTTCCAATCTGCCATCTCAACTGCTCAGGTTCTCATACCCTAATCCATTTAAAATCAAGCCAGTTAGCCCAAGTACAGTCTTAGTGGGAAGGAGGTTTAATGGGAAATCCTGCACCCACCCCAACCAGCCCACCTCTCTCTCCAGAGAGCAGCAAGACAGATGTTGATGGAACAGAAGGGTATTGGAGGGTAAAGCCTGTCCCCAGAGCTCCTCCCAGCAAAGGCAGCCCTGCTACCTCTGCAGCCACAGACACTTCATTGCTGGGCAGGCTGGGGCTGGAACTGCAATGCAGACCCTGTCTCTGACAGGCTGAGCTTCAAGGAGATCTCTCAGTTCTCACCACAAAACACACACTGCAGAGAGGGATTGGTTCAGCTCTTTGCTTCACAGCCCTGCTAGAACTCCCCAAGGTGATTCAGTCTCTGTAGGTCTTGGTCCATTGGGACTGAAAATGGGGGACATTCCCTGGGGTGCTGAGACAGCACCTTTGCTTTGCAGTGAACTCCAGCAAAGGCAGCCACAGACAGGTAGGGAGGGCTGAAAGGTGGGTATTGTGAAGGACATGGACACAGAACCTCAGCCCAGGAGCTGGAAGAGAAAGACATCCAACTCTGAAACATGATCAGGGAAACAAAGAATGAAGGGGAGTGGGTGGTGGAAGGAAACAAATAATGAAGACAGAAGAGAAAACTTGCTAGAAATTAAGATTGCACAAAATGCAGTCACATTGCATATTTAACATGGCATCTGTCAAAGTAAGCATCTTAGAGCTAAATTTAAAAAAAAAATAAAAATCTTTCTAAATGATCTGTTCATTTTTTGGTCAATTGAAAGAAAAATAATTGCCATTACAGTAAGTACCAAAGATGTGTCTTTACCACTTGTAAAGACAACTGTGATGGGGACTCAGAAGGAAAGAAATATCCCTTCCTTGTAGAATATGGAAGAAAAAAGTTTAAGAACCAAGTATTTGATAGAAATATTTGATCCAATAAAACTGGTAAACCTAAATGCTGAAAGGTAGTTGGATGTCTGCAAAAATACCTGCATTAAAAGAAAAAAGTTACTACATAGACCTGAAGTGTTAGAATTTGTTGGGAAAAAGGGAAGCAGGAAATCACAAAGGGAGTGGGGAGTTGGGCATTATTATCAGCCAGTCCTTTCCAATTCCCAGGGATTTTTGTCCCTGAGTCTCAAACATGCACCAGACACAGCATTAAAATGCTAAGATGCTCTATCCTTTAAGGAGGTGCATCTTTGCAAGACTCACCATGGTCTGGAAAACAAAGAATCGAGGAAGCAATCACACTGAAAGTGAGGAGTACAGAAAACAGGAGATCTGATTTTAGGATAACAGGGGTATGGATATAGCATGGTACACTAAAAATTATTTCTTTTTGAAGAAAGGATAGGCACCCCAGTAATAGTAAAGCCCAAGGAAAAATCTCTCCCTACACCAAAGAAAGTGAAATTAAGATGTAAAACTATTTAATAAATTAGAATCAAATCAGCAGAGGCTGTTGTCCATCTTGGAGCAAAACTTATGTAAAAACATATTCAGAACATGTCACAGGGATTTCACTGAATTAATGGTGTCCAATCCATTTAATCTTGAACTCCGTGAAACAGCATTCAACAAAAATGTCAGTTCTATTGTGACAAAATCCACAGGTCCTAATTACAATAACCAGAACACTACAAGCACCCAATACTCTGAAGTACTTCCAGATCAAAAGGATCCCAAACCTCAGGGGCACCATTAAGATTTGTCACTTCTCATTTGTCACAATAGGACATAAAATAAAGATGTTTGACTCTAGTCAGAAGGTAGTAGAAATCAGAAGGCTTTATTTATAATTTATTTAATTCTTTCATAACATGCTGTGCTAAGAAGGCACGTTATTGGTCCATAGGACTGACACTTCTTTTATTGGCTAAGTAACAGAAATAGCAAACAACACCTGTTGTTATGGGAAAGGAATATTGTTTACACAAGGTTGTTTTGGGGAAAAAAAAAACTGTTGAAAAGTTTCTTTTGGAAAGAGCTAGCAATTCCTAGGTTCAGAAAATATCAGGTTTGCACTCATTTTACTTATACTTCCAGTTTTCAACATTTGCCATTTTAAAGCGACTATCTAGTAACAAATGTGATTTTTAAAATGCTCTGATTTCAGTAAATATATGAATATTTTTAAGAGCTTCAGAAGTCTTGTCACACAAGTGCTACAGACTGGTGGTCATAGCTCCAAGTCACTTTTCAGCCACTGTGAGTATAAAACATTTAAGGTTGTTGAAAGCATTTAAGGTCACCAAATCTGACACTTGTACCTGCTTCCCCTGTCCCTACATGGGTCTCTTGGATTGGAGCAGTCATCATGGATCTCTTTGGTAGCAAGGACCTAAAATCAGATCTCTGACCTTCCAAAGGCAAAGCAAGGAGAGTAAGGAGAACTGTGCTCAAGTGGGACATTAATCAGAATAATTCAAAGGACCCAGTGACTTCCTCACTAAAATATGTATATGACTTAGGCAGTAAAACATCCTTGTATGGGAAAGATAACCTGCTCCTGAAAACTGAAGCATTGCAAGTCCTGTTTTTATGCTCTGGACCCAATGTAAACAGTGTGGCTCTTATTTATTTCAATTAACACATTCAAACGTGTTCCATCTTCATCAGCAAATCCCATTTTCAACAGCTATCAATAAAGTATGAAAGGGAACTCTTGTAATCACAAATCCCAGCAGGCCAGATTTTGAAAGGATTTGTTCCTTCAACAGTACAAATAAAACCAACACAAAAAATTGACAGAAAGAGTATGAAAATGTAATTTCATTTCTATTTCTTTGAAGCTTATCAGTGTTTTGAAACTTTGCCTTTGAAATATGGAACAACAAATTCCTTTTTACAACTTCTCCATATCTGACAAAGCTATAAAAATGACAGATGTGTAATCAAACATGGAGAAATAGACACTTAGATGTGAACGAGGAAAACTACATCACCAAATGAAGCCTGGTTATAACTCAGTGTACAAACCAAAATATTCATCGATTTTCCCAATTGCTCACAATAAATAGTTTTCCACAGATCTATATTTTTACAGATATCCCAAAATCATCTTGATGTAACAACCTACCTCTGTATGTCTTGAATGAAGGGCATTGTATTCCTTCTTGAGTTCTGCCTCCCGCTCCTCAAGTCTGCTAACTGGAAGAAGAAGAAAAAACAAATTAAAACTGAATTCAGAGTTCTAGTAAGTGAGACTGACTTGCCTGGGACTAAACAAGCAGATCAGAGTATTCCTAGTAGTGAACAGCACAAAGCAAGATAAAAAGTATGTCAGTGTTTGTCTTTTTAAGCTCTTATCACTGAGCTTTCTAAGTACATCACCAGCAGCACGATCTTGCAATTTACATTCCCCTGAAGAGCCCCAAGTCCTATTTTCCCCTGCTGATTGCTAGGCCAGTGAGAGGGGATTTTTCTGTTCAAGGCCAGCTTACTGCTCACTGCAATCCAGACTGTTTCACATGGAAACTGCAGGAAGAGGCAGAGGCCACGTCCCCCAATCCCGGATGAAGCCATGGGCTCCAGCTAAGGGAAAAAAAAAGTTCCCTAAAACACATCCACACAATTCCCAGAGGTATTTAACCAGGACAAACATAGGCAAGGTATTTGTTAAAACAGGTTCAAGCCCTACTCAAATTAAGGTTTCTGCTGGCATTCACTCACACTTCAACTGAGCATTAAGGCAATAGATTTGAAGACAGAAAACATTAGAATACTTCTGTAGGTATTCCAAGAAATTAAAAATACATCTAGTAGATTTAGGAGAACTTTGGACAGTAAGTTCTTATTAGCAGGAGATGAAACAAATTAAGCAGCTCAGCTCATCCGTGCTGTGTTTCAGCTCAGATGAAATTGAGCTGAAACAAACTGATATCCCAATGCACTTAATTTGCAGAAAAACTAAGAGAACTCAAACTTTCTACACACAACCTATTGTGTCATTCAAACACGAAACATT
Organism: Sterrhoptilus dennistouni; assembly: GCA_013397095.1. NCBI lineage: Eukaryota > Metazoa > Chordata > Aves > Passeriformes > Zosteropidae > Sterrhoptilus > Sterrhoptilus dennistouni. Next base: position 79,146 of record VWZU01003747.1, on the reverse strand, counting down.
TTTGCTGCTTAAATGTGAATTCCGTGTCTTTATTTAGGTATTTATCACAATATTTATGTGACATAAGCATGTGCATCGAATTGTGTAACTGAGCTTATTCTACTTGCCATGTTTAAATATCCCTGGGAAAGTTCAAATTTATAGTTCCATGTTTCCAGAGTCATTGCCAGACACACATTATCTGAAGACAAATGCCAAGATCTTCTCTGCAATTTGCATATTTTCATGCTGCCAACTGGGTCTCCTGAAAATTAATTCTCAATATTTCTTTTTGTTCCATATATCCGTATTTTGCCACAGTATTTTATCATAAGTATGTTTTAATGGAAAAAAAGTCTTTGCCTGAGTCAAATGCTGGAACCAAAGTACATAACTGTCTACTCCCTCAAATCTGTATAAACATTCTGAACTGATCTAATCTTGCTCTTATAAGAACATTAAGTTCCTTGACACAACCTTTTGCAGTCCACCTATAAATATCTGGTCAAAATATTACATCAAATATTATTCCTAACATTGCCAGATCAAATCCATTTCTGCCCTGTTACTGAATGGAACAAAAGCTCTTTGGCTCAAACAGCAGCAGGGGAGGTACATGTATCTATAACACAGCACAGAGAAAAATGTATTTTACACCACAATGCATGTAGCTAAAAAATATGTATTTATGTGATGCAGAACACTATGGAATGAAAGAGTTCAGTTTATTGTTTTGAGGCACAAGGTGGTTTAAGTCTCCTTGTATACCTGAAGTGTGGTTTTATGGAAGCCTTTGGTAAGAGGTTACAGAAACAAGAGTTAGAACTTACAATTAACAAGGTTATCATATTTTATCCACTATCTTTGCCTGATTGACATCCTAGTCGTGAGTTATGAGGTGTTAAACAGCTGCCCATCAGAGATACTCAGCAGCTCCCACACGAGCACATCGCACCCAGGCTGTGCACCACAGCTCCCACAGGATCTCCCTCGTAACCTTTCCACTGTGCTAAACCTGCTTTGGGAAAACAGGAGATCAGAAAGAGCAAACTGCATGACTGCTGGGCCTCGTGTTTGCTGAGACCAGCTCCCTCTTCCAAAAAACAAGTGTCCAAGGAGCCTCCCCGCTGCTTCGCTCCGGGTGGGGAAGTCACGGCTCAACTCAGCCTCGCACGGAGCTCCCACACAAACCAGGGTGATGCACCCAACACTGTTCAGGGAGTTCATGTCTAGACAGTGCAGCCAGCTCCAGGGGTGAATTCTGCAAGTGGATTCTGGGAAAGTACTCAACAGTACATTTAATGAAGGTTAACATCACATCAGGTGTTACCAACACCCTTCTTTGCAGCTGCCCAAAACCAGCCTTCAAGAAATCCACAAAATTTCCCACTGTTACGGATACAACACACGCTTGCACAGGGGTTGAGGTTCCATAAAGAAGCACACCACTTTCTTCTCCATCTGCGAAGAAAGAAATGCTTTAAAGTGTTTTAAAACATTAATGGCCCAGTTATTATAATAGTTCCTTCAATCAAATCATCGAAGACAAATGTACATAGTAAGTGATGCTGCATAGTCAAGGGGCATCTCTCCATTAGATCTGACCACAAGGTCTTTTTCATTAGGTACAGAGGTTAAAACAATGAAGGGCCCAGAAGATGGTAAAACTGACATAAAGCACTTTCTTCTGGAAGCCATTTCCAGCTGTGCAATACATTACATTCCTAGAGCTGGAAGTTTCAGCCAGAAGAGCACTAAGTTACATACCTTCAACAGATACATCAACAGTCCTCAGAACTGGTTTTTCCAACACCAGAAGGATGAGAGACAGCACCAGAAATCAATTCTACCCAAAATATGCCTCCCATCAAGATAAGATCTTGCCAAAACAACCAAAAGAATACACTTTCTTTTTTCAATTAAACACTGTGCAAGAGATCAGATATTCCCCAAGGATCAGAGATCACCACTGACTTGGTCACGGAGTCAGAAGAATTTTGAGGAAGACCACCAGATTCTCCCCCCAGAAACTTTGAGAAACTTAAGTCACTATTAAACAGAACTAAATAAGATGGCAAAATGCCTTTCACTGGACCCAGAAACATATTTTAAACTCAACTGTCGCCAGTTCCATTTTAATACATCAACATACAAAGGAGTGGAGGCCTGGCCTTGATAACATCTCAAGAAGGACAGAGCTGTGTGCTGGCACTGCCTGACACATGCTGGGCCTACCAAGTGCCAACCAGACATAGTTTCTATCAGTTTGACTTAAGTAACAATACAAAAAGTGTCTCTGATATTTCAGCCCTAGACCTTTTTCCACTAACATGTCAAATTCTTATCGGTGGATGATAAAATTAGTTTGATTATATAAATTCTAAAAGCAAAAGTATCCATTGTCCCTGTTGCAATGTGTCTTTACAAAGCCATTACAAAGCCTTGTTACATCAAGGAAGATCTTACATCACAAGATTACATTGCTTAAGATAATACATCCGCAAAATATAACATGCAACAAAAAAGTTGCACTCTTAGAAGCTTATGTGGAAAAAAATATAAAGGTCTTCAAGCATCATAAGTATGAGCATAAAATGCAAATATTCTAGTGCTTTTAGGCTGATGAGAAGGCATCCCCCTGAAACATCACCACAAACTCAAACCCAAGGCCTAGTGCAAACTTCTCCAGCACTGTCAATGTTCTAACACCTTTAACGACCTGAGGTACCAATCTCGATCAAAGTTCTCTCACAGAAAATCAGTTATGCCTAAAAATGGGAGATCAAATGCAACAGTAAACTAGAGAAACTGGAGTTTCTGTCTCCTGACAGCGTTATGAGGAATTAGGCAGCCAAGCTGCCCACCCTGCCTGTTCAAAAGTCAGAGCTTACCTCCCAAGTCTGATGGCTTTTACCAAGTTTGGAACCCTTCATCTGTATGTTGTCCTCTGCCTCAAACTCCTGATAAGCCTGAGGGGGAGAAAGAGAAACAGACCTGCTAGAATGGCAAATCCAACCAGTGTGATGCCTTCAAGAGGAATTACAAGTTCCTCCTACACAAGCCAGGACAAAGATCCAGCTCACAAATGAGCCTTTCCTGGCACCAGGACTGTCTGAAGACTCTCCTTGGACAGCTTGCATCCGGCTCTATTCTTTAATGCAGGTCCCACACCAAAGTTAAGATGTAGATTCAGAAGGACCTTATGACCTCCTAACCAGTTGCCAAAGAGCACACACAACACTTGTGGACTGAAAAGAGGACTGAGCTATCAAACAAGTGTTTACCCTGGAAGCGGTAAGACCTGCAAATCAAACCAGCACAGAAAACTGATTTGTAAAATAAGTGAAAAATTCAACCCCTTGACATCAACTTCAGGTAGCTCTTACATTGTGAACTACAGGTCTAGATCTCAGTTTAATAAGTAGGGCACTTGAAATTATGAGAATAATTTAACTGTCAAGAATGCTCTGCTGATAGCAAATATCAACACATGCAGCAGCAGTGGTCTTATCCCTGACACTTCTAGACTGCTCAAGTTTGCACTGTGTCTCAGGCACCCCAAATCCCTGCAATTTGTCACCAAAAACCCAACACAGAACTTAAAAAGAAAAGCCAAAAGCAAACAAAGAAACTCTACCTCTTTAAACATTCTGCTACAACATTTAATATGGAGACAACCACATGCCAGGACATCCCTCACATAGACTGAAACTCAAACAATCAAGAATACAAGAAACTTCTACACAAAATCAAGTAAAAAATCCAACTTCTTGCCCACTCTGCACAAAGAAGTGTTTCACTGAGAAAATCTTTGATTGACTGCTTTGCAAACAGTGGGATGTTCCATTTCTAAACTTGGCTATTGAAGTAAGTCTCTGTCTGAGAAAATCTACATGAAGACAGTGTGGACACAGAAGCTTTAGCAGACTGGATTTGTCTTAAAAGCCAGTGAAAACTGAGGAATATAAGATTCTAAGAGACATTTAAAGTCATTTTCTTAATTGCTGCAATATTTTGAGCAACAGAATCACTATAACAACCAAACTCCAGCACAAACTACAATACTCTCTTAATTTAAAAACACACACGAGCAGTTAATTACACACCAATGGATCTCAAGCTCTTCTCCCCACTTTTGCCCAGGTATATTAACAGCTAAGCTTAAAGCAGGCCAACCACTGCTCCGATTTCCTGCTCCATTTTATTTTAGCCTTGAGGCCTTGTAGTTTGGCTTGGTGCCTGCTCTGGAGCCAGCTGTACCCCCTGCTCCATCTAGTGGGCTGCTGGCTCCCAAAACCACAGAGACAGCAGCTCTTTGGGAACAGCACTGGGCAGCCAGGAAAGGCACTGGGAAATGCACAGTCAGGAGGAAAGCCTCCCTTTCCAGCACACCCTGATACTCACACTTCTTACAGAAGGATTTTTCAGGTGTAGCAAAGGGCAAGGGGAATCTGCCTCGTAAACAAACCTGAGATAATGATGGACGTCATCAGAGATGAGGAACATCCACACTGAGAACACACTAGCAAACAGTTCAGTTCCACATCTGCTAATCAAGAAATACAAGAACTCAAGCCATTCTGTTCCTCCTTTGCCGGAAATCAGATTAGTTCTGCTGCTGTCAGTCTGTGAAAATGAAGTAGGAACAATCCAGACCCCCAGTGAACAAACCTGAACTTTTCAACTTCTTTCCAGGATCTATTGAAAAGTTTTCTTGTATTCCTTGAGATAAACACCAGTTGAGCCATCCCCAGAAGCAGCGTTTACTGACAGAGCTGTTTCACACCAGTTTTATTTATTTAGTTCACCATCTGTGCAGATACACAAATCAAATCTCAAAACAATTTTCTGGGAAGTTTCCGTTAAACTTCACAGCTGAAAGTTCACATCAGAGTCTCCCTGTAAACTACAGATACACATGAGCTGCATGATATCCCATGTGCAGAGATATCTCAGATATTGGATGCCTTCAAATTACCCATGAGTGGCTGACAGCCTGGATATACATAACAGCAATGCTGGTGCCCTGAGAGCTCAGAGGAAAATCAAATATCAAATAACATTTGCAGACATTCACAACAAAACCTGGTCTTGCATATTCTTTTGAAGCCAGTGGAAGCAATAGTTCTGTTTAGCTCCTGAGAAAAACAAATGTTTTTAGGTCAGCTTCCAAAGCATTTGTCTCATATCCCAAATAAAACCCTCAGCAAGCAATAGCCACAGTGTCATCTGACATGGGAAATACCATCATCCCAAGAGCTGTGTCACAACATTTACAGCTCCAAAACCTAAGAGCTGTTTCTTGGGATTATATTTCTTTGGGGTTTGTTTGTTTTGTTAGGTTTCTTTTACAAATGTAGTTTTCCCCCAGATGTAATCTATCTTGTGCACAAAGCTCAGGTTTGATAAACTCAGGTATGTAGATATACCTGTTGTCTTGTCAAATGCAGTTTGTTATCTTGGTTGTACTTTAGCACTAGGCAGATCCAGAAAAGGAGCCAAATCTTTCAACTCCCACAGCCTACCACCTCCATCAGAAAACACTTCAGTCATGCAGACATCGTGTTTTTCAGATTCTCTAATAAATAATTTACTCCAAGAATGAGCCCTTCAGAAAGCTTATGCCAAAGCTGTTCCATTCCTGTAGTAAGTCAATATATACTAGTCAGTTTTTTACTCCCAAAAATTTAATTAACTTATAGCCTGTAATACATAAAGAAAATTGACATTCCCAGAAAGAGAGACGAGGAAGGAAACTAAAATAAACCTCTGTAGCCACCCCCCACCCCATAACTCCATGGAACATCCCATGAGCTCTGAGAAGATCATATCCCTTCCTGTAACTGGAGACTGAGCACTATCAGTATCCCAGCAGTATCATGTATCCAGAGCACTGCTGGACAAATGAGCTGTGTATTGCTATTACAAGTTTTTAACAGCCCTCTATTTTTCAGGTCCAAGGTGGACATCTCAAATATTTTAATACTGCAAACAAATTACAAGCAGAACTAGGAGGGTCTCACAACAGCAAAGACTTGAAATAATGTGGAAGTCATGTATTTTTAAGTTCTTGTAGGAAGTATTGAAGATTACATCAAAGACTGGCACTGGCCTCAGATACACCACTGCAGAACAGAAGAATGTTATTTACTGAACAAGTGGCATTATCATGTTCACAGGTGCCCTCTGCTGCTGAGAAGGAAAAAATGACATAAATTCTAGATAAGTCATAAACCCAGAAATAGATGTTTGCCATCACTCGGTAAAAGTTTACTATAGATCCACAGCAAGAACTTCTAAAAACTCTGCCTGTACCAACATCATTCCTAAACAAATACCCAGGAATTTTGTGCTATTTAACTTGCTTGACATGGCACAGATCCCAAGAGCACAGTCACTGTCCTGCCCCCCTCTCTGTGCAGGTACTGCTGAGAGCCAGGACACACAAGGGACAGGGACAACCCAGGGAAAATTACAGCCAAGAGCAAGCCAAGTGCGAAACGAGATGAAAAGCTGCACCACGAGCCAAGGAGCTTCATCAGTGCTGTACATTCCTGCGCTCAAATAGAAGCCACAAGCAGCTGTAAAGTTTAATGAATTATCCCAGAATGCCATATATTGCAGCATTTTTTGGCAGTAAACTTGACTTAGGCAACCACCACAGCCCACCAACTACCAGAACTGACTGCTAAACACCAAGCAGGAGTGGTAACTCCAGTGCATCTGCTCCCACCACCGGTGATTTCATCATCTGCTGGGCTCACAGTCCACCCAGTAGTGTCCTGCTGGCATCTTGGCTCTTTCCATCTCCTCCTAAGAAAGAACACAGCACTTCAAGGTAGTTCAGGCATCTGGCAGCAACTGTTTCAATTTCTGATGGGGGGAAGAAGTCAGTGAACAACAGGAACGTAGCAACTTGTTGACACAAAATAACCTCCTGATTTTACTTCTGTAATTTCAAAAGGCTGCTTTATTCCAACCTACCTGGTTGAATACACGGCCACGGATGCAATCCCACAGGGTAAATTTAAGTGCAAAGAAATACCTTTTGTTTTCTTTTGATTTAGTATGACAATCACTTAGACTGCACAAACAAGCACTTAAAATTCAGGACATAACAACCATAACTTCTTGAGCAATTTTAACTGGCACACAGGTTTAAGCACATACAATAAAGCTGAACTCAACCACGTAAAGTAAGAGCTGCCCCAGCTGACAAACCTTCACTAAATGCCCAGCACTGACAGTGTTCAAGAGAATGAGTCAAAACTTTTTAAACAGACAAAACTTGTCCTCACAGGCTTTGCTTATTTGAGGAAAAACACATAGAGCACAGGCAGCCTACAAGAAGCAAAAAGTCTTGTAGTTGAAGTATGACACAGAACCACATTTTTCCTGTTTTCCATTCTTATCTATTACTGATGTCACAAACTGATGTCGTGATTTCACTCTACACTCCAGACCCAGGTTTTATTTGCTTACTTGCACCGTGCCAGACATTTGCAACTCCCATTACCAGTGATAACACTGCCACTGTTTTGAATGTTGATGTGGTAACACAGTTGGCAATTCCAGAACCCCAATTTAGATGCACAGTCAGTACTATAGGAAGTAGAAGAGAGAAAGAAATATAGCTAGAAAACTAAAGTGACATATCAGTGATTGGGATCATACAACATGCCAGTTGCCTGGTCTATGAAACAAAACAAGGTAATGCGGTAAGGTTAAGGTGCTTCACAAATATAGATGCTTGCATGGTTTTCATACTTTAGAAATTTAGAGCACTAAGAAAACCAGTTTACTTGCATAATATTCATTAGATGTTCAACAAATGTGCTTATGTCTCCTTTGATCTTGCTCTGCATCAGCAGAATGTCAAATCTTCCCAGCAGCCTTTCATGTTGTCCTGGACAGCTTAAGCAAAGTAAACTCGGCATTTAACCCAGCCCAATTGTTTCTCCAAATACACAATTTTGCCATCACAGATGGTTTTTCTCCAATAAAAAGATTTTTTTCCCTCCAATAAGTAGATTTTGGAACTGTCCAAAACTGATTGTTCTATCACTAGAGCTTTATGTAGTTACAACTTTTTTTAGCAACAAAAAAAGTAGTTCAAGCAACCTTCAGTGCTTCTACTGGAATAATTGAGTTTCTTGGGCAAATACTTTCACACCAACAGACTCACAGAGCAACATAAAATAGTGTTATCAATACACAGTAAATGTAATTTCTATTAGAGAAACTCCAGCTATGTTGCCACACACATTGCCAGAAATCCAACTCATTTTTCTTTTTCATGGAACCACTTTGTCCCTCAGATTGCATTATCAGACCAAAGGCACGGCCTACAGGACACGATGCAATCTTGATCCATGACTTTGTTGTCAGAAAGCAGGGTCTGCCATCAACAAGCTCCTTGGGCTGTGTGTTTAGAGCACAAGCCTTCCAGAAACAGTGTCTTAGTTACCAAAACAGACCACCTAACTCCTGCTCCAGTGTTTTATTTTCACCTCTTGTAAATAAATAAATACACACATAACCCCTTTTCACAAGAATCACGGGGTTTCTGGTACAAGTCTCCACAATTACCCATTTTAGCCTGAATTCATCTACATAGAGACAATCTTAGGAACTAATCACCCTGGTGCTCACTGTGAAAGATTGCTTGAAGTGCTACTTCATCCCTGCCTGTACAGAATCTGGGAATATTTGGATGGTGGATAATGAAGCAGATGATGCCTCTAAGATCTGCCAACACCATTCTGAACTGTCCAAATTTCAGTAAAACTCTGCACTGGAAGCCACCTACATTCATTTTAACACCCTCAGACTAATACTTCTGCCCTGCTTTAGACTCAGTCATGCCACTGAAAATTAAACTTTACAGAAAAAGTGTCATTCAATGACTCTGTGGCTGGAGAAGCAGCCCAGCAGAATGTCTAAACTACAATATATGTGACTTCAAGTGTTTCAAGACAAGTGATCACTCTCACCTTTTTCTGAAGTTTCCAGAAGTTCTTTTTAAATTACACAGAACATCTCTAAAAAGGGAAGTGTTCTTCCTAAACTTTTTTCCTGAACTTTTTTCTATAAAAGTAAACGTCTCATAGAAATAAATAATTCTGCAAAAATTATTTACAAGTTAATGAGAATCACCATCAATGCTCTTTCTCATCCCAGCTGTGCTTCTAAACCTGAAGATTACCTTTATTTTAGCACAGACAATTGTTTAACAGGAAGAAAAGAGCTTATTTTATCATCACTAACAAGGAAGCAATCTAACCATCTCCTAAAAAAGTTGTTTAAATGTGAAAACAGCACTGTCTAAAAGGCAAACAATACAAGCAGGATACCAGAAGAATCAGATTACAAGTCACAAGCTTTATCTGTATGCTAAAGAACACAGACTTGCACAAGAGTTAAACCCAGTTATCTGCCTAAATACAGGAATCAGTGGGCACAGATATTTAGTGTACGTATTATTATTTTACAGAACAAAAATCACAATGCACTAACATCACTCACAGGGAGTGCACCATGTTTTACTTACTTTGATCAGCATAGTTTTTTGCTTTTAGTTCAAGTTGTCGAGTTTGCGACTCTAATGCTTCCACTCTGGTCTGTAAGTCCTTTTTCTCTTGTTCTTGAGAATCTTCAAACTCAATGAACAACTAAACAACAACAAAAGACTCAAGTTAAGTTAGAACAAACAACTATTTACAGGTTTTACAGCGGGTAGGAAGCAGCACAGCAGCCCTTCACAGCCAGGAAGGTGCAAGGTGGTTTCCAAAACAACTGAATAGATCCACATGCCACATTTAAACACAAAGAACTATTTCAGTCCAGGTCCATCAGACAAGCACCCAGCCTGGGTTATACTGTGTGACAGCTTTCAACTAAGTGCCAGCTACTCCAGAGAACCTGCTTGGGATTAACATAAATATGAATTATTTCATTATTGCCTAACTTAATGTACAACGATTGTTAACAGTTCATGTGAACACAGGGAGTCTTGGTGTCCTCAGTTTGAATGATCATCAGTGAAGTTATTTTCACCCATAAGCCACAAAGGTACAGACACTGCAACAGGGACACACCAGCAGTAGTGCCAACCAAAATTATTTGATGTTTTTTCCATTCCCACCCAATTCTGCTATAAATTCTCATAGTCTTCATCAAATCCTTAATAACCATCTACAATCTGTCAACTGCATGGAAAACTCTGCTGATCACCATCACCTTCTGTTTCCTTGCTTTACCAACTTTGTGATTTTCCATTGTAAATGCATCAGTATTTACATTCCCTAGCATAAAAATTACCAACAGAACATTACAGCTGCTTTAAAAGCTTTTTTTTTTTCTTTTTCTTTTTTTCTATTTATTTTACCCAAAAAACCCAAGAAATTCAGCACGTATTGCTGCCACAAAATACTTCCAAAAGCCAAAGATGTTTTAGGCCATGCAGTACTTTATGCTCTGCATTGCAAGAAGACAAGGCCATCAACACAAGTTATGCAGAAGGGTCATGGAACAGGGAGGACCAGAAACCTCTGCAGGAAAAATTCCCAAACACCCACAAGAGTTAAAGAGGCAAGGACAGCTGAGGACCACATGGAAGAAAAGAGACAGTGAAGGCAGCAACTTAAAAACAGTAATTTGATTTGAATATTTTTTCCTGTGTGTTGTTAGGAAAATCTAGTGGACAAAGTATTTCAAATGGTCACACATCAACTGTTAATGAGCTATTGCTCCATTTTAGACATTGTGTTTTAGGGCTTTAACAAAAGCAGAAATTCATAACCTCATGAAAAGGGCTTCAGTTGAACTGAGTCATCAGAAGAAGTTCTGACTGAAAAGTACTTCAGATGTAGAAATGCATCAAAACCTATGAAGTGAAACAAGAGTTCCTTTCAGACAGGCTCTGCAGAGCTATCACAGGACTGGGCATGGTGTTCATATGACTGCTTGAAGCTAAACCATGACACAATTGAGGAACAGAGAGCTGACACAGCCCAGGTAGCTCCGCTTGGGGGGCTGCCATGGAAAATCCCTCTTCCAACACAGATGTGCAGAAATCCTTCTACTCCCTCCACGCAACGTTTGGGAATATTAATTAGTCAACATAATTTGAAAACCTCAATGTTTAAGCTTGTTTCATGTCTTCTTTGTAGTAGCTGATTCAAGACTTTTGCCCCTTTAGCATTCAAGTCATGTCTGGCCTATTCTTGGCAGACTCCCTTTTCACAAAGGGCTCCAAAGTTTGACACAAATTTGGCACTGGGGCTAAAGACCAACACAGTTTGTTACACTAAACATGGGAAAACATGAAAGAAGAATTATAAAACTGTAACATCTTTGTTTAGTTGTTTCTCTGATGATTCCCCCAAAATGTGCCATAGCTTGCTAAAGGCCAGGGACAATTATACTCATGAATAACAAACAGTCATTCAGAGCAATTGATGTCATTGTTACTCACAAAATTACAGATAGATATAATGTTGTATTTCCTCTCAAGTTCTTCAACTGCAAGTGGTAAAACTGGTTTTGCCTAGAACAGTTTTGTTACCTTCCATTAGTTTACCTTCATTTTGTTAAAGTTCAAGAAAAGTTCTACATTATTATACCTTAAAGCATTTCTGTAATTACAGCTGAGTATTTTTCACTCCCCTGCTGTAAACCATATCTGATCAGATCTTGGGATTGAGAACTTTGGACTTTGAATATTTTTACTTGGTTTCATTTTTCCTTCTAGTTGATAGTATTATCACAGGCACAGCCCCAGCACATTGATCATCACATCCTGACTAAGCCTGCACAAGTATGACAGAAGAACTAGTTAGAACTAGTTAGTTTGGCAACTCCCATTTAATCCATCCTATTTTCTCCAGGCAGGACCAACTGTGTCATTTCAGACCTTTGTCCAACCTGTCCTTAAAGACCTCATGTAAAAAGTGTGGAAAAAGTCCCCCATAAACTAATCTCAAAAATCTTTATGTAATCAATTTTAAACCCACTTGAAAGTTTGCAGAGATCTGTGGAATAAATAAGAACAGAGACGACACAACAGCAGAGGATATTTAGAACCCTCTGTCCTGCACACAACCACTGAAGGATTTAGTAGCACATTATTAGCCAAATGAAATATCTCTTCCTATATTTATGTCATCTGTCTCTTTACATCTTGACTTGTTTTCCTGTCACAGGACCCAGATCCAGTGCTGAGCATATCTGATGTCAGGGTCCCACCCACTTGGCAATCTTTATTAGTCTATGACATGTCCTTCAGCAATGTGTATTGCAACAATGACAGATTCTCAGGCAATGGCAAGTTCTTCTCAGAGCAGGGAGAAAAAAAAAAATCACCTAAAAAGCCAGTTCAGATGGACTTGGGGCACTGAAAAACACATGAAAATGAAAACAACCTGATAGCTGTAAAATAGAGGGAAATTTTTCCGTAAAACGCATCCTGGTTTTCTTCTCTCAAATGAAAAATACTTAAAATCTTATGGCACAATGTTTACTCAACTTTCTTCTCTAAGGAAGAAAGTCACCTCTGGGAACAGTAAGAAAAAGCATTCATCAAGTTCATACTATGACTTAAACCAATTTTAGTGATGGTAAATCCTTCTTCATGGTTGCCAAAGATTTCAAAAACAGCTTAATCCCACCAACAGTGGAAAATGTAAAATATATCCTAATTTGGCATGGCTAAAGGGAGTAGATTTTATCTTCTTTCCAAGTGCACACAAAACAGCTACAAGTGCAGGTCTGAAACATCCCATTGCTGCAGAAGTAACTCTTATCAGAGTATAAAATAGCAGAAGCACAAATGCAGTTTCCTCTCCCATTTCTTTGGGGCAGGAATTGCTACCTCACAGTCACCAAGTGGGAAAGTAAGAACTGGAAGCAGAACAGCAGTGCAGCTGGTTCTTACATCCCTCCAGCAGTATCAAAAATAAAAAGTAATTTTAATGCCACATTAAAAGTCAGATCAGTGATTTCGCAGCAACTACAAAGATCAAGACTGTACTCAGAGTGTTGTGACGTAGGCCCAGAACTTCCCTCAAGGTGACTTTAAAAAAAATATATATTTCAGAAGTCCACAGGCAACAACTTTTAAGATATTTCTTTAGTAACACTTTTTAAGCACAGGAAATAAAGAAGGCAAATTACAAAAATGGGGTAAGGAGACCCCTACTCAAATAGTAAAGTATTTAATGTTCATTAAGATACTACTGCAAATCAATTTCCTACCACAACAAGCAGAAAGTAAAAGAAGGTTTGTTAAATGTCCAGAAGTGCTCAAGGATAGGTTGGACAGGGCACGGAACAACCTGGTCTAGTGGAAGGTGTCCCTGCCCATGGCAGAGATTGAGTGACATGAACTTTAAGGTCCCCTCCAACCCAAACCATTGTGTGATTCTATGAACAGATGATAATAAATATGGAACTCAGCAGCTCAAAATTCTCCATTTTGCCACCAGATGACACAAGCAAACTCCACAACAAAAGAAACGTGCTAAGCCAGCAACTTTTTGTCCAAGGAAAATCGTGTTAAATTTCCTGCTCCCTCCTTTTATTTCAACAATAGTGCACCCATCAGGTTATCTCAGCATTGAAAAAATAATTCAACAGCCATGCCTGACTAACACACGTACCTGTCCTGAACACACCAGGCTGTGCCTAACACTTTGACACCTGTACAGCACAATGACCTCAGCACATCACAAAAATTACCTTTGTGCTTAGCACGAAAACACAGTCTTTGGTCTAACTGCAGTTTGGAAAGCATCAGCCAGCTGTCTTGCAGCATGAGCACTGGTTCTTCGACTGCATAAAGCCTGTCCCCTCAAGTTAATTTATCATGACACACAGAAGTGGAGATGGCAGCAAAGGACACTACCAACACAGGCACATACAGTTCCTGAAAAGCTACAACAACATAATTAACCCCATGGTCTGTTCCACCACATTGGTACAGTTTCTGTCCTGCTGCCCAAGGCCTGGTTGTTTTTTTTTGTTTTTTTTTTTTTAATCTGGCAAATGCTGCCTGTGCTTCAAGTCTGATGGATTTTCTCATGAATTAGTTCAGAAAGTATTTATCAATCCCTTCCTATTACTCTTAATACAAAACATATTTTCTAAAAGACCTTTTTACATCAGCTTGTGTTGGAAATAGTGTGTCAACTCCTGTCCCCTGACTGGAGTCCATAAAGCATCATAAAATCACACTGTGTTTGATAAGGAGGATGAATGATCTGTCAGTCCAAGAGTTGGGGGGACACCATTCATACCACAGCACTTCATAACAAACCGAGTCCTGGAATAAACTGCAGACAACATTCTGCACTTACTTACAACAGGAATAAAGAAGTATTTGGACAGGGCTAATGTTATTTAAATTAAGCTATTACTGTCAATATTGTGTTCACCCTCAGTGCAGTTGTTCTGATTTTTGGAAAATTCAGAAGGCAAGCACAAGCAGAGAGATTAGCAGAGGACAAGGGGTCTGGAAATAGACTTGTAAGAGAGCTTGTTCTATTACAGATAATGCTGCCAATCCAATTTCCTTCAGGAGTCTGGCAAGACAAAGAGCTGCAGGAAGTTATCCTGCACAGCTGATTCCTATTGTATTGCTTTATAACATTACACTAGACAATGCCTCACAAGCTTATTTATGCTGAAGTGATTTTTTTTTTTAAAACTGAAATAAAAACATCTAACATCCCAAATCAGAGACGATATCACTGGCGAGTCCACACCACCTGTTGCTGCCTGCAGCTTTATGTACCAACTCTGAAGGGCTCCAGCCTAGACACTGTATTTCCATGGGTTTTACAATGCCTTGTTGTCACTATTTTTGCAGAAAATGGACA
>VWZU01003747.1:48829-63502 GCA_013397095.1 Sterrhoptilus dennistouni | reverse complement strand
TGTCGCCGTGAGGGGAAATGTGTTTGGGGTGACACGGGGGAGGGCCGGAGTCACCGGATCGTCAAGATTGGAAGAGATCTGTAAAAAGGCAACAAGGCTGGGGAAGGGCCCGGAGCTCTAACGCTGTGAGGAGGGGCTGAGGCGGCTGTGGGAGCTCAGCCCGGAGAAAAGGAGGATCAATGAGGAGATCTCACCCCTCTCCTCTGTCGGGGGTCTGGTGAGGGCCGGGCTCTGCTCCCCGGGAACAAGGGACAGGACAGGAGGACACAGCCCTAAGCTGCTCCAAGGGAGGTTCAGGTTGGACATTAGGAAGAAATTCCCCACAGGAAGAGTGACTGGGCGTTGGAATGGGCTGCCCGGGGAGGTGTCACCGAAGTGCTTAAGGAAAGACTGGATGTGGCACTCAGTGCCACAGTCTGGTTGACAAAGTGGTGTTGGGTCATAGGTTGGACTGGATGATCTCAAAGGTCTTTTCCTTCTGTGGTTCTGTCACCCACTGTGACCGTGCAGCCTGCACTGCCCCTGTGGCTGCTACACCACTGAACCACATCCCAGTGCCGGCTCCAGTGTGGTGCTTCCACCACCCCCGGGCAACCCCTTCCAACCCCTGACCATACAAACAGTAAAAATAATTTTTTCTAATATTTAATCTGAATGTCCCCTATCTCAGCTTTGGTTCTCTCTCTGCAGGTGCAGCAGAAGAGCCCCGTCCTCACCTCACTACATGCTCCTGTCAGTAATTCTAGAGAGCTGTGAGATCATCCCTGAGCCTCCTCTTCTCGAGACTAAACAAACCCAGCCTGATAAGACGTGTTTTCTAGTCCCTTTACAAGCCTTGTTCCTCTTCTTTGGACACCCTCCAGCCCCTCAACATCTTTTCTAAAGTGAGCAGGCCGGAACTGAACACAGCAGTGCCAATAACAGAGGGACAATCACTCCCAGGTGCTGCTGGCAATGCTGTTCCTGTTACAGCCCAGGTCACCGGGGTGAACATCAAAGCCTGGATGGTGTTGGTGAAGGCTTTGGGGGCCCCTGACAGCAGGTTTGGTCCCTTTGGGACCAGGGTGGGGATCCCTGGTTCCATTATGGGGTGTCCCATAGGCAGCTCCCTCTGTGAATTGCAGATGTGAGGCAATGCAGTCTGGGGTATTTGTTTATCACACCCACAGAGGCACAAATAGACCTGGGGATGATTCACTGAGGGATGACTGACAAAGTTAGGATCTTAGCTCCTGGATTTTGTGGCTTCGCAGCTCTGTGTTGGCTGGTGTCTGGCAGCAAAAAGGCTTTTCCTTTCTAATAAGGTCTCCAGATAATATCAGAAATCCAGTTTTCTTAGCAATAATACAGCTTAGAAGGCATCTTGCACTTGCTGAGAGAGATTGATTTTCCTAGGATTTGGAACAGGGAGTTCCATTCTGGATTATGTGTCCTGTCATGGGAACAATGGCTGCTGTTACAGACATTTACAGTAATCTTGAAAATACCTGCTGAGATTGAAAATTTTCCGAAGTCTTTCACATCCCTCATTTTATCATGGGGTTATTTATGTTGAAAAAACCCTTTAAGACCATCAAGTCCATCCATTAACCCAGCACTGCCAGGGCCACCACTAAACCGTGTCCCCAAGGGCCACATCTGCAGATTTTTCAGATCCCTCCAGGGATGATAATTCCATCATTGCCCTGGGCAGCCTCTGCCAGGGCTTGACAGTGCTTTGAGTGAAGAATTTTTTCTTAATATCCACTCTAAACCTCCTCTGCTGCAACTTGTATCATACAACCCAAACTTGGGGAAATCAGTATTTTTCATTAGGTGATATCACATGGCCCAGCAGCAGTCCAGGCACGAAGAAATTAAAATGTGCTTTAAAAAAGGCAGAAAACTTGAGAAAGGGTAGAATTTTAACTGTGGTGATTGCATTCAGCTCCACTGGAGAGCAGCAGAGCCTTGCACCTAATTTTCTCTCATTTGTACTGGTTCTAAGGCAGGAACTGTGCTTTAAATGCATGTGCTGCCTTGTTTCTTCATGTACTGAGCCAGTGAGTCTGCACAGGAATGACAAAGAAGAAAAGACTCCAGCCCTGTATATTGGATTTATTGAGTCCTGTTTAGACATCATCATCCTCCCAAGCTAGTAACATGGTATGGCCAAGGCACAGGTGGTCGAAAAACAATTTATAAACATGGCAAAAGGAAATAAAAGATGTTTGGCTTTTAATTATTACCAAAAAATGACATCATTCCAGCTAAAAAATAAATTTTAAAAGACACAATGTGTACTCTCATACACATACTCTCAAGTGAAATTTTCATTTAAATTATTGGGAATTATCTCTATGGAGGGATTATTTTTTTCCCAATTCTCTTTAGCAGTTGTACACTGCCCTAGTTTGAAAGACAGGTGTCTGTCCACCAAGGAAGGCAGGAACCTCCCTTGGAATGGAAAATGTCAGGCCGTTCCCTCTGAATTGTTATAACTTTGAAATTAAGGGGCTTCAGGTGAAGATATGGGAAAAAGGAATAACAGTTCTTTACATATGTGTATGTGTATGTGTATGTGTATATGTGAGGCAGCTTGGACTCCTTCATAGGCTGCCAGGATTTCCTTTTTTATGGGAGTGTAGTTGGCTTTGGACCCTCTGTAACTTCAGATCCAGAATCCCAGTGGTCATCCCTGAGTCTCCCCAGGCATCTTCTGTCACAGGCTCCAGGACAGATCATTGTTCTCAGCTGCAGAGTGAAATATATTCTTTACCTCTGGTCCTGTCCTGACTGGGCCAAGGGCTGCTGCATGAGCAATTTTGTGCTTGATCTGGGTGAAGGTTTGTTGCTGTTCAAGGCCCCAGTGGAAACTGTTCTTCTTGTGAGTAACCAGATAGAGAGGGCTCACAATCTGGCTGTACTCAGGAATGTGCATTCTCCAAAAGCCTATGACACCTAGGAAAACTTGTGTTTCCTTCTATCTTTGCCCGAGAGCCCCTTTAGTTTCAAAATTATAATAATTTGGAGAATTTACAGGGGGTTTACATTCTCCATTCCAAGGGAAGCTCCTGCCTCCCATAGCAGACAACTCTCTTTCAAACTGAGAGCTGCACACCAGTATCAACCAAAGCTTCGTATTTCCATGTTTCTGATGTGTCAGGCCATTGGATCCACACAGTCCAAAAGACACAATTCTCCTGTGCCTCTGCTTCTGGCTAGAGACAGCTGCTCTGCTGTAAAATTAAATTGATTTGCAATTTACCAGGGAAAAACAAATCAGCCCTCAGATGACTCTGGGATTAGAAGAGTTTAACTGGGACTTTACCCAGAGGGATAAATTTTTGTAAAAGTTTAATTCTATAGGGGTTTATACCTTAAAGCACAACAGAAATCAAGATAAAGACTGATGAATAATAGCAGCACTCATCTAAATAAAAAGTAGGATATCCTGGAGCAACAAAACATGTTAGTGAAGACTCTGGCTACAAGGATAAAGAGGGACACAGCACAAAATATGATTTTTGATGAGAACCCCAGATATTCTGGGTGGTACAGACAGAGGCTGTGAGCTGTGGCCAGTGTAAATGTGGGGCCAAACCAGCAAAGCTGGATCTGTGTTAAATTCTCCTGAAGTCTGGAGACATTCACAATCACTCCTGTCTCAGGCCTGTTTTAAAAATCTTTCCTGGTTTTAAGTAATGTGGAAATGGTTTGAGCTCAGCAATTACACTTAGTTCACTCACTGAGAATTTTGAAGGTGTTTACTTCTCTCCCATGATCAGTCCATTTTTTGGAAATTATTTGTCTAGACTCTCTACTTCTTCACATTTTAGATAAACATGTGATTTCCAATGTAATACATGTAATTTCCAATGTAATTAAGTGATCTTGGTAAAATTTGCCACCCGCAAAAGTTCCTTTATCCAGTAACAATTTGCTCTGCTAAGCATGGATTAATCTCAAAAGTGACGAAGTTGACCCTTATTTAATGAGGTTAAAAGACTTGGCAAAGATCTCTGAGCAGACCTGTGGTAAAGCTGGAAGTCATCCTTGCCCACCTTAGGGCAAGTCCTAAGCTTTACTCATTAAATGATGTAGATTTAACAAGGCTGTAAATAGATGTCCTATTGCTGCTTTAAACTTAATATTTTTTTATAAATACCCTGTTTCTAGAGAGCTTTCTTCTATTTTTATATGTTATTTTGCCATAGTGAAGATTACAGTATTACAGTTTGTTTAAGTAGTGTGAAACATCTTAAATAAATGTGTGTCAAAGCAAGAGAATAAATTGGATTGGCATTGTCAGGAGAATACTCAGAAACTCTAATTCCAAAATAACCTCAAGGAGGACTTGCTAGAATGTGTGATGCTGTGGTTGTTCAAATACCATCTATTAAATCAGAGATCTTGGAAAGTATGATGGAATAAGACCCTGAATACAAGAAAGCAGGTTGGTTGTATAGGTCAGACCTGGAGTCTCCCACCAGAACTAAAAATACCACATGGATGTGTGATGAATTGTGGTGAAGAGAAGGGATCCCAGGAAAGGAAAAAAACTGGACTTTTCCTTGTCCAGAGGGAAGCAAAATCTTCATTATTTTGCTTTCAAGAACAGCCAGGGAGTGGAGCCCAGGAAGTTCATCTCAGTTTGGAAACAAAAAACAGGGCAAGCATGGATTTCCATCCAGATGCTTTATCCTCTCTTCTCTCAAAGGCAATAGAATACTCAAGGCAAAACAGCTCAGTGGTAAATGGTTGGAAAAAGGGTCTTTTGACTCAAAAAGCTAATATAGTATAATCAGAAAAAAACCAAACAAAATGAATGACCTCCTTTAAAGAGGAAACACAAACAGAACAGTACGATAAGGAGATTTTTATTGAAAGAATGGTACACGCCTTTTGTTAAATAAAACCCAGGATCTCGCAGGCGTAGGGCGGGTGCCGGTGTTCCCTGGGCGGAGGATCTGGGACAGGGATGGATCTCTGAGGGCGGGAGGCCGAGCTGTCACCTCGGTAACGCTGTGCCGGGGGGGGGACACGGGTAAGCCGGGGGGGACCTGCGGGGACACGGCTGGACAGAGCCACCGGCTGCCGGACACAGCGGGGACAGCGGGGGACACCAGCGGAGGACAAGGCTTCGAGGTTTGCCAGAGCCACCAGCGGGTAAGCAGGAAGGGTCCCCTGTCCCCTCAGTGTCACCGCAGCCCTCGGGTCCCTCCCCTGATGGATCCGTGGTGATCATTACCTTCCTTTCCATTCTGAGCTTTTCTGATTTCAGCGTTCACTGATTGTTCCTACGCTTTACGTCTTTCCGCTGCTTCAAACTCACTCCTGCAGCACTTGGGAAAACCTGTGCGCGGTCACTGGTTTGTCCAAACATCAGAGACTGTGGATTAGATGCAGCCAATTTAATTACACTGAGAGCAGACAGGGCTGGGATGGGCTGAGATCTCACAGTCTTGGAATAACCGGTTTTATTCTCTCCCTCCCCAGGACCATGGCAGCCATCGACGAGCGAACTTTCATCGCCATCAAACCCGATGGGGTCCAGAGGGGGCTGGTGGGGGAAATCATCCGACGCTTTGAGAAGAAAGGATTCAAACTGGTAGCCATGAAATTAATACATGTAAGCTCTCCTCAATTCCTGTGTCTGCTTTTTTATATCAGCTGTAGCCTTCAAATAAGCAGCATGCTATAACAAAAAATGTGGCCTCTGTAACATTCAAAACTGAAATTTTGAGAAGTACTTGGGATGTTTTTGGAAAAGTTCCAATTCCCAGCTCTGGCTAAATGCTTTAGACGTGCTAAGCACACTAATTTTAGTAACTTGATGCCCTTAGACTGAAGAGAATATTCTTTCAGGTGCATCCTATGCTTAATAAATATCTTCGAGTATCTTTCACAAATCCCAGGTCACATAAACTGCCTGTATTGGCAACAGAAACTTTTCTAAGTTTAGTTATGGTTAAAGCAAACAGTTCATATCAACCAAAAGTGCTCCTAGGAAGTTGCTAGAAATACTGAATTTTGAAGTGCGTGCAAGTTTCAGGATTACCAGTGCTCTGTGGTTAATCTCTGTGATTTCACTATGCTCTTAAGTTCTTACTGTAAGCTTTTTTCTGTCTGTCTGGTTTTTAACCCAGGCCTCTGAGGACCTTCTGAGGGAACACTACATCGACCTCAAGGACAGGCCATTCTATGATGGGCTGGTGCAGTACATGCACTCGGGACCTGTCGTAGCCATGGTGAGTTCCTGGCAAGGAAAACCACACTGTCTTCCCTGCAGTGAGATTGTGTCACCTGTTGGATTCTAGTTTATTTTTTAAAGGTTTTAAAATCCTTTAAAATCAGGATTCAAATACTGTGATTAGGAAGATGTGCTGTTAATTCTTTTTCTTTAATGTTTTCTCATAATCTTTCCCTCCTTTGAGTCAGTTTGTTGAGGAAGAGGGCAGGGCAAAAGAGAATCAAAACCAGGACCCTGAGAAACAATAAACCTGCACAAAAGCCCTACTCTTACTACAAATGCCATGTAGTAAGCCAGCTGAAAAAGGATGGTGGAATATTTTAACTCTATTTCCCTTTTTGCCTCAATAATGTATTTGTAAAATAGTTGAGGTCTAGCTCTCCCATGAGCAGACAGCTCTGTGAGACTGTTTGACACACTGAGATGGAAAATTGTTCTCTCCCCACCCTGCGTGAGGAGGGGATTGTACAGAAGGGGACCATGTGAGCAGATGCTTCAAGAATCTGAGAGAAGAACTGGAGATAAAATATGTCTCGCTGTGACAAATATTCAGATGGCAATTTGTGCCATGATGGACAGCCCCCTGTTCTTGTGGATGATATAATTTATCTGCTGCTAAAATTTGATAATGTGAATGGGTTTTTTTTTTTCCCTTTAAGGTGTGGGAAGGTCTAAATGTGATTAAGACAGGAAGACTGATGCTGGGGGAAACCAATCCATTCGATTCCAAGCCCGGCACTATTCGTGGGGACTTCTGTGTCCAAGTTGGAAGGTAAATTTTAAAACTTTTGGTATTATCCAAAAGCATTAAATGACAAGTGTTATGTCATGATATCTGCTGAAACTGTGCTCCATCCTTCTCTGTCTCACACATGGAGCTGCCATTCCCTGTGCCCATGTCATATTAGGATCTAAGGACGGGGATCAAGTCATGGTTGTCCCTATTGACAAAAATGAGGAGCAAAACTGGCACTGCCTATGCTGTGTCTTTTTCTACTTGACTGTTAAAGTAAACTAGGAACTTAAAGCTCCTGTCCATAATGGGAATCACTTCAAAACAAGAAGCTCACTTTTCTTTAAGAATTCTCTTACTCTTTTATTCACCTTTTCTTCTCCTAGGAACATCATTCATGGTAGTGATTCTGTGGAAAGTGCTGAGACAGAGATCAATTTATGGTTCACTCCTGAAGAACTGGTTGATTACAGAAGCTGTGCTCATGAGTGGATCTATGATTAACACCCAGCCTGGATCTTCTGTTATCCCCATGTCCATGAGCTGTTCCATGCAGTTGTAGGTTGGAGACAGAAATCATGACTCCAGATCTCTTGATCATAAGACAAACAGCCTGTTTTATTGTTCTTATATAGAGAGCTCAAAACTCCTGGGTCTAGACACTGATTGGTCTGGGTCTTATCACCTCCCAGCTCCCTGGCCAGTGATACATTTGCATGTAGGGTCCAAAGGGACTGCCTGAGGTCTCTGTGTTCAAATCCTTCCTATCATTGCTTACCCAGGGACTTGTTTTATTTCTAGGCTGGTCGAGTTTGGGGGGCAGCTTCAGACTAGCTGCACTGTGACAATGAGCACCTTTTGGTTATATTAAAAAAATGTAAAAGTGTTATTTGTTATCTTCTGCAGGTGCCTTGCAGTAAGGATGACAAAGACAACATGATGACACAGATAATAAATCTATTTTGAATAAGACTTTCTACTCAACTCGACAAGTCTAGCTTCCCTTAGCTAGTGATATATCTCATGTATCATTGGAGTTATGACATTTGCATTTGGGAGCTGTTAAAAGGCATTACTAGAAATAAAAGTTTTTAAGATGGCACGTTGCAGGCTCATTACTTGGAAGTTACAATTTTTCGACTTAACACTATAAACAATAAACAATTCAACTTAAAACCATTTCAATTAAAAAAACACATCCTTTTGCCACTGATTTCTCCCAAATGTTGGAGTCTTGGAGTTTGAGTAGAGTGATGCTTTTTTTGAAAGCACCATTTACCTCTTTGTCACAAACAAATTCAAACAAGCCAAGGGAACATCGCTCTCTCTCAGCTAGGTAAAATATTTACACAGTTTTAGATGACTGAGAACAAAACTTCATTTGGATTTTGGAATCCCTTAACTGAAACTGTAGGATTTTTGGAAGAGGAAAGCAAATACCTTTGTTAAAATGACCCTATAATATTGGCTTTTCCATTTGTGCATTAGTCTTTATATGTGGTTATTGATTTTAAGGATAGCACAATTTACAATTCTTTTTAGCTGTTTGCTAATATGACCTAATTTCTCATTTTAAGTATGCACTGTATAGCTCATGGAAATACTAGTGTGATGACTATATTCTGTTGATTTACATACCTTATAGCTTATAGAACTAATAATGTGATGAATGTATTGT
Organism: Sterrhoptilus dennistouni; assembly: GCA_013397095.1. Classification (NCBI taxonomy): domain Eukaryota; kingdom Metazoa; phylum Chordata; class Aves; order Passeriformes; family Zosteropidae; genus Sterrhoptilus; species Sterrhoptilus dennistouni. The sequence goes on along the minus strand of VWZU01003747.1, from coordinate 54,859 downwards.
ACTGTAGGTCTCAGCAAAACAGAAAATGTTGAAATATTTTTATGTAACTGAGAGAACTGTATAAAGCAATTAAGTTGTTTCCCACATCTGATGACTGAGCTCTCCAAGTGATAAGAGTGAGATAAACCAGAGCATAGGAGGAGAATTAGATAAGAATTTTGTTAACTACTTGTTATCAGGGAAGTGTGAAACAACAAGATGAAGCCACAAGAAAGAATAAAATACATTGACCTGATCTGCAGGTTGTCATGTAGGTAAGTCAGAGTGGAAAACCAAAACAAAGAAAAGTTTCTACAACATCAAAACCTACCAAAAATATTTGAGTAATGCATGAAACTTGTGAATATGTAGGTACCTTAGTAAAGTAACAGTTTATAGATAACACTGTCTTAATGGCCAGGATAGCCAGGAACACCCCAGCACTGGACATTGTCCTTTTTTATTCCCCTTATTAAACTTTTGAAAAATATTCTAAGATTGAATTTTCTTTTTTTTTTTTCACCTTGATGCTTCTTTTTTCTTTGGAAGGTAAAAACAGCCTGGAAAATTATTGGGAGTTTTATAAAAAATAATATTATTAAATTAAACTAAAATCCTTAAATATTACACAGTATTATATTGAAACTTCAATAGGAAAATCAATACCTTGACAATGGGGTTTTTTCCAGTGAAAACCATCCTCCTATGTATTCAGTGCCATTTTCTATTTACAAGGGGTATTTACAAATGGGAATCCAGATTTTTGTCAACACTTCGTGCTGTTTTGGTGGCTCTCCTCATCATATTTTTATACAGGTGAAAGAAACGATGGGCAAAACCCATAAATTCCATAAGAACTAAAATTAAAGGGGGGGTTTATTCATTATAGGGTAATTTTAGGTATTAGACACTCCAGGAAGTCTGTAACTCTCAAGTACCTCAGCCAGTGGGGAAAAAGGGAGGGAAATGCAGCCAGGAAATCAGGATAAAAAGGAGGCTGGGTCCTCCAAAATTTGAGAGACCCCAGGGAAAATGCCCCATGGCCTCTCCCTTTATTTGAATAAAGTAAAAGGATTCCTCTGTCTCCTTTTTGGACATTTGTGTATTAGTTTCCCTAAGGCTGGCCAATGACACATGTGCATGTAGGGTCCAAAGGGTTTGGTTGAGGTCTCTATTTGAGTTCAAATCCCTCCCATCGTTGCTTACCCAGGGACTTGTTTTATTTCTAGGCTGGTTGAATTTTGGGGGCAGCTTCAGACAATGCACTGTCACAATGAGCAGCTGCCAGCCTCTGGCTATTCCAAAGAATTCCCTGGCAGAAACCTCAGAAAACAGTGAGATTGCTCTGTTGCAGATGTTGGAAAGAGTCAGTGCTTGCTGCTCCTTTGATTTAAAAGCTGTCAAGTTATAGATGGAATTGCACATTTTAAAAGCTGCTTCTGGGTTTGAGAGATATGAGGTGAAAACACAGAGCAGATAACAGATATGTTTTTCTGAAGCACTTTAAAGTCATAGGGAATATTTTTGTAAACATTAAAAATGGGCAAAAAAATATTTTGTAAATAAATATGCAAATGGCTCAGAGTCAGAGCTTAACTTTGCTAAAACATTAGAGGACAACTGATGGTGTGTAAATGCATTGATAATATACTCAAATGTTGAGGATTTACTTAATATCAAGTCAAGCGTGTCCCCATTCCTAAAACAGCTGCAGGAAAAGCCCATTTCTCTTCCCAGAACATGCTTTATTCATAAAGAGCTCAGCTCTGGCTAGAGTGACAACTGGCCTCCACACTGACACTGTTTCAATTTGCTCTTTTTTCCTACCACATGGGATTTAAGGAAAGATTAACCAGCCAGGGTTTATGAAATGTCCTTTTATGTGAAAAGAAGATTAATGTGAGGATGGATGAGGAAGATTCTACCTTCAGCCACTTTAGTGCAGCAGCTCTCTAACATTGCACAGAGCAATAAGTGGTGTTTGTTTTGCCTGCTGAACAACTGATAATTTGGCTTTGTTCTCATTACTGTTCTTTCCTTGGTAGCTGGAACTACAAAGCAAACAGTCCTTGGATAAGTTGTTACAGAAGTGACTTTAGCACTATCATTTTGTATTTATTTAATGATGTAAAGAAATAGTCACAATAACACAGAAGGTGTTTCAGTTTGAACAGCAAAACTTGTCCTGGATGACGAACTGGGACTGATATTATGTATTTATTTCCCTGCAACATTTTATTCAGCAAACCAAGAGTTTCATGGAATCAGTTGCTCAAGCTCCACCTGTTTTTCCCCTCAGAGTGAGTTCTCGTATCCAAACACTGAACTATGCAGTTGTTGGGGGTTAGTTTTCTTGTCTTTTATTCCTTCTTACCTATAGAATTTTCCCCATAAGTTGCTAAGAAACACTGACTAATGGATACTTATGGGTACTTAAGAAAACAAAGGGCCAAGCTCAGTGGGGGGAAGGAGGTTGCACTGGTTGCATTTCTCTCAGCTGGGAGAGTTTCCCTCTGAGGGACAGAGATACCACCAGAGTGGGGCAGGTGGAGGATGGGGCTGGGGCAGCTCTGGGCTCTCTCTCACTCTCAGATGTGGAGGAGGAGGGTTGGGGTCATTGCTTGGGAAGGGAGTCCTGCCCCTGCTGCTCCTTTGTGTTATAAATATTTATTATATGAGTGGCTTTTTGCAAATATTGAAATGAATACTATATGTGTTATATTAGAAAGTTATATTGTATTAATACAGTGTGCTTAAACTATCTGTTTGGTCAGGATAACACCCAGTGAACATGTAAAGAAGACCCTGCTGTTGAGACACCAACTATCAGCATCTGCCCTCTGAAGAAAGTGTGGACCAAGGCCCAAGCTGGAGGTGATAATGAAGACACAGCCAAGAAACACACAGGCTCTAAAAAGGCAGACCCAAGGAGGGACCACGCAAAACAGTTCCTGGAATATGGAAACTGGTTTATGGAAAAATATGAATATTCAACACACTGATGCAATAGAGAAAGGGTATTTAAGGAAGGCCACTGAAATAGCAGGTTGTGGACTTTGCTGAATGCCGAGTCACCTGGCCAGCCATACTTTGCTTTTTTGTTTCCTAATTGTCTTCTTTTTTATTATTAAACCTATTTCTTAAAATTTACCAAGAAAGTGAACTCTGTTTTTCACATTCGGCACTGCTCCAGGTTTTTGCTCCCTGGCTGCCGAGACATCCCGCAGTTCCAGCCCAGCTCCGGAGCTCCTAAAACATCTTCTCCACCAGCCCAGGATTTTTGCTCATTCCTGCCGTTCCAGCTTGGGGCTCCTCAGAGTCCTGCAGGGGCATCAGGATTAACTGCTCAGGGTTTTGGGAAGCAAAGCCTCTCCTCCATCCCTTCCCATCTTGGCCCAGCCACCGTTGCCACAAAGGGAAAGGGCCCGTGGCCAGAAGGGCTCACTGTGCTCCTGCTTCTGTTTGCTGTTAATGCCAGAGTTGTTTGATTGCCTTGTTGTACATGCTAGTAAAGATTTGTTATTCCTATTATCATATCTTTGCCTGAGACCCCCCCTAATTTCAAAATTATAATAATTCAGAGGGAGGAGTTTACATTTTCCATTCCAAGGAAGGTTTCTGCCTTCCCTAGCAGACGCAGAATCACAGAATGTGTAGGGTGGAAGAGACCTTCAAGATCATCGAGTCCAACCCAGCCCTAACACCTCAACTAAACCACGGCATCAAGTGCCACATCCAGTCTTTTTTAAAACACATCCAGGGATGGTGACTCCACCACCTCCCTAGGCAGACTATTCCAGTATTTAATCACTCTTTCAGTGAAAAACTTTTTCCTACTATCCAACCATATTTCCCTTGGTGCAGCCTCAGGCTGTGTCCTCTCGTTCTGTCAGTTGGTGCCTGGAGAAAGAGACCAACCCCCTCCCCGACTACATCCACCCTTCAGGAAGTTGTAGAGAGTGATAAGGTCACCTCTGAGTCTCCTTTTCTCCAGGCTAAACAACCCCAGCTCCCTCAGTCGTTCCTCATATGGTTTGTTTTCCAAGCCCCTCACCAGCCTCGTTGCCTCCTCTGGACACGTTCAAGCGTCTCAACGTCCTTCCTAAACTGAGGGGCCAGAACTGGACACAGCACTCAAGGTGTGGCCTCACCAGTGCTGAGTCCAGGGGAAGAATGAGCTCCCTGCTCCTGCTGGCCACACCATTCCTGCTCCAGGCCAGGTGCCATTGGCCCTCTTGGCCACCTGGGCACACTGCAGGCTCATGTTCAGCCGCTGCTGACCAGAACCCCCAGGTCCCTTTCTGCCTGGGCACTGTCCAGCCACACCATCCCCAGTCTATAACGTTGCAGGGGGTTATTGTGGCCAAAATGCAGGACTTGGCACTTGGACTTATTAAACTTCATCCTATTGGACTCTGCCCATTGACCCAACCATTCCAGGTCTCTCTGCAGAGCCCTCCTATCTTCCAACACATCCACACACGCTCCCAGCTTAGTTTTGTCTGCGAATTTACTAATGAAAGACTCAATAGCCTCATCCATGTCATCAATAAAAATATTGAACAGAACTGGCCCCAGCACAGATCCTTGAGGCACTGGCTGCCAGCTGGATGCAGCACCATTCCCCACCACTCCCTGGGCCTGGCCATGCAGCCAGTTCCTAACCCAGCAAAGAGTGCTCCTGTCCAAGCCCTGGGCTGCCAGCTTATCCAGGAGTGTGCTGTGGGAGACAGTGTCAAAAGCCTTGCTGAAGTCCAAACAGACATCCACAGCCCTTCCTGCATCCACCAGGCAGGTCTCCTGGTCATAAAAGGAGATCAGGTTGGTCAAACATGACCTACTCCTCCTAAACCTGTGCTGGCTGGGCCTGAGACCCTGGCCATCCTGTAGGTGCTGCATGATGAGACTCAGGATAAACTGTTCCATTGTCTTACTGGGTATTGAGGTGATATCGAGCTCCTAAAAAGACATGGCACAAAATAAAACAATATTTGCTGTTTCTTCAGTTTAAAAGAAAAAAAAAATTGTATTATATTTCATTAATGGGTATAAGGAGGGGGAACAAATTCTCTAACTATGAAGCCGTAGGTGAGGCTGTGAACTTCTCTACTGAAAACATTGTTATAGAAGATAAATCATTAGGTTAAAAGAAGTTGGAAGAAAGGGAACATGTGAAAAATCTGACCATGAGATGAGTAGACTCCAGTTTAATCTTTGTTTGAAGAGGTTTCTTGATTCTGCAAAATAGAGAAATGTGGTTTTATCTGGAGGTGTGGGGGTTGTCAGGAAGCTGTTGATTAGTTTCTAATGTGATGAGACTGGGAAGAGGTGGAGACCAGCATTCCTGCATGGCTGAGGTGCCTGAGCAGGTCCAGTGAAACCACTAATTGACCTGTGAAACCACTAACTGCTCCCTCAGTAAGAGACAACGCCAGGACTGCAGAGGTTATTTCACTGATATCCCACCTGCAGTTATAACTTGCTCAGGAAAAGGTGCTCTATCTGCTAGGAAAGGGCCCAATAGTAAACATCATAAAAAGTAACAAAACACTCCCCGCTTCATGTTGTGACACGCGTTCAGGGACTGTGAGGTTTTGACATTTGGCAGCTTCATCTTCCCACTTAAATCACCAATAATATTCCTGGGTTCTGGATCCCACACGGCTTTTCTGTGATAAATCTGCTTTCGAGGCTCTGCAGCCGTGCAGGACCAACCCTCAGGCCGCAGGGACACCTGAAATCAGCCAACCCAGAAAAAACAATGAATGAAAACTTATTAAGTTTTGTTAAAGACCCACCGTCTTTTCCATGCCCTAAAGGCTTAAGACAGTTTCCTTAAATTAATAACCCTTGAGGTGGCAGAGGCGACAGGTGCGGCGGGGCCTGGCCAAGAGCCGCCCCTCGGGCTCTGGGCCCGGCAGTGACCGCGGTCCTGGCTGGTCCCGTCCCGTCCCATCTCAGCCCATCTCAGCCCGGTCCGGTCCCTCGTGGCGCTGGCGATTCCGCCCCCGAAGCGCCGCCGGCCCGGCGGCTCCTCCTCTGCGCGGGGCG
>VWZU01003747.1:10966-47863 GCA_013397095.1 Sterrhoptilus dennistouni | reverse complement strand
AGGAACTGATAAATCAGGGAAGCTGTCAGACTAGGCTTTTGCATCCTGAATAATCAATAGACCCCATGAATACAATACAATCATAAATCAAACAGTCCTGGAAAAGACAGGATTTAGCTGTCACTAACACTAAAGGTTAAAAAGTCAAGGGAGGAAGACCCATCTTACTTCATCATTTTGGGACCCCACCCTATAAAAAAGACCACCGACCCATTTGAAGGAACAACCTCCCGATGCTTAATGGCTTTTTGGGCTAATTACCATACGGAGCGGGGAATGGGATGTACCAGAGTTATAAATATGCATTTGTGTTTTGGGTATTCAATACTCCTGTACATAAAAGACCCTGTGATGATCTGTAAATTGTGGTGTGTAATAAACAGACACTTTCTAACTTTAAACTGTTAGAGAGTCTTTGTCCGTCATAGTTGGATATTGGTATTAGATCAATATCCTTAGTTTTTTAATAAATCACTTAAGCACGGATGGGCACTGCAGTGTGAAGAAATCGTATTGGCAATTCCCAGCACTGCCACAAAGAGCTCCTTTAATGCTGCAGCAGGAGCTCCTGCTGATACCCACAATAGCACTGCAGCATCGTTGTTAACATTTATTATTAGTGAATCTAATCACTAATCTAATCACTTACAGCTGTAACATCTTTTGGTTAATGATAGTCAGAAAATTACATTTAAGGTTATATCTGCCCTTTTAAAGGCCTCTGAAGACCTTCTCAAACAACATTACATTGACCTGAAAGACCGCCCCTTCTTCCCTGGTTTGGTTAAATACATGAACTCTGGACCTATTGTGGCCATGGTAAGTGGCTTGATTTTAGTTAAAGATTACTTTCTTGAATATATTTGTTTTACTGTTTAAATTATTAGGAATATTCAGAGATAGTGCTACAGAAACTTTTTTTTTCAAATGAGCTAGTTCTGATAGTGGCAAAAAAATGTAAGAGAGTGAAATTACTATATAACAAGAAAAGTGCATATAAATAAATATAAAATGAGTATATGTATAAAGCAAAATTCCTGAAAGCAAATCTTCTGCACCAAAAAATGTGGTTTGGGCAAAAAAAAGGTCAGGCTCTCTGATCCAAAAACGCAACTTTTGTGTCATTAATTTTTACATTCCTGCCAAAACAAGGTCCTTGCTCTAATAGCATGTCCTGATACGATGATGAACTAGAAAAGAACACTCAGCAGGGTGTCCCTATTCCACCACAATACAAAGGTTTGGGAGTTGGCTTTGTATATTAACTCTGGTTACAAAGTATATTTTGTCTACAAAGATGAGGCTTAGTAAAGTATCTTCTTCATTGCAGTAACAATGTTGATAGCCCTTTTTACAATCACTTCCAGTTCATCTGGTTTTTTTTCCCTTGTCACCTTTACAGGCATAAGAGAAAACCTAGGCAAGGTTAATATCATTAGTGGTAGAACCTTTGGTTGCAAGGTATGGTAGAGCAAAGATGAATTGTCAGTATTTTGCATAAGCATGGCTTAACAGAATTTTTGTGGTTTTTACCTTAAGGTATGGGAAGGACTCAACGTGGTTAAAACTGGGAGAGTAATGCTGGGGGAAACCAACCCTGCAGACTCCAAGCCTGGCACCATCCGTGGTGACTTCTGCATTCAAGTGGGAAGGTTTGTACTCAGTCTATTAATTGATACTGAAAACTCAACAACTTCTACTCACTGTTTACACGACAACACAAAAACTGTTGGCTGTCTTTTATTCTAGGAAGTCAGAATTGGTGGTAGAGACCTTAGTCTGATGGTATTTCAATTGCAAGTCACAGAGCATTGCTGCTGCTTAGGAAAGTTAGTACAAAGCTGACTTCATTTGCAGTCCTGCTCCTCCCCAGAGAGCTTGTGAGCTCGGGCAGGGGCTGGTGTAGAACAGGAGCTCTAAAGTAACCCCTGATAGGCATAATTAGCTCTTGGGGGGGGTGGGTGTTGGAACATTCTACCTGCAATAACAGCAATAGTCTCCCCCTCCAGATGCTTCATCCAAGTTTTTGCAAATTGAGAACAAGGCTGCTGAAAGTGTATTTTTATAGGCAACAACGTTTGTCTCTTTCCACAGGAACATCATCCACGGCAGCGACTCCGTGGAGAGTGCACAGAAGGAGATCAACCTGTGGTTCAAACCTGCAGAGCTCATCGACTTCAAGCCTTGTGCACACGACTGGATCTATGAGTGATGGGCTCTGACAGTGATTTGTGCCTTCCAACACCTCATCTCATTCCAGCTGCTGCCCTGAGAGCAACCCCGGTTATCTTAGTGCTGAAAGTGACTGTCAAATAAATGGATGTGAGCTAATTCCTTGTGGTGCATTCACTTACAACAGACCCCTGTTCAAATACTCATCAAAGTCATTTTACTCATTCAGGAACCACTGAGACGTGACCCTGGTACAGCTGCTGGACTCAAGCAGTGGCAAATTTGCAGAGAGAGAGCTGAAGGGAGGCTGGAGTTGCTTCCAGCACAGCTAGAGGGAAAAAGGGATACCCCAAAATTTCCCTCCTTACACAAACATTAACACTAAATGAAATGAGACTGAGCGCAAAGCTTGCTCTCTGGAATGTTTATCTAATTCACCCTCTCTTATCAAATCTTGTGCTCAGGGCCTCACACAGTTTGTTGTCACACCAACATACTTAAAATTATTTAAAATACTCACGTTTTTACAGATTGTGGGTATTTTTAATACGGTTAAGAGTGTCTATTGAACAAAACCATCACTAGTCAGAAAAAAGACTTTTAATCATTTTTATTTTGTGTAAAAAAGGCAAATTTAGTGAATTATTTTCATCTTGTACACAAAGTTATAATTTTAATGCTTTTCACATCCATGCTGAAAATCTGCAGTCTCGTAAAAATGAAAGTAACATTAATTTCTCCAAAAGCATTTTTCACTGAGTTATGTACATTGCATGAGAAAGCTTTAAATACTCTCTCACTGACAACACAAATTACCAAGAAAATAAAAGATTAAATTTGTACAGATATTGATCTATATATCAAATACATACAGAAACGATGTAAAAACCCATTTGTTTAATCTTGATTCCCGCCCCAACATTTTCCCAGGGGCCAAAGCTGATGCCTTTTTGTATAAATGGCTGTGGCTTTTCATTTTAAATATGAAAAAAATCAAAAGGAAGAAAAATTCAGCTGAAATCACAGTTTTTAAAAATCCCTTCCCAATAAAGGATTATTACCAAATATATTAGCACCATCATACAAAGATCGAGGGAGGGTATTCACATCACAGAAAACAACAATAAAAAAACCAAAACAAACACTGAAACCCGTGTTAGTATCCATAGAACAAGGAATCGGTAACTGCTGTAGCTTTCCTCAGATGCAGGAAGGAACAGGTTAGAGAGTTCTACTGAAAATAACGTAATAATCAAAGAGCAGAGAAATCTGGAACGAGAAAAGAGGGGCAGCAGCCAAGTCAGGGACAAGCTTGGGCTGCCTCAAGGTCAGAAAAACCTGCTGGGCCAAATGCCAAAATTAGTCTGACCCCATTGAAGGTTTTAAGGTGTCCAACATTTGCTGCTCTCTCAGCCAGGTACCACGGCTTGAAAGCCAAGAGAAACATTCCAGAGCCACGGGAATGCTTTGCAAAGCCAGGGAGCTGCCACAGGGACACCCTCCCAGGCTCTCTGGGGATCACATCCCTGGTAGCACCTCGCTCAGATTTTCCCTGAGCTTCTCAGCAAGTGACTTCCAGCAGCTCCTCCCATGGTTTGCTCAGCACAGATGCCACTGGACTGGACGATTACACAATTGAGGCATATTATGAACTCAAGAGACACAAAAGACATTTCACCAACTGCTGAAGTCACACGGGTACCCAAGAACGTACATCACCTCACAGACTTTAGTGTCTGATGAATAACAGAATATTATAAATACTGACAGACTTTAGAACAGATTCTTATATTTCTCCCAACACAGAAATGTGTTAAGGACTAATTTTCCCTCTTGACATTTGAAGACTGACTCTGAAATCAGGGATGAGTCGGGGCAATACTCAGTTTAGTGACCTGGCAATGCACCTCACTCATTAACTAGCCCAACCTTCTACATTATGACACACTAATTAATGCAACAGTTTTTCTACTGAAGAGAGAAGCTGTTGATGAGAGAAGAAAGCGAGACTGTGAGAACCTTGTTCCAGCTGATGGGACAACCTGCAAGTTGTTGTATTAAAAAAAAAAAAAAAAAAAAAAAGAAATCAATAGTGCTATACTTACCAAATGAAATCAATGCTTGCAGAGCTGGAGTTTACAGCAGATTAAAATGAGAACAGAGAAAAACAATCAAGGCTCAAACTGTCACTACAATGGTCTCTAATCCTAGTTCTCCAATCTAGGCTGTTAAAAATAAACATCATGGGTTGGTCAGAATCTGAGATAAGGTATTTGAAGTCTACCAGGTCCAACAAAGTCCTTTTTATGGCTATTTCAGAGAGCTAAAATGTCTTTACCACCTGAAGTGATAGATTCTTGTAATCAGATTAACAGATTCTGTCAATAGAAGAAGCTGTTGTTAAAAATAGGTCGTTACTTAAGAAATTTTACCAGTAAGGGAGAAAAGAATTCCAGACATTCCTACACTGTACAGGACATGTTTTACTTCCAGTAGTAAATACAAAACTTTACATAATTAACCCCTCTTGCATAGAATGAGGTAAACCTGTGCATATCACCAATACTATGTACTCAAAGTTGGAGCAATATTTTAGAAAATAATCTAATTGCTGGTTTTCAACTTTCTATGCACTTTTTTTTTCTTTTTTCTTTTTTTTTTTTTTTTAAGCACAAACAACAACATACAAAAATGTTCTCCTGGGGCTCTGTGGGTTGATATCCTTAAAGTATTTCAGTATTTCTTAGGCTGTAGGAATACAGATATTAATAATTTTTGATCAAATTTTTTTTTAAGCCCTAACTTACGGTCAAGAGTCAGATGATAATTGTACTGCTCCAGAGGGGAGCTGTGAAGATCCAGAAGCACTTACAGAACTTATGAGATAATTCCTGAGAGTTTCGTTAATGAACCTTACTGGTAAAAGCTAAAGCTCTTGATGCACATTCTTCCAGTCACAGCTCTGCAGGGCTGATCAACCACCTCACTCAGCAGCTCCATTTACAAAAATGTACAAAGGTTAAAAATATGGAAAGATAAAATCCAAATTATTAATCCTGCAAAAATACTCTGTGTGTTTAAGCAGCCATAATTTTCACCCTTTTATGTGACTTTTGCCTTTTAACTTGACCAGGTGGGGCTAATGGGATGCTTGACATGAGATGAGAATTCCAGGCAGCAGAGAAATTCAGTTTATGGATTATAGACTCAAACCGTGTCATTTTGATACTGTTCTCAAGTCTCAACTCCTATGTTACACTATTGTAACAAGACATGAATATTGCATGCTATGCAGGACTGAACTCATTTTTAATCCACAATGTAGGGCTCCTTTCAGCTCACCTGAAACCATGGGGCACATCAGTTCTGAATGGTCACAGATATTTAGGATGGTAAGGAAACATTTAGGGTTTTCTGCATGGAAAAATAATAATAATAATAAAAAAAAAATCACAAGAATACTCACAAGTTCCTTCCCACTACCAAGGGAGTCCTTAGTGACTGTCCATCTAAGCTGCATCTTCAGTCAAATTTCAGAGCTACAACTAATCTTCCAATGAGAGAATTTTCTGAAGTTCCAGTTTGGCATAGGGCTCTGTAAACATTTGCTAAAGCATTCCAAGACTACAGACATTCATATACAGACAAGAGCTTTGTAGATCCAATAAAATGCCCACTGCAGTCCACGGAGACAAGGCTACTGATATTAATGGGCACTGAATCAGACCCTAAAGAACGTTAAAAAACAAAACCTTATATAAAAAAGGGTATTTTAAACTAAATAAAAACACCTTGAAAAGTTAAAATCTTCCTCAGGCAATGGCTCCGTTGCACTTGGGGCTACTCACTGAGTAGAGCTTTACAGGACTATCTTTCACATATAATTTATGCCTCTAAATCAGGGCTTTAAAGCCTTATTTTCACAATTAAAAAAACAGAGGCGTGACCAGTGCAGTTCACAAGAGTCTAAAAGTCTCCCAACTTGTACCAAAAAGGTTCATTTGTTATGACAGTTCACTTGTATTTGCAACTATATCTTCCTCCAACTGCTTCCCACAATCATGCTAAATAAACTTTAATCTTACCAAAAAATTAGATTTTCAGTTCTTGTTAACAATGCACAATAAATCTGAACTTGAAAATATTACAAAATTCTTTCAAAAGCTTCAAATACAACACAAAAGTGTCCTTTGTTTTTTTGTTTTTTTTTTTTAATAAATTGAAAAATCTTTTTCACTAAAATAGTTTCCCCGCCCTTCCAAAAAATTCTGAACTGAGTCTAATTCATCTACATTGAGCAAAACGCCCCAGGCACAGCCAAGTGAACTGCACCATCCAAGTGGGAACAGAATCAGTCAGTCTTGGAGAAAGGTTTTTTTTCCTATCACCAATGCTGTGCCCCCTCAGTGCTGGGAGCTGCTCAGGGTTCCTGTTTGATGTAGTAGCTGGCAGAGCCGTTGCTTTCCTGGTCAGACGTTCCCTGCAGGAAGCTGTACTCCTCTCCATCCAGCAGCTCCTCCTTCAGCTGTAATGAAGTCACTACAAATCAAAAATTCACATGAAACATCTATGTAATTTACAGTGCAACTTTTCTTTTAATTTATTTAGTATTATTGATAGTGGGAGCATCCCCGAGTCCTCATTTTCTTATATTCTGCATTTTAGTGATGCTTAAATGCTCAGGATCCCACAGAGAACAGACACTTTAGATTCCATCTGCACTCACAAAGTTATGCTCTAATATTAACAGATTCCAAATTACTTACAATAATATATTTTCTGCCAGATTTTCTCAGGAACTGAGTATTTTAAACAATTTTAACTTCTAAGCCACTTTAGTGGTTCCTATTTAGTCTTTATCCAAGTGAAAGTGAGATTGAAAATGACCAACAGTTAATCTACAAATCAAATTACTCAGCCCAGTTACTGCAAACAGTCTATGAGAGACAACAAAACACAGTGACAAAGACTTCTCAATCCATCATTAAAATTTTAAGATCGCAGAAGGTTAAGTTCCATTAAAGCAAAACATTCTTTGTAGTTTTAATTTTCACTGTTCTTTTGTCAAAATTAAATGGAAACGAGATTAAGACAAAGATGTTATGAATAGCAATAATGTCACAATCATCTTTCCAGTTTCATTAATGAATAGAGATGATTATCAAAATATGAACACAATGGAAAGAACACTGAAAACAAAACATGTAAACGTTTATTAAAGGTGCAGTACCCACATCAAAGGGTTGATTATATAAAAATAAATGGTTCTCTATGATCAAATGAATGAGAAAAATATAAAAGTTTATAATTATCGAATATAATTTTATACACATTGTCAATGTGTCTTGAAATGCAGAAATACGCAGTGAAAGGAAAAAAACCCAACCCAAAACCTGCTGCTACTGCTAGCCCTGCAGTAATTTATAAGCTGTTTGATTATTCTTTTATAAATATTCTATGTTGAAACAAGCTCTTGAGCTAAATAAAAATAAAATTTGAAAATCAAGATAGTAGAAGATGTCAAAAGTTGCTGCAGCATAATGCAAGCTCTCCTCATCTTTCTTTAATAGATTCCTCTTCCCACCTACACAGCCCACAATCCCTTCCTTATCTTTTTTCTCCCAAATACTCCTCCCTGCATCATGCCCAAGTTTGACCAAGATCCCTGATCTCCAGGGTCAACAAAGTGCTCTCTAAATGATAAAGCACACAACTGGCTACTTGGCAATGCTCCAATGCCTTAAGCAAAGGCTACACAGAGGTCAGGGATACAAACCAACCCAATGCTGTTTCCCTTCTCTCCATGAGGAGGAAGCTCCTGAAGGTACAGGAGTTGGGTGAATCTCTGGGAACAGTCTCCTCCTCTGCCAGGCTGGCTGTAGGTTCTTTTCAAAAATGAAGCAGTCCAACAGGTGAATTTCAGTGCTTAAGAGATCATTTCAGATGACTGAAAGATGTGAAGTACTCATGCGCCCTAAAGCAGCATCAGGAATTTGCTAGAGAGCAAAATCACTTAATACAAACCAAGGTGAAAAAGTGCTGAACCTTTCTCCTGTGCTCATACAAAAAGGGTAAAAATTGGGACAATACAAAAGGAAAAGGAATTGGGTTTGAACCTTACTGAGATCTCCCATGGACAAGAAGTTTCAGAACAGATGCTCTTTTGTTCCTTATCTTCCACTGACTCCATTCAAAGCCATGCAAACATCCCCTGCACTGTGCCTGCATGTGTCCTACAGCTACTGCAACGTCAGCCAATGAATGATGCTGAGGAGTAGGCAAGTAATTAATGAGTTAATTAATTAATGGCCACTCTCAAACGTGTTCTAAACTGACTGGATGGTCTCAAGGTCTTGTCTCCTTCCAAGAGACTGAAAAGGTATGGTCTTGCTGGTTTCAATATAAACACAAACATCTTTGGACAATGACAAGGCTACATCACAAACAAAATTAATTTTGCCCAGCCTTACCAAAACTCAGTGTTGAAAAGCTCCTCTCAATTGATCATACAAAGCACTGAATATCAGAAGGCAAGGAACACGGGTGTTTCATAGGAACTGTGAGAGCTAATGACACAGAAATTCAGACTGTATGTCTTTGCACTATAGAAATGCAATGCGGGTGTAGATTTGGCATAAGAGAAAAACAGTTGTGTAGAAATAGAGGCTCCAGAACACTCTCCCCTAAGCAAGGCTTCTCTTTGGCATCAAAGGCTCTGTTAAACACAGCATGTACACACCAGCAGGAACATGAAATGGTCATGAAGGGATCCTTGAGAAGTGCTGAGAGATGTGCAAAAGAGAGTAAAGGTTTTCCTCAGGGCCTAAAGGTGGTATGTGGGTTCCTTTTTTCCTAGTCTATTAATGGATAACACATGGACAAAAGAAACTGTTCTGGATGTATTCCAGGCAGTAGAGAGTACTGACAGGGCAGCCTGTGCAGACAAAGTCAAGCTTAAGGGAGTAATCAAGCAAATCTGAGGCTAAATCTATCAACCTGGCAACTGTCCTGCAGGGAAAGCATCACTCAGCCTGTCTGACAGCTCCTATTGCCACAACATATTTGTTAGCAATAATTTGCTGCATTAGGTTGCCAGAGATGTCAGGAAAAAGGAAGAGGAAAAACTACCAGAGACCTCTGAAGTGCCCTTGTATAATTGAAGATTGATTACATTATGTAAACTATAAGTTTACATAAGAAGTTCAAAATTTTAACCGACTTCAATATTACTGATTATTTTTTAAGAGTTTTTCTCTGCTCACTCATACAGATGCACAATTACACTGCTTCAAGTATATTTTCTTAGTAATCCACAAAATTTCACGTAACACATTCCAAAGGCATTTTCCCAGATAACCGCCTTTTTCTAATACCAAAGACAAAAATGTTTATTTACAGCATACAGTTATTTTCTCTGCAAAGGATAATATACAATAATAACTTACTTACATCCAATATTCCCAGATCTACATTACCATTCAGTTTCACAGGGTGCATTTTTGTACTTTAACACTCTGCAGAGTCCCTCTGGGATTCTCAGTAACCCATACCACAACTTCTTTTTTCTCAGAAGTTCTAAACCAGCTGTAACCCTCTGCTATGAGTAATTCAAGTGACATGGTGCATCAGTGAGAATGAAAAGCTCTCTAGCAGAAAAAAATTAAACCAATTANNNNAGCCCTAATAGAAAAAAAAAAAAAAAAAAAAAAAAAAAAAAAAAAAAAAAAAAAAAAAAGGAAGATTGGATGAGTCAGCACATGAGAGCAGAGCTTCCCACTCTGCAGTGACACACTGCTATGACCAGTTACCTGTTTGGAGGCTGGGACTGAACTCCTGGCTATTCCTGGGAGGCTGGAAGGCCTCAGGGGCTGTCTGTGCTGGAAGGGCTTGGTATGGAGGAGGAATCAACTTGTCATCCCCAGAGAAGCTCCTCCGCACCTCACCTGCCATGGGTAGGCTGGACAAACTGACAGGCTTCTTCCCAACTGGTATCTTCCTCTCTAAACATCAAGTCAAACTAAAATAAACGCTCGGGTTAAAGTGCATCAGGCAACTCTGACTGTTCACTGAGAAATGGCTCTGACTGATATTCACCCACTCTCAAAAACCAGGGCCTGTACAATGGCACCGTTCAGTTATTACTGGGAATATTGTTCTCAACAACCACATTGTAGTCCCTGAATTCTACAGGCTATGGGTAGGACTTCAAGGGAATTTCTTAATACCACGACCCACTTATTTCATGTTCTATCGATGAAATACAAATGCTGCAAATTGCTTCTGCTGCAGCTACACTGCAGTCACACACATTTCTCTACCTGGGCACCCAAGACACCTTGGCTCAGTTTCAGGCTGCAGTTGTTTCAGTGTGTGTGCCTAAGAGACAGAAGGATGCTTCTGGGGAAATAATCCTCTCCAGACAAAGTTTATTACCCTTAAAAAAATACATGCTCTTAATTCCCTTAGAATGGTATTTGCAATTTTTACAGTGCCTTACAAACACAAATAACCATTTCTTCAGAGCATAGAAAAAAAACTTCTAAAATGCCCTCGAATTTTTAAATACTGTATTTCATGAGAAAATGTTATTAAAACATTTCCTATACAAATTACTATGTTTCTCCTCTATCACTAAGATGCTCCCATTCTGTGCTCAAGGCACATTCTCTGCGGTATTGAGGATTCAGCTACATCAAAACTGTGGCTGCTGATGCTTCAGTTCTATCAGCACTGTCAGACAGACAAACAAAAGCCCAGCCCTGAAAAGGTACCTGATTATGTATAAGCTAAAGATACCACCCTGCTTAAATATTCTTCTTATCAGACAACTTCAGGATGAGCCTTTTAGATAGATTAATGAGGAAGAAAGGTATCTACAGAATCCCAGCCCTGAAAATACGTGGGTCAGGTTATCATTTCAGTAACCTTATTCTGATATACGCACCCAAGAGGAAGCAGACAATACCAGCAGATATGTGGAAATAACTCTGCCCTGCTAAAACTTATCCAATTTATGACATAGAGTTTCTTGTTAATCATCTGTGGTGACTTTATATGGCACCATAAAAACGTCACAGCTGCACGACATGATTCTGTGACTGAGATCCTTTACAAAATAACTTTCTATTTTATTTACAAGTGCTGAATGAGAAAAAGCTTCAGAAGACATTTTTGGTGTTATTTCCTGTGACTCAGCACTTCTGTTGCCATAACCCACTTAGAAAAAACCCATAGAGAAGGCAGCTGGCTCTAACTGTTCATGACCTTGCTCTCTCATATTCTAGTGATTGAGATTTCTTTAAGCAAACAGTCCTGAACACAATCAGTTTTCTTTGTTTCCACAGGCAACATTTACTCCAGGTTAGTCAGACATGAAGAACAAATTTCCCTAGACTAAATTTTCTAAAGCTAGACTAAAGCTTCTTATAGGACTAAGTAAGAACCATTTTCCAAGTTTGGGTCACAGTTATTGTAAGATGAGCAGTAGAGGTATAAGGAAAGGGGTAAGGTAAGGAGTATGATGGTCTGGAAAAGCTAGCTAAACAAAATCTGCTAAGACAGTGCAGAATTATCCAAAAACTATCCTACACAAAGGTAGTTAACCATAGAGTCATATTTCCCTAGCTTAAAGGAAAAGCACTCACATTTTCTCCCAGATATTCTCAAATTAGGAGTTTTCCAGTACCTGAATTCTATTTAAAAAATACTGCTGCAAGATTCTGAAAAGGATCTGGATTTTACTGTTTATTTTACTGCTTATTTCCTCCAACATCAGGAAGGAAAAGCAGTGCAATGTTTGAGGCACTTAACAAGAGGTTCTAAGAACTTCCAGACACCTGTTTTATCTGTAGCACTCACCAGCCAACTTCTTTTCATACCCAAAGATCAAAACAACAAAGGTTGTATTCTCAATGACTGGGGAAGAAGGTTCCAATTGACCTTAATAGATCCATTCACAAATTCACCAGGAAGACACCAGGAATGTTTTAATTCCTCACATTGGTTCTAGACAACAATGAAACACTCTGGAAACAAGAAGACTAATTTTATATTTTGGCAATTTGATTCCAAGGGAATCAATTACTTCGGAAAGTACCTGAATACAGCAGATTCTTAAAAAATGTCATTACTGTGTCTTACTGTGACAAGAACAGCCACACACAGCAATGCTGTTTGTTTTGGAAAGTAATAATACAAAAGCTTAATTTACATAGATGCCTAAACCAAAACATCTGATAAATGAGTAGCTTCTTTGTTTCAAAGAGAAGCCAGTTAGACGATAATTCAAATTTTCTACACCTCATTCTTTCTGATCCCAGTAACTTGGTTCTTATTGCTTCACCTATGTTACAGACAGGAGAGGGAAAACTGCATTGATACCTGAGTATTTTGTACAAGGCAGTACAACTACCAATATAGTACACAGCCAATATATTATTTAACTGAAATTAGTCAGAATATAGAAATATTTTAACCGTTGTCCACCTATAATTCATAGGTTATTATTATTATTAGCAATATCTACTCTATCACAAGTTATAAAAAAAATGGTTATCTTCAATGAAAAAGATCCTTTTGTGGCATACTGCACCTTTAAGCATAACACCTGTTAGACACAAACATTTCCAAATAGAACAGGGACTTAGGTGGAGACCACAAATTTCAAAACATCAGGTAAAGTGCAAACACAATTTTGTCACCCACTTTTCTTCTGTCCTTTGTACTGTTGTGATTTAGCTTTTTTCTTCTGTTTGGATGAACTTGACTGGCTATCTCTTGATGCTGCAAAAATGAAGAATTCAAAATTTATGCTTATTATATTTTTAAAAACCCACTTTAGAGTCCAAGTTGCTACATGATTACAGAATTTCTCCTTAGTGACTGAACAAAGACAATTTTACTGTGGAAAACCAATTTGCATTAAACTATTCAACACAAACTCTCTTATTATCCCCTCATTAAAAACAGCTCTTGAAATGTATTTCATCAGTTATTATCACTTGATCTGAGAGGACAAGTTGTGATGTAATAAATTAGATACAATTTCTGCACAAGCTGAGATCTACCAAATTCAGGAGGTGAAACAGATACATTGGCAGTCTTGGTGAGCTCCTCCAGAACTGACAAGAGGCTTTTTTTCCCCTGCATTAAAATCAGCATCTTCTGGCATTGAAAAATAGTAAAAAAACCACTCAGAAGTACTTTAGAACTTTGAACTAGAACTTCCAGGCATTAGTAAGAGTTTTTTCTATTTTTGTTATGCCTGAGGACCTGACTGGAAAAGGGTAGGAAAACGAGCCCCGATGAAAAGAATTTCCATTATTGGCAAAGCAGGACTCACACTGCGGCGCTGGAGGCTGGAGCTGGTACCCAGTGAGCTGACACCATCCCACAGGATACAGGTCTGGGGACTCACAATCCACCCACTGGTCATATTCATCCTCCCAGCCATCGAAGTGGATCCTCAGGAGGCGGTGGATGATGCGAGTCACCGTGGCCACACACACCAGGCGAGGCTCCATCAGATCTACAGCCTCCAGTTTCATGCCAACGTGAAACCCGTGGTTTGGAACTTCCTGGGGAAGGAAAGAAGGCAAGCATCAGTAAACAGACATGCTCATTTAAATAGTTTAAGCGCAGTGCTGAAACAGGGATTTCAATCAACTTAAGACAGAAAAAAAAATCCAAGTATCATTGGTGAAGTTTCCTGTACCTCTGCATCTGTTTAACATTTCAGAGATACCAACCCTTGTTTACTCAAATGGTTCTTATCTCTAAAAGTCTTAGTTTTTCAAAGCTGTACTTAACAAATGGGTCCGTTCCATGCAGTATGCAAAGATTTAAAGAAAATACTAATTCCAGGATAAACACATATAATTTCATTACCTTATTGAAGAGCTTTACTGGTGCTGCTATTGAGTCAGTTTCCCTGAGGTAGTCAAACCATTTAAAAGGGAGTTTTGCATAACCTGTGAATTTTAAACAACATTTTCATACATCAACTGCAAACTTCATATGTAAGAACAACAGCAAAAATAGTACATTGGGAGTGTGTTACAGCTAAAAAGACAACAAAAGTCAAACACCATTATCAGAAACTTCCACTCTCTGAGCTTTGATCTACGGGACAAACAGGTACCTGGACATTGCCCATTTGCAACAAACAAGAAGAATGAAGCACTGGGTAACATAAAAGATATAATTTAAGTTAAGATTAATCACTTAAACTGGAAGTTTTTGTTCACACAGATTCTTATCTCTACAAACGCCCTACACAAATGACCCAGAACAGATAATGGAATTAAGAACATCCAGTTTCTTCCCTGTGGGGAAATAGCTCCACTATCAAAACATTTAAATTGTCAGGAACAGAATGGTAAGAATAAACATGGACATTTTAAAAGTTTAATAAGTGTAAAAATAGCAGTAATATGTAATATGGAAAATTAGAGGACTTTTAAAAAGCTATTATAAAGGGAAGAAAATAATTTCTCAAAAATATATGTAGCTGCTACTGAAGATGCATAAAACACAGGAATATCTTTTCCTTTGGGAAACTTCAACAACTGCGTAAACTAATAATTCTCTAATTCTAGCTGGGGCAACAATAGCCTGGAGGATTTCTCTGCAGCAGCGTGCAGTGATGGACATCCTGAAAATCTGCAGTGCCATGGGAGCTACAGGAGAGGTCTGGATCTCACCCCTTTGGGGGCAGAGGGCTGCCACTTGGGGCTACCACACTCAATACCCACAGCCCAAAATTCAATCCCATCCCTGAAAATGCCTAAGCATCTTCATCTTCTACTGATTTCAGCATGGGATGAAGATGTTTGGGAGGAATGAGCTTTGCAAAGTCAAATGATCTCACAGCAACTGAAGTTATCCACAATACTAAATGCAACTTGGATATGAGTGCTCACACTGGCTATGGAGTATTTCCATGGACAGATGCAGCTGGAGAGCTAATCAATAATGGCAATACTGTATCGGTTCTGCACATTAATGCTTTTCTTGTCAATTTAATGTTCTTCTGCTACACCAATATATTTCTGCTCAAGTCCATCACACGCAGGAAATGTGCACATGGGCCCTGTCAGACCAGGCAGAATTAAGAAACTGTCACTTTGATCCTATTAAAAATGCTAATGTGCATTATGCTCTGTATTTTACTGCTAGCAATTCCTCTTCCAAATGACTTTTAGATTATGGCACGTGTGATTTATGATCACCTCTCACTGATGACACAGGACTTAGGAAAAACTGCAGTAAAAGGTAAAATGTACATGGAGGTAAAGAATTAAGTTGCCATGATACAAGAAACACTAAGTAGCATAAATGTGCTAACAAGAAAACCCACATTCTGAAAGCAGTGTTTTGAGAGTGAAGAGGTAGTCTAATCACTAAAGGCAAGTTTTTCTCCTGTCTCATCAGTTTCATATATATATATTTCTAAATTGATTGCTATGTATTGATATACAAGCATTTCCTCCCATAAAAAAACTTCTGTTGCAAGTCTCTGCATTTAAGATTTTTGAGGGATGCTGGTGCCCATGAATTTCTAGGCAATAAATTCACTAAATGAGCTGACTGAAAAATAAAACTAAATCTGTATAACTGCACTTCCCACACACTCTAGGGTGACAGTTGTCACTGTACAACAGCAAAAACCGATATGAAATCACTTTCTTCATGTTGTATTACACTGTATTATTATCTAGAAAAATAATTCATTAAATACAAGTAGAAACTTAGAAGAATGAGACTGGAGGGAAAAAAACCTAGAAAATCATTATCATCTGCTGTTATACAGCTATTGATCCTCTTAAAAAGTGCCAGACCAAGGTGAAAAATGGGAAAAGGGAGGCAAAGTCTTCTGTAGGCACATGGGTTTGTGAATAGACAGCTTTTCCACACAGAGGGGTTTATTCAGTCCACAGTCCTAAAGCTCAAGTTTGTGTATAGCCTTCCAAAAATTGACTGGTGTAGTTGTGAATTAGCCTGAGATTCTTTACAATGGTCATTAATTGCTTTGGTGGCCAGGACCTCCCAACCAGTGGCACTTTCTGAAGAGCCCTTTTAGTGACTCCCACACTTCCCATTTACTCAGTGGAATCCTCAATTTCTGACAGTAAATGATTATTTCATCCAATAATCAATCTAACTTCTTCTAAATGAAGAGTTGGCAACCTCTGGTTTAGATTACTTCAAAGTAATGCTTTTGTATTAGTTTCAGACTTGAGAAGGTCCTAAGAAGTGACCTGAATTTTGTAGGCTGAGTTAAGAAACAAAGCATATGGCACATACAGTATCAATGAGCAATATTCACAATAAAAGGTGTCAGAATGCTACCTGTACCTCTGGGTGGAGTTAGTTCAATCATGTTAATTTCACAGAAACCAACAGGGAAAATAGAAGGGGAAGTGGCATGGTAACAAAACCAATCAGACCCATCTGCTGCTTCTGAGCCATCAATCCCAATCATAAGATAGCCATCTGCTAACACCTTGGTAAAGAGAAACAAAATTCCACATTAAATACCTTCAGCTGGGTGAGAAAGCTAGAAAGAAAGCATGCCATGTCTCAAGAGTGAAAGCAGCTCAACAATAATGGAAGCACACTTAGAAGGACACTCAATTATAACAAACCCCCTCCAAATCATACCTGTCTCCAGGACTATGGATACAATTGTTACCTGTACCTTTGATAATCACAAAGTTATGAGATCAACATTTCCTTTTTCTGATCTCCAGTTTCTTTTTCTTGTGAACAGCAGCTCTACTTCTAAAGCTTTGTAACTCAGTCTATT
Organism: Sterrhoptilus dennistouni; assembly: GCA_013397095.1. Classification (NCBI taxonomy): domain Eukaryota; kingdom Metazoa; phylum Chordata; class Aves; order Passeriformes; family Zosteropidae; genus Sterrhoptilus; species Sterrhoptilus dennistouni. The sequence goes on along the minus strand of VWZU01003747.1, from coordinate 30,885 downwards.
CCTCAGATTGCAAGGATATTCAGTATACCATTACTCAAAATCATAACCATACTCCTCACTGGAAAGGTTAAACAATTCAGCTAAGCTGCTTTTTACATTTTCTCTTTTAAAGCAGATTTCACATGGATTGGCTCCCTTTCCATCAAGCTAAGAAAGAAGGACAGCCTTAAAATATCTTCACAGACTTCTGCAAGTCAGTAAGATGAGGTTTGGCTTTCAACAGTTGCAAAACACTAGGTATAATTAGCAGAATATTTTCCTGCAAATTCATCTCACAAATACATTCTAATTAAAGGTAAGACTGAATTTCCAGAGATTAAAGTCAAATTTACATGAACATGATTTCACAGCAGTTGTATATTAACAATTGACAGACATATCCCATTCACTGTGTAAATGAACTCCACTAATTTTGATTTTGAGCTTTTTGTTTCAAGCCTGAATAAAGGTTAGGGAAAAAGGATTCCTCTCTGCCTCCCAAAAACACATATTTGCTTTCTTACCTTTCTGACAGTTGCCACACATATTGCTGAAAGGTTTAGGGGGTCTATAGCTTCCAATTTCATTCCTTCTTTAAACCACTCTCCAGCTGCATCGACCTCTTTTACCTAAAGAATCACAGAACAGCAGCAGAAACAAAGAATTTAATGAGCCTGGAACAAAACATACCCCCACACTGCCAAAGCAACAGACTGAAATATCTTTTCTATCACCTCTGCTTAGATCAAGGAGGTCAGATTGGATAATAAAAGCAGAAATGCTTGTGCTGGGCCAGGATGTAAATAGAGTTTCAGGTTCTGGTTTACACACAACAGGAACTAAAGGTCCTCAATCAACTCTGCAAAGGGTGTCCTAGTACTGAACTCACCTTCATAAATAAGTGTGGGGGTGCATCAAAATGTCCATCCTGTTTCTTTGTAATATCTACAAGGAATAATAATAACACTATAATACTGTTCAGAAGTTTTGTTCACAGAGCAAACAATATGTTTTTCTGAATATGTTAACCAATCCCACACAATCACTGGTGTGGGAGGCCCACAGTTTATAGTAACTACCACAAAAATCTGGAGGACACAATCCATTCATTTTCCTTGCTGACTTCAACCCGAGCTGCCTCAGTAACACAAACATCATTTATGGGAAAAAAACCACCCAATATCCAGTATTTACAAGACCATTTGATTACATCACAAAACTGATGAAAGTATTACATAGAAGCTTTTGCAAAAAATTGGCAGGTAAACTACTTTGCATTATGCCATGACAGAAAAATACATTTTTGTATATATATATTTTTTATGTGATTAAATATAATCACTTTAAAAATATATAGGTGTGTGGGTGTGTGTGTATCTATATCTATCTGTTTATAAATGGATTCAGTGAAAGTTGAAGCATTAGAAAAACTGAAGGCCCTTCCCTGAAGGGAAGCCTTGTTGAATGCTTTACAGATATTCTGTCTCTGACAAGGGATACCAGCTCAAAGGAATAGAGTAATTATAAAAAAAAAAAAACTTTTTTTTTTTTTGTTTAGAAGCCTTACCGTTCCAATTTACAATTGCTTTTGTATTTTAGGTAGCAAAGGCCTTAATTGTGTCCTTTCTATCAAACTGTCATTTCATTTTCCCACCCATTCCCTAATGCCCTCTAAATCACACAAATACTGCAATATACAATATTAGACAGCCTTTAAACTTGCAAGTAAAAAGAAATTCTGTATCTATGAGGATACTTATCCACATCGTATTGTACAAAAAAAGGAGTTAGATGTGAAGAAATTAGGAGTTTGTGGAGCAGGGCTGTAATTCCAGTTATCAGCACAAAAACTGATGTTTACCATGCTTGAACTGTGCAGTTAAAGGTTTTTCTGCCCAGTTTGCTGACCTCTGTTTATCATTGAATCTCCTAAACACTATAAATCAATCTAAAGGTTATTGTGGCTTTTCCACTGCTGTACAATATATTATAATTTTAACCGAAATTCCTGAGCATAATAAAATTGGTAAAACCCCCGGAGCCACATTACGTAACGCTTTTAAATACCATCATTAAATTAGTTTGATTAATTGTATAAAACAACAGAACTGCTTTAAGCAAACACTGCCCACAAACCACCTGTAACCCCAACCAAACTTACCAGATCTTTTGAACCTGTGACCTATGCTTCGAGACCAGCCAATGTGATGGATGAGCGGGCTGTACATATGGCACCAGAAATCATCGGTTTTGTCCTCGCTCTCTTCATACACCAACCTCAGGCGGCCCCCGATGACGCTTTCCACCACGGCCACCCTTGTCCTGCAGAGGTGTGTCTTGTCCACCACTTCCACCCTCATGGAAGTTTTGAATGGGTACTGCATACTCTCAGATACCTTGAAGCAACACAAAACACATATTCTGTAAGAATATCCTCTGGTTTGCCATTGCCTGTCTATTAAAGCACAGTATTGATGCACTTGTCATTTAATTGAAGTACTTGTCAATCAACCTGGAGAAATGACACAAATTATTTCTCTTCTATTCCATTGTAAAAAAAATATCTCAGAAAACTAAGAATAGATCCTACAATGGTTTAATTGTTTCAAGGTCATTCCTTATGATAAGATACAATTCTGAGATAAGTTCAAGGAATTTTCCACTGACAAAATGAAAGTTTGCTCAGTTGTTAACAATGGGTGAAGTTACGTTGAGAAACAACTTTAACAACAAAAACTTCCAGATTTTTTCGTTCTTGCTTTGTCATCCACTCAAAATACAGCATTTTCAAAACAGGATTAAAAAACTTCATTTTTAAGGGATGGAAAACAAACCTTCAACATAATCAAAGCTGGACATTAAAAAAAGTATTTCTTCAAAATACACAAAAGAAAGGAAACCGATGTTAATTTGCTTTGTGAAAATAAACTATTTAAAAATCAGTATCTGTCACTTGCCATTTTCATTACCAACTCCCCAAAGGACTGAGATTTTGCCAATTTAATTTGCATTCTAACTGAGCCAACTTTAAAATAAAAATTAATTGCAGAAAGGCTTTTTGGTTGTTTTTTAAACATTGCATGAAGTGTAAAACAACAAATTAAGTCTCATATTTCTACTAAGAACTATATGCACCATCACCTCACAATATTGGTAAATAAACTCAAGAGCACACCATACAGTAGCTGCCACACCTGAAGACATGACTAAGACAAAAAGAAACCTCACCCAGAGCAGGAAAAAATACTAAGATTTAAAAGTATGATCTTTATTCCTTCTACATCCATGTTATATTAACATTTTCTGTTCAGTTTGTTGAAATAATGCATGATAAAAATCGTTCCTCAATTAGAAAAATAATTTTTCATTTTTCTTACATATCACGGGGTAACTCATGAGCACTTCTGGGTTTTCTGTGGATTTTTTTAAATAGGGTATTTAAAAATTGATTACCCAGTTTTTATAGAAATCTTTCTAGAGCAAACAGTTTTCCAAATACATACTGATGAGCGTGGACATAATTGGAGAAGGGATTCCAAGGAAAACTATCAAAGGGAAGAAACTACTGTATATCCTTCACTGCAAGAGGAGCTAATGTGCCACTGTAAACTATTTCAGTCCTTCACACTGCTGTAGTTTTCTTTACAGAACATCATCGATATTGCACAGCCTTACCTTCTGAGAAAAGTCAGGAGGAAGTGTTTTGGCACCAGTAAGTCGTTTCACTAGAAAAGCTTTCCAGTTTGTGTATTTGTGCTGGATGGCTGTTGCAAATGGAGGGGAAAAAAAAAGCCACTGATTTTTAATTGTGCCCGTTAGAGACAATATTAGAGACTGGAATATGTAAAGAAGAAATCCCAGATGACTATTAAAAGGTCTAGATGACAATAATGACAAAAAGCCTCTTTAGAGAATAAATGCTACCCAAGATTAAGTTTATGGGCCAGGATAAAAAAATTAACAACAAAGTATAAATAAAATCAGTGCACTTTCCCATCACGGATTAGCCAAGTGCTGCCACCCTAATCTTAAAAGCTTTGAGTTGCATCAGATGGGTTACTCCAAGAAACACTTTCAGCATCAGTCAGGCTCTTATTTTTCCAAAAGTTAAAATTATTAATTCATCACTGTTGAAAGAGTTGTTATGGTAAAAGACTACTTTGATATATGGACCATGAGCAAATTTAGTTTAATAAAGAGACTTTGAAATCAATCAGTAAAGCTGCTATTTACATACTTCGAGGAGGAACTAAGGGCTTCCCACTGGTTGCACACCAACCAACTGGGTGGATGTCAGACCCACAAATGTTACACCAAAAGTCAAGACTTGAATCATTTTCAAAGCCTTCGTATCTCAGCAGAGCATTGTAGCCTGAAAGAAAGCATTTTGAAAAATACAAGAATGAAACAAGATTATAAAATATGGATGAGTATTTCTTGACCAATCATCATATACATTAAATTGGTTTTCTAAATGTAATTTTTAATAGCAAGTTATTTTTAAGGCACATTTCTGGATGCTATTAATGCACAGCATGGATTACTTTGATAAATGCGCATGTATTATCATGTAAGTCAATTTAAATAAAATTAAAATTCTTGAACTATAAACCTTTAGAAGTTGCACATAAGAGGACAAAATTAATTACACACAGTATCTGCTTTTTCATATCTTAGATCTGTGACCTTGAATTTCTAATTTTTTACCAAGGAAAGTGATTTGTATGAGGCTTCTTGACAGCTCTTACACAGTCTCCTATCTGCTCTGCACTGCTCTTACTGCACTTTGAGGCAGTATTAAAACAACCAAAGCAAGGACAGACATCCTCAAGCATCACAGCAGCCAGAGTAGAACAGTGACAGCACCACAATGTGTAACCTACAGACACAGCTCTGCCAACCTGATCAGTGTCAGCATTACTCTCACCAGGTGAACACTGACTGAACTACTCGAACCCCTTACACGGTTATTTGATTTTTTTTTTAATTTCAACCAAAACCACATTTACCTGCTAATTTTACAATTCCAGCTATCCAGAAGACTTTGGTAGGTAGGCTGCAGTCAGTGTTTGGAACCTCCACTCGCACTCCTTCTGCAATATCACCCCAGCAAGTCCCCATGGGTGCCTGTCAAGTTCAGGGTTAAAAAAACACCAGCTCACCATGTGAAAATATTACTTTTTTGTTATCTCAGTGTTCTACAAGCAAGTTAAAAAGACAAAACATTCAATATACATATAACAAACATATGGTTAGAAACCACTGTTTCTATGAGAATCTACTTTGGTTTTGATTTGATGACTATGTGTAATACTGTAATTGTATCCAATTATTCCTCTGTATTTATTGAAAAAAAACCATCTAGCATTCAAAGTTTAAATAGCAGCTAAGCACAAGCACGAATTGTACATTCTCAAAGGTCAGTTTTATTCTATGATGTTTCAATTAGGAAGAAATTACTGATGTTAGTAAGAATGGCAGAAATTGCTATGCAATTCTACTTGCAAGAAAATCATGGTACCTGTAGCACAGACATCAAAACCTTTAAATTCTGCAAGTCAGGCATGCTGCTGGAAGAATGCCTAAAAATTATTTCTCTAACCTATTCTGACGATTTATTATGGTGGGGTTTATCACCCACTGGTTCACACCCTCTCAGAGGAACAGGCTTTCACATCACCTGCAAGTGATCACTCCACAGAGCAGGCAAAGAAAACAGAAGACTCTGAGTTTTTAGTGAACACCCAGAAGGAAAGGCACAGCAAGATCCCTGACACTGCCCATGTGAGGAATATGTTAGGAGCAAGAAGGAGGATCTGCCTGATGAACTTGTAAGGGTTTGCAGAAGCTGGTGATAGAAATTACATTTTGTTTGCTATCTCCAGAAGAACATTTTGTTGAACAGAGCATCACGAAATGGCAGTCAAAGATGGCAGTGTAGGTACCAGAAATGCACAGTGCTGAAGAACCTAAATTCTTAACAGGAACTCAACTGAAGTTATATTGGTAACAAGCTAGAAAATTTCTCAGTCTACATTAAACTTGAGACTACCCAGGAGAGAGAGAGATTCATATTTTGAGTGTTTCATAACAACAGTCACATCAGTTCTGAGAAAAATAAATTGTTATCAGTTCAGAGATTATCCAGCTCTCATTGGGACAACTGGAGGAGGGATCCTCTGACTCTGCACTGTGTCTCATTTACAAAGCTCTGCAAACCCAGAGAACTGAATCACTCTGGGAATAGCCTCCAACTGCACCGAATTTTTGCTGAGAGCTACAAGTGAAGAAATCTGGATTAATCCTGAATCACTGGAAATTACAATATTGGAATTTTGCTGGCAAACAGCTATTGCCACTAGCAGCACTAGAAGCTGAATTTATCTTAAAAAAGGGAAACCCTTCAACTAGTTGAAGTATTTGAGGTTATACAAAACTTAAAACTAGTTTTAACTCTTAAATGAAATGTAAGTATGCCAGTTTTTATTCTTGAAGCCTGGTCTCTTCATATTCTGCTATGTCCCATCTACACCAGTCTAAACAACAGAGCTCTCTTCTGCCAACTGGCAGCCAGAGAAAAATCCAACTGAAAAGATGATGGCTTATCTTCACACACAAAATATGCAGACACAACTTAAATCCCATCCCATACTCACTACCCTTTCTAAATTGACATATGTAGGCTTTTGAATTGAATTGGGGAAATAAACTTTTCAAACTGCGTATTTTAGCAAATCTTGTTGCCTGTATAGTGATACAGATGAGGCCAAACAATCAAAACTAAGAGTGCTGAATAATTTCATAATCCAGCCACACTCAACTGAAGTACATTTTACTGCCTGCTCATCTATTCAGTTGATTCAGAGAGAATAGTATATCAAAACACTTCTCCTGACATCAACCTATGATGGAAATTCCATTTCTAGAGCATGGATTGGTATAGACGGAAATAGCAGAAAGTTAAATTTGTCCTTGTCTGTGAAAACATTGGTTCTGCTAGTTCTCCTACACCAATCCATGTGGCTCACCCTTTCAAGAAGGAAGCCATCCTGTGCAGCATTCACTGCTGAAATGTCAGACAACAGTACTGTCCTGAGGGATGGTTTACAGCACACCTGCTACACTGCACTCTCTTAGTCTCCTTCACTCATTTGGGATATTCTTGAAGCAGGAAGACCTGGATAAACCAGGGCTGTGACTGCCATATTCCTTCATCTCTCCTCTGATTAATCAATCAGTGTTGGAAGAGTGCTTTTAAAAACTCCAAACGCACTAGGGAAGTGTTAAGCCTTACTTATCTGCTGGCTGGAAGGTGACTGCAGTCTGGATTGGCATAGTGTGAACTAGCAGAACCATCATTTACAGGTAAGAACAAATTTACCTTTCAAACTCATGATGAAGAGATCCACTTCACATCACTCCCAAAGATGGAAGAGCTGGTTCCTGGCTTCCTGCTCCGGGACATGACCTGGGAGGAGTCTATCTGTGAGCACCAAGGGCCTTCTCTGCAAGGTAAGGTGCAGTCAGGAAGGGCCTGTTTGACAGGAGCACCCAAAGGCCAAATATTCCCACATATGCACCTGAACAAAGAGCTCACATTGCTCAAATAAGTGGTTCCTAAAGGTTTTGGATGCCATCAACACTGTCATGATTGTAGACGTTAAATTCAATCATGATTTTAATGGCAAATCCTGATGGGTGATGCTACCAATCCCTGAATTGTATGAAATGCTGAAACGTGCATGAGCAGTGCCCCAACAACAGCTAATGCCAGAGGGGAAAACATGCAAAAAGGGTTTAAACAAAAACCTTCAAAGCAGAGCACTGCCACCCAGTGTAACATCCTGGAAACGCTCCCTTAAATCACTGGATATAGTTTAAAACCACAAGAAACCAAGAGAATGAAAATATTTCCGCTCAGAATAAAATTCAGCTGGAAGAAAGAACTTCAGGAAATGTGCCTCTCACTAGCAACAGAGTGAAAATAAATAATTGCTCTTAATTGTGCATAAAATTGTCCAGTAAGTAGTACTGAGAAGCAACTCAAACCACTGTAATTTGCTTTCAGTGGTAGGAATGGTTTGAACTGATAAAAGCAACTACAGAAAAGAGTAAAAAAGTGTTTAGAGGAGAAAAAGTGGAATGCAGGTCAGCAATGAGCTCACTGTATGTGACTAGCCTATAACTCAATACTAAAAACATTAAATTCAGGATTTTTTTTCCTTGCAGCAACTACTGCTATGTGCCTGATTAATGCAATTTGACAAAATAAAAAAAGAGGCTGCAAGGTGCAGAAATGGGAATTCTGGCATTGTCATGGGCAATAAAACAAAGCAGTTCCCTACTTCAGTTTACTGAACACTGAAGTCATGGGCAGGGCCACTCTATTGCTACTGAATTTCATCAGTGTAACTCAACACTCAAGTCTGGAATACAGGTAACATGGAAGCACAAAAAACTTTGCAATTAATTCTTATCATAAATAGAAAGAGAGAGAACTTCCCACGATTTAGATACTTTAATTCTAAAATATAACTGGTTTGAATTGAAGAAGAAATAACTTCCCAGGAAAAAAAACAAAATCAGAAAAACTGATGTGTGAAATGTACCTCGGATACTGAGATACTGAAGTATGCCAAGTTATTAGAAAAAAGAATTAAAAAGCCAAATCTCACATCTCATAATTCCCTTAAATTTTCTTTAATATTGATCCTAACGTTCCCTATCAAATACCCATACAGATATACCTAGTATAACCAATAAATTTAGCATATTTTATTAAATAATGAATTGAAAGGCAGATATGTCATGATTTTACTGTCAATTCAAAATGTTGGTCTTGAACAGAGTTAGTTTTACATATTCCATCACACACATACAGGTGTATGAAATCCATAACATGGATGGTAAACAAACATCAACTAATATGAATTTTCACAAATCAAAGCAATACAATACACAGAAAACAGCAATCTTTCCAGAAAGGCAAAAAGAACATTGTTTAATTATCAATGGAATGGGACAAAGAGAAGGCTCTAACAAAAAAGCACTGATGTGTTTTACAGATTCTGACTGGTTTAAATAATATATTTTTCAAAGAAATATTTACAGTAAAGTTAAATGCAAATCATACCCTTATAACACTAACTCCTACCCACCAAAGATGTAGAAATCTCCAAAGAAAACTGTAGGATTTGCATTTTACTTGTATGAAAAAGGGAAATGAAGACAGAGAATAAATAACTTTCAGGCTACTTGGTAGCATTTTCCCCATTATCTTGTGAAAATTTTTGAGGTACAGTGTGACCATGAGTGTGGTCTTGGTTCACATTATTGGGGCACTGTGCAGCTGGAATGAATGAAGCAGTGAGAAAGGAAAATACAACTCCTTTTAATAAAATGCAATGTTGGGGCATAATTTACAAGTGACCTGACAATTGTAGCTGTCTCTAAGAGAGGATGCCACCCATCCTGAGACATTTGTAGATATAAGAGCACAGCCCACGTTATCAAACTATACTTTTTGATATGAACTCATGAAATCACTTATTACATGTACATAGCTGTGAAAGCAAAGCGCAAACATGCTGACTCGAGCATGTGGAATTTGATACAAATTCCCCAAGTTCTCCTTACACAAGGCTCTGTTCTGGGCAGTAGCTGAGGCCTCTGAGCATAAAGGGTACTATTCACAAAGTGCCAACTGCCAGGAGCACTCAACTCCCACTGGTTTATGAGTTGAGAGGGCTCAGCAGGAATTCCTGAGCTGGACAGAAAATATGTCTCTTCTGTCTCATGGACAACTTTCATGAAGCAAAATGTTTGTTTTGATTACGACTTTCAGCACATAATTTCGAGCAAAACAAAAATTTTGTAATACAAAACACTTCAACTCCTCAAATTAAAAAATACACTGAGGTAACACCTGTCAAAGCTCTTACTGAAGAGACAGAAAGTACTGACGATATTTTAATTGTCAGTTTAATGTCTGATTACTGGAATTTCACAAACACATTAAAGACAAATGATGCTAAATATTTTCCCCAACTCCTGATTTCCTCAGTCAAAGAATGCCTTTGTCTAAAACAAGGAAAACTAACTCTAAATTTCAGATTTCTAAACAGCCTTTTTTTTTCCCCCCCATACTAGACTACCTGGCAGCATGACTGACAAGGAGAATCTACTAAAAATTAAGAAACTCCAAATCTAAATATGTAACAAAAAGATCAGTCCAACACAACGGAACAACCCTGACAATCTAAAAAGCCTTTTGTAATTGTTTTCAGTACAGCTTGACTTGGTTGGTTTGTTACTGTGCAGTACATAAGAATTTTGTGACTTGAACACAAGAAAACCAATTCTCAAGTATGTAAGAGCCTTCCTTTTTGTTTATGAGAGTGTATATATGATGAAAATAACTGATGGTGTTCAGAATGGTTTCAAAGGACAGATAAATTATCTAAAAAAGTAGTCATGCTCACTTATATTTCACAGATCATGAAAAACATTTGGATATGAATATTTAGGAAAAATGAATTCAAGAACTACCACAGGCTCACTCATACACACACAGAGAAGGAAAACACAAAGTGAGAAATACTTACATGTTTAAAGCAGGTAACAGGAGCTGCTGTAAAGCTATTACTATTGATGTAGTTACCCCAGCTGAAACCTTCCACAGGGACAGCTGCTAAGGGAAAGTTATTTTTAGTTAGGAAGCTGCTAATGAGGCACCAATCTTTCAGAGTTTTTATCTCAGCTCCATTTATATGCTATTACCTGCTTTTGTCTTTGCCTGGTTTTGTAAAGTTGCTTGGTACTGGGCATATGCTGCTAATTTAGCCACTAAAGGCTGTTTTTGTAGAACTTTAGATTTCTTTGTTGGAGGCTTACCCTAAAAAAAAAAAAAAAACCAACCCAAGTAAATAACATCTTTCTAAATTCCCATCAGGAAATTTCCACAGGGCTGCAGTTATCTTTGGCAGATTTAAACTAAAATTAGAACTATACAGAGACTAGAGTATCACACAACTACATGTATTACAAAATAAATATAAAAACCAGTAGTAAGGAGTGTCCAAAAGATGACTTTTGTACTACTATCCCAACTTGAACAGCATTATAGATTCACTGTTGTTTACCTGAAAAAAAGATATCTCTTAAAAGCAGGTCAAAATGAAGAACTTTTAATCTAACTTACAGCAATGCAGTTTCTTGGCATTTGTTGCCATGAACTTGAGACAGGGTATAATGATATTTCTTGACATTTCTCTGTCTTTTTTTGACTACTACGACCATGCCCGGATGATTATTTGATTAATATTTTAAGTCAACGGGCATATATACCTATACCATATATAACTATTTTGCAACAAGAAAACCCTCAAACCCAAGAAACCGATGTTAAAACATGCAGCCATTTGTGCAAATACCCAATTTCAGCACCACAGACGACAGAAAGGATGTAAAGAAAACAGTGTCTGTACCGCTACCTGAAGCCTGGCCAGAATGCTGGCCTTCTTGGAGTTGGAGGAGTAACTCCTGGAGCACGACACGCTGCAGAAGCGCTTGGTTTTAGAGTAAAAAGCGTCCCGGACACCAACCATGCCACACATCTCACAGGTAGCTAATCAGAGGAGAGAAAAATAACCCCAAAATGTTAAGAGAGTAGTTCAAATTGCAGTAAAAAATTCAGAATAAAGAGGATATAAATTAAGGTCCTGGAGGTGGTACCATCAAACGGTTTCTGAGGGTTTGACCCCCAAAGAAAATTGCACAGGAAAAAAAAAAATTAAAAGACCACCACTAATATCAGTGAAACACCAAGAACATCAAGTTCACTTGTGAAATAATGCATCTTTCTACTCCCTATTAATTTCACCCCTGGTGCAACTGAATGACCCGGCTAAATCAACTCAAGCCGATTTTTGGTTTTTCACTGTTCTCAAGGAAGCATCTGCTTTGAATCTGGGCCTGCCAATCTTGATTTCCTCTAAATATTGAATACTTCCAACCTGAAATAAAACCAGATCTCCTGTTTGATTCATAAATTAATATATACCAAGTACCCCAGCCCACCAATGTTTTTTTCTGGCTAGAATCATGTTTCAGAGGTGGACAGCATCACCCACAGTATATTCCACGATGAGTAAGACTCAGAGACCAACTAATGCTAGGGAGAAAATACCCAAATTCTGCCCAGAGAGAGCTCTACACGAATCACTAGGATTTCATATAAAATATTTTTCCCTGATAACAAAAGAAATCTTCCCTTTTAAATTTATTTTCCTAGTATCCTCCAGCTCACAGCTAAGGTACACAATAGCAGGTTTTATACAGTAGCAGTAATGAAGTTTCCCTAGTATAGGAAGAAATATATTTAAAAATACTGTATATGCAACATAAAGGGCAGAGAGAAGGTATGCCCTGGCATAGATAGAACACACTGACATCGTCCTCAAAGCTCCAAGAATAAAACCAATGGCACATGAGAATACACACATGCAAGTGCAGAGACAACACATCTGACAGGAGGGCAGATGTTCCCATACTATTTCTTCCCTGTTAGCAGGCTTCAAACCCTCACTTATTTCTGTTTAGCAGCACCCAAACAATTCCCCCTCCCAAAACCAACCAACCCCAACCCTTTAGCTGCTTTGGTCCCTTTTCAGTTGGAACCAACCTTTGGGATGGGACCCTCACAACCCAGCACAGGCTAAAACCCACCAACATCCAACTCCTTGCACTCACACAGCACATACTTACCCATGCCAGATTTGCCATCTGGATAAGTATAAACTTGCCCATTGTTCTTGATAATTGGGAGACTGGATGGCAAAGGAGCAACCTCCTCCTCACTTTCATCTGAGCTGGAGCTGCTGCTGGTGTCCTCACTACAACTATCATAACCGTCAAACATCCCGAACGAGTCTCGGCGTTTCCTTTCCACTCGGGAACTATGTTCTGTCTGAAAATTAAAAAGAACCAAACAACAACAAAAAACCCCAAAGAATAGCACAATGTTCTGAATGCAAAGATTTCAAAGTCAAGCTTAAAAAGTTTCATAGGTCAATCTTCAAAAGCAGGTATTTTAAGGCACTGCTGTATCAGCACAGACATGAGCCATGTATTGCTAATTACACGAGCATTAGTATAATCAAAAGTGGCCAATTTTTGGTGTTGTGATGTACAGGAAGAAAAAAAAAATATATCTCATGATCCACTGAGAATACACAGGAGCCATCCATACATTTAATTTCCTTGGTATCTTTAGAGTTCATTAAGCCTGACGTGCTGAACACTGACAGCCACACGGCTCTTATATGCAAATGAGCACATTCCAGATGGCTGCAGCCAATTCCACTAAAATTCATTCATTTCAGAAAGCTGGGCAGAGAAAAGACAGTTCAATCGAGAGGGCACTTCTAGCACAGGAACAGGAATGAGAGGCTCTGTGCTCTCATTGGCTTGTGGTTATCCATAAATCACTGAGCTCCCCTATGAGGCTGTGACTCCTGTGTGAAGCAGGAACACCTCTCCAGCTCACAGGGCTGTTCTGAGGATTAATACATTAACCATTATAACAGCTCAGTTACTATGGCAATAGGGTCTGTACAAATGCTGAAAGAGAGAAAGGTGACTAATTTGCCACTGTCATACACAAAAAAACTTGTTACATAATTGTTTTTCTAGAATCAAAAAATCTGAAGTAGGATAAAACCATACAATTTTGAAGGAGGCATGACAGTAAGCAATTTCCAGCAAAGACATTAAAGAAGCAAGAGATTAACTGATGTACTTTTTCTAAGGCACATCCACCACATGCATTTTGATACAAGTGACAATTTTCACTTTATTAATATCCTACACAGCTCTATTGAAACAAGGCTACTCCCATGTGAGCTGCCCTCATTAAGCTAAAAAAATATTTTGTGTTTCATATTATTTCCATAATCTTAAACAGTATCTATCAAGTTTGAGAGGAAATAACAAATAAAAACAAAACCCAAGAAATTCTACAATAAAAATACAAGTTAGGGAAATGAAGTACAGACAAGAAAACAAGAAAAATTAAGAAAGCCTTTGGCTCAAATTCCTTTTCCAAGAGCTAAATTTTTATTTAAAAGTCAGTGTAGACAAAAAAAGTAATGCGATTGGGCTTTTCCTTATTAAATTGCATTTGGATTCATAGCTTCAAGATTTCATCACAACTCCCCAAACCCCTTTCCTAGAGTGTATGCCTGAACATCTTTATGGTTAGATCTCATCTAAGGATTTTTCTGCCATGCTATCCCTTTATTACATTATATTCTCCTTTGCAATCTCAATAAATCCTATTATGGAAGAATTTCTTAATAGATACAAGGGAAAACTGATTTCCACGCTGACCCAATCCTAGCATGCAATTATTAAAAAAAAAAAAAATCCCCAAAAACCCAGTAAGCACCAAAGGTTATGCAATAAGGCAAACACTTTTAACACACTTACAGTAATTCTGAAACCAAAGAACAAAGTAAGTCAATGTAATGTTAATTACGACTATACTCCTCAGCCAAAAAAAAAAAATTAAAATTGCATTAAATCAATTCAAATTTAGGATAAGGCACAACCTGACAACTTTCTCAAGGTCCTGAAAGCAGCAATCAGGGTGCTTGTGGGATTGTTAGAGGAAATACTGAGCCATGGCAGACAAAGCCCAGCCCTGTCACCTATCCTGTGTCACTTGTCCCACCTGCCACCAACATACATGGCCAGTGGATTTTTTGTGAGTGCACATGTGTGCAGCTTAAGGCTGAAGCTGAGCACAACGTTGCCATGGATACAGTGTCCTGCCAACACTGTCAGGAATTTTCAGAGCAGATGAAAACTAGTCATCTTCCTCAAGATCTCGGGAGCTCCTTAATTTCTCACGGTATTTAAGTTCTCTGCTAAGATAGAAAGTGGGATTCCATATGAACCATTCCTGGCAGTACTACCAAGAGCACCATGAGGCTCGGAGGGTTTTATGGACAAATACTCGAGCCCAGGGAAGGATGTCCCTCTCCATGCCTTCACCCTCTTTAAATCAGCTGCTCTGACTCCACTAAGAGCTTAAAGTCTCATCCCATACCAAGGTGTGATTCTATGTCTCCAGCTGTCCTAAGGAGGCTGCAGTACTGGGCAGTCTCAGGATATCCCCTTCCCACTGCAGACTGGGGAACCTGGACCTACAGGGGGGTAACTTTGCTCAGTGATCTGCTGGCAGAGCTCTGAAATCTGCTGCAGCTCAGAAGGAACAAAGTGCAGCCCATTCCCAGTTCCTACAACTCCCTCTGCTCCTCCTGCTACTAGGAAAGGTGGAAGAAAACACAGGAAGCTGGAGGGGGCAAGGTGAAGAGCCAGAAGCTGAAGCACAGAGCAGGGTGACCACCACAACAGTGCATTTGGCTCTTTCTGTTGCTTTTTTTTTAATCACTTCTATTTAGAACCTCAATATTACTGCTGAGCTCTCTTTGCCAAAATATCCACAGATGGAAAGGAAAACAGTTTCTTTTTGTAAATGGGAAGTTGGGTGCTCAAACAGGAAAAATCATTCTTCAGCATTATACCATTTCAAAAGTAGCAATCATCAAATTTTTGAGTTTAACTACACTGTCAAAACAAATCTCATGCACCACCTTTTCATTTACTTAATATTCAGCCAAATTGTTCCAACTCAAAATTACTGAACATCAAATCTGCAATTCAAATCAGCTGCTTTGCTTACGATTTCAAAATAATACTGTAGATTTTATAAAACATTTGTATCCCAGCTTTTGCCAGAAGATGGCCACTTTTGCCAGATAATTTATGCAGGACATTCTTAATGTTAACTTGCAGTTATTACCTGGATTGCAATTGGGGAAACTACTCAAAATGTTCTCAAATGTACACAAAAGCACTTTATTTTGATAATAAGCACCCACAGAGGTTCTTTTCAACCCATGTTGAAACACAGCATTTGTAGAAATAAGTGAACATAAGGAAAATTCGACAACCCTTCCTGCAGAATTCAGAAGAACAAAAGAAAAGGAGCTCTAACACTTGGAAGTGGAAAGTTGGAGGATTGATCTGAATTCAAAGGTCAAAATGCATCCTGACAAAAAGGACAATATAGACCTCAGAAAGAATTATAAACAAGATAAAGCAGGGGCTTTGGTACAGCAGCAGCCTTCCAATTCCTGCGGAGTTCTTGCTAATTGGTTCCACCTTTTTCTTTTGAAAATTAGGTACAAAATTTCCCCCTTTCTGATTTTCTAGGGCCTCAATCTTCTTCCAGAAGCTCTCAACCATCTCATCAACAGCTCCTGAAGTGCTGGTGGCTTCTAACACATTATTGGTGAGCTTCATAAGAGATACCAGGAAGTTGGAACCATAGACCTTATGCTCACATTCTCTGTCCCTTTGTTGTTAGCCCTCCAATCTTCAGAAAAGCCAAAAGAGAAGCCAGGAAACGACAGGTCAAAGCCCCATCTCATCCCCGGTGAGGTGATGGAACAAGCAATGTTGGAAGTCATTCCTAGGCATGTGAAGGACAAGCAACTTTTAATGAGTCCTTTTAGGCTCCACAAATGACGGCAACACCTCGTCTGTCCAAACCAGCATCTCCCCACAGCAGCTGCAGGGCTTGGATTCAAAAACAGGTGTGCAGAAAAATCCCCAATCCTCAAATCAACATCAAACCAGTTTCCTACTCTTCGAAGCTGGACTTCATGCTGAGGAGATGGTCTTTTCCTCAAAACACAACCCAATCAGTGTTTGATTTCTAACAAAACTGGGAGTAGCCTCCTGTCTATCCACAGAAACTGCTTGGAGCAGGAGCCTGGCTTGCTGTAAAACAGAACCTTGCAGCTGGTTAATGCCAAAAGAGCAGCAGCTTCAGTAACTGCTCCACTAATAGAGTCTTTCTGTACATCAAATAGAAGCAATGCACAAACCAAAGAACAAGACAAACTTTCAGGCATTCTGGCTAAGGCTTATTTTCCTAAGAAGATTACTGGTTCCTCATCAGAGGTTTTCAGTCAGAGCACTGTGAAATGTAGCTCTGGCAAATTACCCCACACCATTTGCTCGGGGGGTTTCTTGCATACTTTTCTTTATTGAAGGGATGGGTGGAGAAAGGAACTTTTAAGAACTGCTTTCTTATTCTGCCCAACTTCCCATTTTCCTGTTCTCCCTCTCCTCCCTGTGAATACTTGACAGAATATTTTTAATACATACTCTTAATTAAGCATTACATAAGGCAAATAGCATGAAAAATAATACAGTTAAGGAAACTGGTTTCCCTGAGAGCAGGAAGGCAACTCTAAACAAGTAAGACAATAACCAGTTTCTCACTCTTAACATACATTTTTACACACACACACACACACATACATTGAATTTGATCAACACATTATAGCATACATTCTTTGAGTGCAGTATCCACTCTTATAACACAAAAAAGTGGGCACAAAGGGTGAGCGATCCATGGCAAAACCAAAAACCATTTCATGTTATTTGGGCATCAAACACTTACTCATGAATGGCTTCAGTATCTCGACAAAGACTACGCTCAAGCATTGGCAAAATTTATGCAGAAGAGTTTTGAAGGTAAAAACTTGGAAGGAAAACACTCCATTATTATGTAACCAAACCTCTCGCTCCCAGGTAAGTGCGGCTGGCCACAGGAGGATGATCCAAAACAGCCACAGAAAGGTTTCAAACCACTCCAAATGGTTGTTGTTACTCTTGAATTCAATCTGGGGCTTTAATTCAGAATGGCAGCAATTTGGAGCTTGGAGCACAAAGAGCTGTAGCTCAGCAAAGGGACACCAGCACCTGAACAGAGGCATCACTTCCTACATCCAGCTCCAACCCCTCCAAACAGGACAGAACTATGGACAGATGGGACCTGAGGCCAAGGGCAACAATGAGATCACCAAAACCTTCAAGCCAAGGCTCTGTCATAAGACAGATTTACTTTAATCACATATCCTTAATGGATCCAAAGGTATTTCCAAGTTAGACTTAAATTTGATGCACAGGTTTTGTTTTCAAAAGTCCATTGATGGTTTACGCTACAAACTTAGTTTCAGCTCTGGATGTTAAGGAAACACTACAACAGAACCAATTTATTACAACTCTTCTGAATGCAAGTTGGCCAAAATGATTTACAGTGGAATAGTAGCTTGTCCCTGTGGAATGGAAGCCTAATTGTGCCTCAAAACATGACCAAAAAAGAAAATTCAAACATGGTACCAATTTAAAGAAAACACATTTTCAGCTTTCATTAAAAACAAACAAAAAAACCCCCAAAGCTAAACATCTTGGGATTCTTGGAAATCAGAACCAACCAAACTTACTTTTTTTATATAAACAACTCACCTCTATCTGGAAATGTGCCTTCCACTCTTATTATAAGTAAAATCTCTGCTGGAAAATTACAGAAATGTTTTTTCCTGTCTCTTCATTTGCTATGTATGACAGCATTTTGTCTGAAGCCAGTTTCTGCTGTTTGCCAATGGTTTTGTCCATAGCCTCTTCCCCAGGGGGTTTCACACAAGAGGGGAGACTCTTTCATAAAAAAATATATCACATTAGCAGGAAATTTTGGAGGGGGGGTGTGATGATTAATATGTGAAATATCTGAGTTTTGATAAAACTAAAAATCTGTTACAAACTCCATTACGTTTCTACAAAGCCCTTACAGGAGTATCTGGAAGAGGCAAATATTTCACTTTAAACACTGTGTTACCACTAAAACAAACAAACAAAAAACCAAAATCCCAAATAAGATAACAAATTTACACGTAAAGAACCCCCAAACCACCACCAACCCGAAACCCCAAGCCTTCAACACCTGAATTCATTCCATGTGCTCAGAGCCAGGTTCAGCAAATGCTCCCACATGCCCAGAGTGTACCAACTTACCTGAGAAATGAAGAAATGCAGTAGTGGTTTGCAGAAGATAAGAAAAGCCTTGCAAAATTAAATCAGATTTTAGAAGGTAAGAGAAATGAAACCCAACGAGAGGCAACTTTTGTGCATGTTATCACTGCTGCCAGAGGCAGTTCTCTCTTTAAGGAACAATGAAAGGAATTCTTATTTCCAGTTTGTGATCTTTCTGCATGTGCACAAACCCACATGTTCTCAAGAAACACATCTAAACTATTCCTGGGAGACAAGATCCCTCTGCATAGTTTCTTACAGCCCATGATGCCAAGGCTGAAGGAATGAGTAAAGACAGTTGACCTGCCAAGTTCTGTTGCCTTCTTAGGCGAATATATTGTTTTAGTTCCCATTAAAGGCTCCAGATTAGACTCTCATAGCATTATTCCACTCCTTTTAAGCCAAAATCAATCTGTTGAATACAACAAATAGGTAAATGCAGGTCCTCAAACCTGCAAAATATTCTTAATTCAAAATAGAAGAGATTGTCTTGCAGCTTTCACTTTTGACTAGGTTTAGATTTGAAAAATAGCAACAGTTGCCAGCCACATTTTAAAATAAATTGCTTTTCACACATAGAATTTTTACCACCATCAACATGCGCTTTGTAGCAGGATTTTTAATTTTCAAAGCCACGCCGGGCAGAAATTGCTACACTTTCAAACATTTCCAGCAACAGCCTGAAAGTGAAACTCGTTTCCCGAGTTTAGTGCTTCTTCCAGAGAGACCAAAGTCACAATATCAGAAGTCATAAAACTTGCACGGGAGGGGGGAAGTGGCCGCAAAGAATCCAAAACTTGCGAAGAAAACACTCCGGCACTAAACACGAGCCACGCTGAAAAACTGAACTTTAAAAGGCTAAAACTACAGCAGGAAGTTGCTGAAACCCGGCACTAGAGTGGAGCAGGGGGTGAAGCTGAAACTTTTCTCCGAGGCGGCAGGAAAGAGGGGAAGGAACAAAACCCGAGCCCGCAGGGGGAGGCCGGAACAAA
>VWZU01003747.1:0-10089 GCA_013397095.1 Sterrhoptilus dennistouni | reverse complement strand
AATATCTAAAGGGACCAAGATGACGGGACCTAAGCGGGCGGCGAAGCGGCTCCCGGCCGGGGGGAATCAGGCGGTGGCAGCCACCGAGGCGGCGCGACGCGCCCGTCACCTGAAGGCGCTGAGCTGCGCCTCGGGCGCCGAGAGGGAGCTGGAGGAGCTTGTGTTCGGCGACAGCCTCAACGTGGAGGAGGACGAGCTGCTGAGGCGCCTGGCAGGGCCCCGACGGGTACGGCACATCCCGGCCTGGGCTCGGTGCTCGCTGCATTTCCCTCACTCCCTCCTGGGCTCCGAGCCGTGCTCCCGGTCACTCTGCCCCTTCCGTTGTTTTCAGGTCACTGCCGCGGACGGGAAAGGCCTCCAGGAGGAGTCCAGCGATTCGGGGGTGGAAGATGAAGCGAAGGGTAACTTACTGCCCAAAAAACCGGCGTGGGTGGATGAGGATGATGAAGCTGAGGAAAGGTAAGTTCAGGCTGAGTGATGGGAATTGTGTATCACACTTGGGAGCGCCTTGGTTTGAACGGTGTTTGTGTTCTGTGTGTTTTTCCCTTCCAGTGTTGATATGACCCATAAGTACAGGAAAGATTTCATGAAAAGTGACGCCGAGACAACGCTTACTAAGAAAAAACTAAAGAAAAGGCTTGAGGAACAGTAAGTTTCACTGATGTTTTTGTGGGTGACTATATTGAGATGGGATCATTCATCTCCAAGGTGGAGATGAAACCCAACAATTTTGTGAGCTAAAATACATTTATGTGACATTCAAAGCCACTTTCTTTTTTATCTAATGTGGCTTCTTCAAAGCCAGTGCTTCCTGCAATATTTGCAGTGTTTTTAAATCACAAATAATGCTAAGAATAGTAAATAAAACGTGCATTAGCATTGTCTTGACTGATTTGTTTAAGACTTGTATCAAAGTGCCCAAACTAATTTGCCTTCTAAGGAGTTATGCAAGAAACAGTGAAATCTTAATTTTTTTAAAAAAAATTTAAATACTTGAATTGTGCTTTTAAGTGCAAGTAATCCTGCAAAGTTCTGACTGTGCCTCTTCTAAGTACTTAACACATAGAAGGAAATTACTGTCTCACAAAAGTTGTGATTTTTTTTTTTTTCTTTTTTTTTTCTTGTAAGGTTTCAGCAAGCCATGGGAGGAGTTCCTGCCTGGGCTGATCTAGAACACAGGAAGAAATCCAAAAGGACTTTGAGTGATAGTAAATATGTCCAATACTATTCTGTTAAATATTTCTGTGATTCCCTGTTCAGCTTGCTAGAAGATAATTTCTTTTGCATCGTGCTTTTGTTTTCTCAGATTCAGTAGTGTGATAATATGCTGGATATATCAGCTTTGTTCCTTCAGTGTGCTTTAATTTAATTCATTTCAGTGAGGAAGGTGTTGATTTTTGTGCAATTAGCTGTTTCCATGTGCTTTGGTTTAATGAGGTGACAGTGATGAAGAAGATGATCTGCTGTGCAGGACTGGCAATTTCATAACCAGCTCAGAGTCTCTGCCAAGAGGAATTTTGAAGGTAAGGACAAACCTTATCTTTCCACTTCTGTTGGACTTGAGTGCACACTTTGGCTCTTGTTGTGTATAAAATTAGTGATTCTGTGAATTTGTTTCTGTGACTAGAAGCTCTAGAGGGCAAGCAAATTGAACAGTTCATGTGGAAGCATGAAACAATAAACTGGGGTGGATTGTTTGACATAAGAATTTTCTGCACTCTAAAATAGCATCTTGTAGTAGGAATTTGATTTCTACAGAGGGAGGATGGAATTCTCCCACAACTGAAATGATCTTTAAGAAAACAGCCTTGAATGAGTGTTTCTCACCATGTCTCCTACAGCTGTCTGAAATGAGTCAGAATGCAGCTGGTTTTACACTCAGTTTTAAAGCAAGTAGAAAGGCTGGTGAGTTCAGCCTGTGTTTGCATTGGAGAAGCTCCCTGAACAGGCTCTGTGTGCTCTGCTCACCTCATGCTGCCCAAAACTTCATCTCAGGGCTTGAGATCTCGTAGCATAAGGAGTAATTGGTTTTTTGTTCAGTAGAAGTGATTGTTGGGGTTTTTTTTTTTTTAACTGTCTGATTGTGTTGTAGATGAGCACCTGCCTTCCTGCAAATCAGGAACGTTTTGCCAATGGAAAACTGGTGACGGTGCAGTTTCATCCTTCAGCCCAAGTGGTGATGACAGCTGGGCACGATCGCTCTGTGTCCCTCTTCCAGGTGAAGAATTTCAGTTTGTGCTCTGCTAATGGTCACTAACATAGAACCTTTTTTTTTTTTTTTTTTTTTTTTTTTTTGAGTATACATGAAATAGCCTGGAGTGGTAGACTTTGTTTTCTCTCTTCCTCTGCACGCTGTCTGTGGTTACAATGGAAATTTCTTGGTTAAAGGCATCTTGGAAGGAATTTCCACCTGTGACTTCACACCAAGCCCATTCAGAGTACTGGCAAACTTTTTGCCTCAGAGTTTTTAGCTGAAGATTTGTGTTCAAAAATGTTTGGTTTGAAGGTTTGCTGTGATGAGCACTAACAAGGTTTTTTGTTCCTAAGTTGTTTGGAGAGCCTAGTAATGGGGGGAGCAGCCCACTTTGCTTTGAGACTGTAAAATTCCTGTGAAATCATGTTGGGGATGGAGAGGCTGTGCTGCAGGAAGAAGGTGTTCATCCTTAGACACTGCCCTGCTCCTCTGAAAACTGAAGATCCTAATTTTATTTAGGAACTTTTAGCATGGCCCAGCATCACTGAAATAGTCAGATAGGAGTGAAACATGATATTCCCACAGAGCTGAAAGAAAACCCAAATCAAAGCAGATGTTTCCATTTAGAAAAAGCACAATAGAAGTGATTATTTGAACCAAGCATAGGCAAGATGAGGAAGGGCAAGAGGTGTGAGGTCTATCAGAAAGGCAGGTAGTGCCTGTTACATGGGGTGAAGGAGCTAATAACTAGATCATCTGTAGGAGAGAGGAAGAGTTTAAAGCTTCACAGTGATGTACCTCTTACTACTTAAGTCTCAGCTGAGAACTTGATATGATTTTTCTCTGTAAAAGTATTTGATATATTCCTCAATATGACAACCTGCTTTGCTACTTTCTTTTTTGAAGGTGGACGGTATAAGGAACCCAAAAATACAGAGCATCTATTTAGAGAATTTTCCAATTTATAAGGCTCGTTTCAGTGTGGATGGAGAACAAGTTATAGCCACTGGCACTCATCACAGCATGTTCTTTGTGTATGACATGATGGCTGGGAGTATCATCCCTATCCCAAAAGTACGAGGTATGTTTTGCAGCTCTGAATGCCTGGGCACAGTTGAAGCTGTGAGGTGGCACATAAATTTGCTTTAAAAGGAAGTGCGGTGGGTTGTTGGGGGTTGTATTTTTAACTCGTGTTCAAGGAAACAAAGTACTTCTAGTGTTAATTTGTCTGGCATATTAATTATCACACATGAGCAAGGTTGAGTTCAGCTTCTCTGTGACAGCATATTGCAGAAATGAAAAGCTGAAGTGGAGTCAGGTCTTAGTCATATTCATCCTACCTCTAAACGTTGAGGCAAAAGAATAAATTACACCAATTTCAAGTTTCAAATCTCTTTTTAAAGGTGTGGAGGAAAAATTTCTCAGAAACTTTGAGCTCTCTCCAGATGGATCATTTATGCTGCTAATTGGAACTTCGGGTTACCTTCATTTGCTGTCCATGAAGGTACTTTCTCTGCATGGTTCACGTAGCTTCACTTCCTTGGTGCCTTTTCCCTTTTGAATCTGCTTTTATCTCATCTGCAAGGCAATCTAACTTTCAGCTGAAGCCAAGGTGTGACACATGTTGTGACAGCCCTCAAAAATGTGCTGCTGAATCAACCCACTGCAGCTGTAGGGAATTATTTTGGACTCTCTGAGACTTTGTTCCACAGCTCCACGGGGCTGGTGGAGCTCAGGGCAGTTCCACTGAGTTTTCAGCTGGAAGAAGTCCTGTGTCAGTGCTGTATTTCAGCTGCTTGCACAAGTACTGTGCTGGCAAAAGGAATGGAAACAGCATAGGAACAGGAGCCTGGGGGTGCCAGAAATACAGGACTGCTTTTTTGGGAGTCATGCTAGTGCATGCTCCTGTACCCTGTTCATGAATCATGCCAAACACTGATTCATAATGCACAGAGCAATCTTTCAGCTGAATTTTAAAAATGCCTTATGATGGCAGGTGGATGTGTTTTAAACTTTCACAGGGGAAAATACTTTTAAAGGAGAAAGTTCAGTTTTGTGTAACTCAGGCCCTTCAGTGAGAGCAGACAAGTGTTTGTTGATCCAGCTGCAGTTGGACGCAGGAGCTTGTGCTCTGCTCTGCAGGCACTGAAAATGTTGGTGCTGTTTTCTGAATGTCAGGGTAGCTAACTTAAGATTTTTGTGGGACAGGAAACAACTTCTCTGTAGATTTTTGGTAGAATTTCTGTCAGCATTGTTCTTCGTCCTACAGACAAAAGAACTGATCAGCACTATGAAGGTGAATGGAAGGTGCACTGCCTCTGCTTTCACCCCAGACAGCAGTAAAATATACAGCTATTCAAGTGAGTATTCCAGCAGCTCTAATCATAATTCCATTTGAATTGAATGAGTTCTTAGAAGTCACTTATTGTTTTAGAAAAATAATTTTAAAAATTTATGCTAGTATCTCTCCTAAAAATACATCCAAGTGATCAATCATTAAAGAATGGAATGGAATTAACTATTTTAGTGTGCCTTTAATTGTTGGGGATTTTTAAAAATACCCTATATTTGATAGTTGTCAATGAACTTCTAGTTGTCATCTAATTAAATTTATTTTAACAAAATGGACCAACGAAGTGATGTGTACATGTGTTTTCTCTAATATCCTTCATTCTGCAACCAGAGGAAGGTGAAGTTTTCATTTGGGATGTGAGAAGTAGAAAGTGTCTGCACAAATTTGAAGATGAAGGTTCTTTGGAAGGAAAGTGCATTGCTGTTTCAAAAAATAACCAATATGTGGCATGTGGGTAAGTGACTGAACTTTGACAGCTTTTTCTGCTCTCATTTTAAAGCTCTTCAGTGAACTTCAGGGTGGCTGGTGAGAATGTAGGAACATGGTTTGGCTCTAATAAGCTTAGAGTAGACAAGAATAGATGAATATTACCTGTTTTATGATAATAATTTACTCTTTTTTCTGTGTAAATATAAAATACCATAGTCCACCTGAAACAATAGGAGTGATACTGGTATTACTATTGCCATGTGTGGGTTCAGCAGTTAATTTTGAGATCACACTGACTAAAATCCCAAATTCTGTAACAGGAATGTTGGTTCAGGATCTTTTCCTTTTCTAGTTCTCTTCCCTGTACTCTGAATTTGTCTCCTGCAAGGCAGCATGTTTGCCTTTCAAAAGAGGCCTCAACTCAAGGCCACAAGCAGAAATTTTCTCCAAATTTATTGAGATGCAGTTTCAGCCAGTGTCTGCATTCTTTTAAATGAGAATAGCAAATAAATACAGGAGTACAATATATATTTTCCTAGTTCACTGTAGAAGAGGATTTTAAAGTGAGCTTATGCTACAGTTATATGAAAAAAAAAAAACCACAATGAAAAACTTGAATTATTTCAGAATATTTTTGATACTTTGCTCTCCTTGCTTTGAGTTCATCCTGGGAAGAAATGGGCTCATCAAGGTTTTCCACAGTTGAAATAATAATAATAATTAACTTATATAATAAGGTAACAACAAATAACTTATATAAAATACGTATATAATAAGGAAAAAGAAAATCCAAACCAGCAAAAACCTAAACCCCTCCACTAAATATTGTTACAAACTCCAAAGGAAAATCAAGCTCCAAACAAACTTCAGTAAATAATTGGAAATTACATTTTCAAGTGAGTAGTGGCTATAGTTAATAAGGCAATATGTACTGAAATGTCACTTTTCAGTATACTCCTTGTTCATTTTGTTCCTTAGCTCATCTTCTGGAGTTGTAAATTTATACACTACTGATGCCTGCCTCAAAGAAAACCATCCTAAACCAGTTAAAGCTATAATGAATCTTGTCACTTCTGCCACCTGTGTGACCTTTAATCCCACCACAGAGATTTTGGCTGTGGCTTCCCGTGACGCTGATGAGGCTGTCAAATTGGTATGTTCTGCTTCTTTATTGCAAGATTTCTTTTAGATCTTGCTAAAAATACTGCTGGTGACATAATAAAACTGATATGAAGAGGCACAGATACTGCAAAAGGTGCTGGACCACCAACCAGATCAGGACATGGCCGAGACACTTTGGATTTACAAGAATATCATTTTATTTTCTGTAGTAAAGTTGCTCTGAAAATAACATTTTGTAGTTTAGTTTACCTTTTTTAAATGCCCTCTAAAATGTCTGGAAGTGTTTGAGGCCAAGTTGGACAGGACTTGGAGCAAGCTCATCTAGTGGAAGGTGTCCCAGCCCATAGAAGGGGGTTGGAAATAGATGAAAACTTTAAGGTCCCTTCCAGCCTAACTAGTCTGTGATTCCATTTCAGTGCTGTAAATAGAACTGAGCAACAAATGTGAGTTTTCAGCAGCTGATAACTGTAACCTTCTTGCTATGGGGGTGTTTTTTTGCCAGCCTTATCAGAATTCTGGCCAGCAGTGCAACTGTTGAATTAATCTGAGGATTTGTAGGCCTGAGAATTGCAATAACTGGTTCCGTGGTATGTTCCCTGCTCCTTTTCTCCAGTAGAATTCTATATGTAGAGTCATGTAGGGCAGGAGTATAACTGAACATTTGAACTTAACATTCAGCTTCAATTCTAGATTTGTATTTTATTTTTAGTGGGTTTTTCCTAACTTTAGATTCTGACCTATTTCTCAATAGGTGCACCTTCCTTCATATACTGTATTCTCAAACTTCCCAGTGTTCAGAAGAAAACAGATTTATCTTACTCAGTCTATGGACTTCTCTCCCAGAAGTGGATATTTCTCTGTAGCAAATAACAAAGGCAAAGCTTTGTTATTTAGGTAGGTACTAAGTTAGGTCCATTAATCCCAGAGAACATGTTTGTGTTCTGTAGGAAGTGATAAGTGACTCCTGATCTGAATTTCACCAATGAGTTACTTGAGTGTGGAGTTGGCTTTCCCTGCTGGAGAACAGCCCTTGCTGTTTGTCTGATTATGCAATACACCATTTCCATACTTTTTTATTTTCCTCCCCTGCTGGTGTGCTCAGGGGTGAGGAGCAATGCTAACTCTAAGCAGAAATATTTTTTTTTTTCAACTCACAACTTCATGGTGCTTGAAAAACTGCTTAATTTTAAGATGAGATTTTAGTGATTTACTAAGACGGACAGGAGAAATTTCTAGAAATATTCCTAAATATGACTAAATCTTGTGATTTGTCCTTTATTTTAACTTGAATTGCATATTATAATGGCACTTAAGTAATTCTAGCAGATGGTGGTTTGCTATCTTTTACTTGCATTGATGTTTCAGTGACACTGCTGAACAGCTGTTATTTCTTTGTGTTGTCCCCTCAACAGATTACTGGGAAGTTTTAAATCTCTCAATTTCTTTTCTTTAGGCTGAAACATTATTCATCCTTCTGAAAGAAGATACAGGAGAAAATGAACCAGTAACTGAGGTGAAAATAGCACAAGAACTGTTCACAGTGTTGGCTTGAGGCGCCTCAAAATTTTCATTTTGCTGCCTCCACTTCTTTATGGATGGCAAGAAGAATTTCTTAGCCCTGTGTGAAATAATATTTAAATCAAACTCAGCAATGGTGGTAAACAGCTGCAGGCTGGCAGGGACTTGGCTTGATCTGTTCTGGAATATTGTGAACCACACAAGCCTGCATAATTTCGAATTCCTGTTATGTGAATTACTGAAGTTTGAAGCACAGTCGGTGTGCAGATATGGTTTTATTGTGCACTTAAACGTCTTGGGAAACTGGAAAAACTTGTAGCCTTGATGGTAATAGAGTTGATTGACAAAAGCTGTGTTAATGAGGGGAGGCTGAACTTGTTTAGACTGGAAGCAGCTCTGACTGCTGCATGTTAAGCTTGCATAGAATTTTGTGATGGCTTGGTGTTTGGAAAACACTAACAAAATTATCTTTACTGGTCTTTCCCCAGGTGTTTTAACCTGCAGATACAAGGATGCTGACGAAATCAAAGCTTCTTTTTTTTTTTTAATATAAAAACTACAAATTGCTAATAAAATATATGTGTTTTAAAATTTGATTGATTGATTGATTTTAAATAAATATACCTGGTAAGTTTCCAAGCAACTTGTTTCCACTTAGTTCAATGCTTTGTGTAAGTTCACAAGTAAGATTTTATTGCTTGGCACTTCAAGCTGGTGTCTTCCAGAAGTGCTTAAATGTTTTAATTATTATAAACATGCCAGTGCTTATATAATATTCCCATGCTGAAACAGAAATTTTGGTTATATTGGTCTCTGCTCCATGCACTTAGCTGGAGCTTTTCCATCAGTCTGGTTCATTTGAGGCTGGGTTGGAAGTCAAGCTGCTCCAGTAACCAGCACTGACATCATGAAGCCTTCATGAAAGTGGCATCCCTGAACAGGAGCATGAGAAAAATGTATAACTGTCAAAAATTTTGACTATAAGCGCCTATTGGTGAATTCTTATGCTGCTTTTTAAAAAAAAAATACTGTATGTTGAGATATAATAGGTTTTTGAAGTGTTTTTCCAGTGATTCAGTGTAAGATGAGAATTTGAATTCACAAATCTTGGAAAAAGCAGAGTATGCTTTGGAGGGGTTAAATTGAGTACATTATTTAATCTAGACTGAAAACCCTAGGGTGGAAGAGTCAAATGAAATCATAAGCACTCTGTATTGAGATGCTTGCTGTAGGATTCTTCTATTATAAACAAATACAGCTGAAATCTGTCTGGGACTGTGTCCTGGTTTAGGGCGAATTTGGGAGGAAACCTCTGAATGGGGTTCCTCTGGAGAGCAAACCCAAACAGCCCTTCACCCCAACCTGTCTGGAAAAAGAACTTCCTCGGAGAAAAGTGGAAAAAACTATTTATTTGGCAAACAAAATGCCCACAAGCATAAGGAATGAACCATACAAAACAAAAAAACCTCTCGCTGGTCCAAAGAGAGATGGAAAAACTGAGAGAAGTCAGCTCAGCTCTCTCAGTCTCTTATCAGTTTCAAACTTTTTTGGCACTGGAAAATGCCGAGGTCCAGGCCCCAGTGGGGTGCAAGATCCCAGTCCTTCTCTGGGTTTTCAGTCCAGAGCAGATTTAAATAGTCCCAAGAAAAAGAAAAAAAAAAACCAAAAAAAAACAGTCCAGGAGCTTTTTTGCCTCAGCTAGCTAGACTAACTAAAAGGAAAAAAAAAAAAATCTGGCAGCTGGCTGCGGATCCAATGAACACACCGCCCCAAGNAGCTGTCTGTGCATCCAATGAACACACCGTCCCAAGGAAGAAGAAAAATGCAGAGGAGTGAACACTGTTTATCAAAACAAACTGTGTGCTGCTTCTTCCCCTGCTTCACTCTCAGAACTAATCTTAAAGGTACAGAACAGACAAAGAGCACAACAGAACAGACAATTGGGGATACAGGCATGAAAGTCATCGTAGGACAGACTGAATTGCCTCAAACCAGGCCTAGAGACACTTCAGAGACCAAGAAATGCTGATTTTCTTTATTCAGTTTGAGTTTAGCTCCTGACAGCGTGCTCACAGCAGATCACAGTATATGGTTATACTTTATGCATATTCATAGCTTTCCTTAGAAAAGGTGTGGTTATGAAAACTATTTCTTAGCACTTATCATTATAATTATCATTATCATTATCATATGTAAAGTGCAGTCACAGAGCGCCCTGGTGGTCAAGGCTCAGCATCTTCCTCAGTGGTCCCCTGATGATGTCTTCCTCTCTTGTTGGGAAAGATGGGACAGGAAGGGCTTGCAGATATGATTGTTTGGTAAGAAATACTGGAGATGTAAAATCTGTGAGTGAAATAGAAATGAAGGCCAGCACTGAGATGTGATCATGGCAGGCAGGGAGATGGTGTTAGGTTGAAGGACAGAAAACAAAAGGACCAAAGAATGTGGTATCTCTTCACTTTGCCAAGGTATC
>VWZU01003746.1:484848-504861 GCA_013397095.1 Sterrhoptilus dennistouni | reverse complement strand
TGTGTGCGAGGAGCCGAGGGGAGGGGAGGGGTGTGGGGGGGAAGAGGATGAAGGGGGGCAGAAACAGCACCTGAATTATTCAGAAAATAAAATAA
This sequence comes from Sterrhoptilus dennistouni, assembly GCA_013397095.1. Classification (NCBI taxonomy): domain Eukaryota; kingdom Metazoa; phylum Chordata; class Aves; order Passeriformes; family Zosteropidae; genus Sterrhoptilus; species Sterrhoptilus dennistouni. Next base: position 504,766 of record VWZU01003746.1, on the reverse strand, counting down.
AATTCAAAAAATCTGCAGGCGGCGGGAGGGAGGGGGATGCTGCGACCCCGCGGCCTAACAGGGAGCAGGTGCCCCCCCCAAAAGCCCCCTGCAGCACAGGGGCTGCTCCCCCCTTACCCCCCGGACACCCCATTGGTTTATTCCTCTCCTCCTTTTTCACGCTTTTATTTTTATTTCGAGGTTTGTTGGGTTTTTTTCCCCTCCACCCTTGTAGCCATCACCATCACTCTGCCCTGCTCCCTGCTGGGGCCCTTCACCTCCTTTCCCTTCTCCCATCCTTCTCCTCCTCCCTTTCCCTTCTCTTTGCAGCTGGAGGCCACCCCACATCCCTTCATCCCAGTGCTCCCAGCAGGTGCCTGGCACTGGGGAAGGATAGGCCTTTCTGGAGGGGGGACACTCCCCCACCCATCGAGGCACCTGCAGAGCTGTTCCCAAATTTGGGGGGACCCTTGGTGACAGCGCGGGGGGTCCCATCTCTCTTTGCAGCTCCGAGTACAGAGCCTCACCTCTGGAACGGTGCCCTTGGGAACACTGACAGCAGCTCGGGGTCCTTGGGAAGCCTCTTTGCACCCACTGAGGGTAATTCTGCAGGTATTTCGGGACATCCCTCCCTGGGCTCGCATCCCGGCCGGTGCGGATGCCGCGAGAAGCCAAGTCGGGTCGTGCCAATAAAGCTCTTTCCTCACGGGTTCCTGCATCCTCTCCTTTGTTCCTGGAGCTTTCTCGCCCGTCTCTTTGCGGCGGCAGAGGCAGGACCCCCCTGAAGGACCCGCACTCAGCACCAGGTGGGGGATGAGTGTTAAAATCCACCCCAAAAATAAAAAACCTCAGCCTTGCAGCCCACGGCCGCCCTGCTCAAGCCTGGGCGGGCACTGCCGCATCCTGGACCTCCAGGGGAGTGTGAACTGCCAGAGGGCTCCTGTGTGGTGAATAAAAGGGAGGGAAAGGAAGAGATTTGGGGTGCCTTCTCTTTGGGATTGCCCCCATCCCTGGCAGGCAGATCCTGCTGTGCCGCACCATGCGCCGAGCATCCCTCTGCGGCACCGCCGGCCCCACGGCACCCGGCCCTGACAAACAGGATGGATTTTCTTTTAAAGCTGCAGCATGGGAGAGGAAAACAAGACTTAAATAACCCCAAATAAATACACAACCTGTGCTCTGTTTTGCGAAATGGCTGGGATGAAGAGACGCCATCACCAGGCATCCAAAGGCCTGGTACCCCGGGCAGGGCCCGGCTGCCTCCCTCAGGCTCAGCCCAGAGGGGATGGAGAGGAGGGGGCAGGAGGCTCTTATTATTACTAATCCCAAGAAATATTGCTGTGCCCTGAATAAATCAGGCCGGGGGTTCCTCCAAGACCTTTACCCCCTCGAGATGAGCTGCAGTGCGGCCCCTCCTCTTTGGGGTGGACACTTTGGGAAGGGAATTGGAGCGGGGGGAGGTTGCGGGGGGTGGACAGATGCGTTTGATTTTTTCACCGAGGGATGGAGGAGGAGGTGGCACGGTTTTATTCTAAGCACGTCAGCTCCCCCCTCCCTCCCTGTCCCCTCCTTCCTCCCTCCACCCGCAGTCCGATGTAAACATAGCGGCAGGGACCTGCCAGGCTCCATCCCCACTTGGATTATGGGGGGAATTAAGCAGCTTTGATTAACACAGCAATGCCCCCGAATAACCTTCAGGTGTCTGGCCCTCAAGGTCGTGCACTAGAAGGAGCTGGGGACAGGGACCCCAGGGCACCCATCCCATGGGTGGGATGGGAAGGAATGGATGGAGATGATTCGTGGGGAGCAAAGATCCATCTGCGATTTTATGCTGGTTTTATTTCTCCCTGCCCACGCCCACCCCTGACCGATTCGCTCTCCACTGCAGCGCTGCTTGGGCTGGAGATGCTCTGGCTCCAGCGGGGAGGTGGAATGGAAGATGTGGGAAATTCCTCTATTTCCCAGATCTCTGTTGAGTGCCAGCCCCACTCTTCACCCAGCCCCAAGAAGAGTGAAGGTCTCCATGTAGAAAGATCTTTTGCTCCATATCCCTGCAGCATCCAGCTTCTTTTTTTCCGTTGATTTTTATGCTGTGTACCTCCATGAACCACAAGCCAACACATCTCCTAGCAGCAGCAGGCAAAGTGGGCGTTTTATTGGGAAATCTAATCAGGTTTCGAGGGGAAAATCCTTTCTTAATGTCTCAGCTAAGCAACGAGCTCGATTAAATTGGTTAGACTATAAAAGGGCCAAGAGTCCCATCTCCTCTTTCCTCCCTGCTCTTCCTGGACAGCGCTGTCATCTCCGTGCTCCACTCCGCCGTCTTCAAAGCCCAAACGAGCCTCAATGACACAGGACTCACATGTCATTCCCCGACATCTCCCCCCCGCCCCGCCTCCCCCCAGCAACAGAGTCACAAATCATCTCAAACACTCTAAATTTAGCCCAGCAGCGCGACCACGAGCAGGGATCTCAGTGACATCACTGCTGGAAATTAAGGGGTCAAACAGGGAGGCTGAACGCGGCACCCTGAGGAGAAGGGACGACGCTTCACTGATCCTTCCACACACACCGAGGCCACCCTGCCTTGAGACATCTCAAAGCATCCCCTCAAAATATATTTCTCCCAGCACCCAAAATTCCCAGACAGGGGCAGCCATTAGGTTAAATCCCATCAGGAGCTGTGCTGAAAGGCCCCGATGGATCAGCGCTGCGGAGATGCGCGGTGCGACCGGGAAAATCCAAAGGAGCAAAGCCAGTGAGCTCTGCCCAGTGCAGGGGGTGGGAAAAAGGGGACTCACATCTCACCCTGGAGCTGGAAGGTGGGTCCAGCACCTCCTGCATGGCTGGGAATGTTCCCCAGGCCAATGTTCCTGTGGCACTTGCACTGTTGTGTGTGCTCACGGTCCCCAGCGGTGCTGAGGTTACGGGGTGGGGATGCTGCTGTGGTATCCCAGTGCTTGTAGTGATTCCTGCCTGCTTTGCTCTGCAGAGCCAAAAAAATCACTGCATGTCAGGAAAAGGGAGCCAGGGCTGAGTCCTGAGGTGGGAATGGGGCTGCTCTGATGCAAAAGGTCTGATATTCCAGAGGATGAAGAATGGAGAGACACCGAATGGCTGCGCTGCAGCTGGAGGGGCAGATCCTGAGCTCCTCGACAAGAATGGATGGATTCATAAACTCAAACCATCACAGGGTGGTTTGGGCTGGAAAAGACCTAGAAGAGCATCTCATTCCAAACCCCTGCCATGGGCAGGAACATCTTCCACTATCCCAGGCTGATCCAAGCCCTGTCCAACCTGGCCTTGGACAATTCCAGGGATCCAGGAGCAGCCACAGCTTCTCTGGGCAGCCTGTGCCACGGCCTCACCACCCTCACAGGGAAGGATTCCTTCCCAATATCCCATCTAACCCTGCCCACCAGCAGTGGGAAGTCATTCCCTGTGTCCTGCCTCTCCATGCCTTGTCCCAGTCCCTTTAGCCACTGGAAGGGATTCTAAGGTCTTCCCAATGCCTTCATATCTCCAGACTGAACAATAAATTACTGCTTGGGGGGCCATAACCATAACCATGTTACTTTTAGGGACCTGTTACTCACAGCACCTACATCCTTTAGTGGTCAGCGACCCTTCACTTCTGCTGTGGTTTTTGTGGCAGCACAAAAAGGCTGGAAAATGCTGCCTCTGCCTTTTGAATTTCACGTTCCCCTTGCCCCAGTGGTGAGAAATGAAAAACAAACCAACAAGCCAATGGCTCCTGCAGCATCAATTCCTTCTCCAGCCACAAAACACAACGTGGTGGGGAAGAAGGAAGAGGTTGGGGACTAAAATCTGATAGAAATCCCTTGGGCCACAGCAGAGCACGAGGATTTCTCTGCCGTCAATGCACACGGTGGCAATTCTGTGAACGTTGGCTTATTTTGATGGAGATTTTGCCTTTTCAGGCCGAGTGTTTCCGTGTGGCACCAGCTGTAGGGATGAGCTAATGCAAAGCTCAGTCATTTCCCTGCTCACCCGGGCCTTCCTCCGCAGCTCATCCAGGGAGAGACAAAAAGTGATGCGTGTGCATGTGTAATTTCCAATGTCAATGCGTTCAGCGAGGAGTTGGAATCATAAAAGTTATTTCATTTATTACAATCATACATAAAGCCTCTTAGAGCTGCAGACTTGGAATAGGCAATTATGCCCATAGGTTAATAACACGCAGCGATTTGACTGACAACTGGAATTAGATTTAAACACGGCAGAGTGGCAGCTAAAGGCACTTTATTAAAACTGTGGCTGGGGATTTGTTCAAAATACCAGTTGCATACCTTTCCTGGTAAAATATTTATAGGTAGCACCATATTGTGGCCCATTATATTGCATTTTCTCCTCCTTTCCCTCACCACTCTGAGCTCTGCTGTATGTTGAGGAATTTCTCTGGTCAGATTTTCCTGGGGAAAAGGAAAATGCCCAGGGCTGTGATGTGATGGGATGTGATCCACAGTGGGAAAGAAAGCAGTGATTAACTCCAGACCTACAAGGGACCTGGATTTACCTTTCCATCCTCTCTCCTCATCACTCCCCAGTGTAGCATCCTCTTAACGCTGCCCTCATTAGCCCAGAGTTAATGATCCCAACAGCCCAGACAAAACCAGGGTCAGTGACTGATACAGTCAATAAGATAAATATTGTTTCATTCTGTTGATGAGAGTTTGATGTTGCTACCAGGGGGAGATCCTCCTTGTGAGATTAGTTTAGTGTGGGATGGGTTACCTGCAACCAGGATGGAGTCCCTGCTCCTGGGAGGTTTGAATACCAAGTTAGAGAAATGTGTGACAGGAATGACAGGAGAAAACGTTTAATCCTGCCTTGGGACAAGGAGCTGGGTTAGAGCCCAGTATTTCCCATCATTCCTGGAAAAAAAACACTAAATTGGTTTAAAATAATAGCTAAGGACCAGCTGGGGCTGGGCCAAGTGAGATCCAAAGGTCTTGTTCCACCCTAACATCAGTCCATCAGTCCAGCTAACCTGGAAATGAGGATTAAAATCCCAAAGGCTGTTTGTGTGCCACTTCCTTCACTGGCAGCCAATGGAAAAGGGAGGTGACACCTGAAATGCCCTTTAAAATTAATTCCCAATTCTCATCTCTTTCTTTCTTACCTCATTTGTGTGAAAAATCTTTGTATCATAAGAGCTGCCTTGCTCTTATGATATCCAGGGATATCATATCCATGGATCCATGGGCCAGGGATTAAAATTCAGGAGCACTGTATGGGATTCAAGGATTTCACTTTAAAATTAGCAAGGCCAAAATCAGCAGAGAAGAAAAGGCAATACAGTGTCTGAAGAAGGAAAATTGTTGGGTTTTAACCCACTGAGGAATGGTACAAGTAGATCTTCAAGCTGATGGCCAAATCCAGCCAGGAACAAGGAGGAGGATTATGGATGGATTTAACAGAGGGAAAACTTCCCAGCCAGCACATCACTGCCAAAACAGAGTGTACACTTCAGACCTCAAGATTCCCATTCTTCTGCAACAAAACCTAGCAACTCAAAATCAGAGTTTAATTCAAAATACTTTCTTTTTAGTTTTAGGGAAGGGAAAACTGCAGGTGCACTCAGTTGAAAAAGGAGCTTGAATCCACCATTCCATCATCATTCCCTGCCTAGCTCCAGCATATTCCAGACCAGGAGCCATCCTCTGGCTGAAGATATCCCAACTCCTTGCAGGGGGGCTGGACTAGGTGACCTTTAAAGGTCCTTTCTAACCCAAACCATTCCATTGATTCTATGATCCATGGGCTCCCCAGTGGTCCCTGGTCCTCAGGATAAGGAATTGGCTTCAGCAAAACTTTAACTCCAGATTTTGATCCTGCAGACCTCTCCTGCCAACCTGGGGGCCCAACCCCAAATTTCAAACCCCGTATTACCCAACAATTAAAACAAAATGAAGCCTGAGAGCGCCAGCTATAAAAAGATCATCCTGATACTCCTCATGCATTAAATATGAAGGCTCAGATGCTTCTGTGATGCCATGGCAGGGGAGCAAATCCCTGGGCTGGGATTGCCTGGTCCTGATGGATGCCCTGACCTTTCCCCAAGGAGCAGCCTGTGGAGCAGGGTCAGCAGTGCCCATGGCAGAGGTGGCACCAACACAATTCCCAGCAGCTTTTTCCAGCAGATTTCCTCAGTGCCAATGGCAGCTTTGGAGGAGAAAGTGCCAGGAAGTGAAATAATCAGAGTCATATGAGGAGCATTGACTCAATCCCAGGGCAACCCCCTTTGTTAAAATGCCCAGGGGAGAAGAGACCTCCTTTTTTTAATTTTTTTTTTCTTTTTTTAATGTCCTGGAAGATTTATAACCTTCTTTGTCAGGTTCTCCCTCCTATCACTGATAAAATTCATCCTGGCATGACTTGAGCCAAGGATCAGCTTTTAAAGCATGGCAGAAAAAAAAAACCCTCTGTGATTTAAAGCAAACATCCAGTCCTTGGCTGCAGCTCAGCCCAAATTCACGGAGTATCCCAGTGTTTCCAGAGGTGGGAAGAGGGTTCATGTGTGAAACCCACATGGGATCAGCTCAAATGAGCCCAGCCAACCTTTACCCTCTCATCTCACCCCCTGCTCCATTGGGTGTAGGTGATTTCTCACTCTCTCAAAGAGATTCTTGTCTCACCAGCTCATGTAATTTTATCATTTCATGAGGGTAAATATCTGTACGAGGGTATAAATATCTGTAGGAATACATATCCACACATATATACATTGTTTTCCCTAAAATCCCTGTCCCCAAAGGCAAAACTCAGTTCTTAAAAACCTCAATGTCCAAAAGCTTTGAGGGATGAGCTGAGTTTACTCGAGCAGCTAAAAAAAAAAAAAAACAACAAAAAAAACAACCAGAAGGCAAATCCAAAGTACATTAGAAAGAGCACTAAAAATACAGTCAAGAAATTGGAAGCAATTTTGAGATCCGGGGGTTTCTTGCTGGGTTTTCTGGGAGTTTGGGGTTGGAGATAATGGCAGTGGGAGTGGAGGGCGGCATGGTTTTATTTCAGGATCAATATCAGGGTGGAGCAAATGGTGTATTTAGCTGCAAGGCTGAGAAGATCTAATTGTGCCCTGTTTTTGCACTAATGCAGCTCTGTGGCACCACCAGAGAGTCCCAGAGTACCCAAAATGTGCTTGTTTTCTAGTCCAGCCCTGTTTTTTGTCGTGCATTCTGTCCATCCTGGTCTCACCCCAGCAGTTTGATGGGTTATTTTGAGGATGCCCAGATCTCTGCTCCATCCCTCCTTTATACCTCAGGGTAAAAAAAAGACCAACATCATCCTGTAGGAGTTCCCACTAAGAAATGATGTTTTTATGGATTATTTTAATTGGAGGGACACTTCAAGGACTTAGCCAGAGATATCCAGGAGCAGTAATTGCACAAGGAGATGAGAATCCCAGGGAAACCCAGCCCAGCTCGGTGGACATGAAACCACAATTGTCATCTGTGATGAACAACAGAGGGGGGAACATACAGGAAACAGCAATTAAACCATTAAAGTCTTGGGCAGCTTCCCAGTGACCAGCAGCCTTTAGATATATAAATATCTCACATGGCACAAAAGGAGCTGTTCTCTACCCATTATGTCCCCAGCGACCTTCAAGAGGGACAGTGGGGATGAGACTGTTGCTTTGAACTGACATCTTTTGCTCCATCTGAGCAATGACACATCCCTTGGGACAGGGATCTCCTGCTCCCCTATAGCCCTGCTTGGAAATCCTAGTTGAAAGTTGAAATCCAGTTGAAATTATCCCAGTTGAAGTTATCCTAATTACTGCCCTATAAATCCCTGGCTGTGATGTAGGGAAAGAACCAAGCTGGAAGGTGACAAATGTGCTGCTGTTGCCACATTTCAGTGTTAAAATAAAGGTTTCCATGTTTAATGGGAATGTTTTGTGCTCCTGTTTTGTATCACACCCCAAACACCCTGAGGGATCAGCCCCAGACCTGAGGGAGTTTCTGAGCTCCAAGTGCTCCTGGCTCCAGTTTACTTTATTAGTCAAGCTGAGAGAAATGCAAAGTATCTCAATGAGTGCTGAAATTTTTGGTCAGTAATTAACCAATGGCCGTCCTTTAATTAGCCAAAGGAGCAGCCCTGAGACTGAGATTGGAACCAAGATAACCTAGGGAAGATCCAGGATCATAAAAGACGGTGACAACCTGAGTTTTCATCAGTCAGAGATCCATTCTTGGCGTGGGCTGCTTGTTGGGAGAAGAGTTTTGGGGATAGATATCAAGACTGGATAGGTTTTGCTAACACCATCAACAGCAGATTTAGTGATGTTTACGTTGAGATGTTCACCCTGGGTTTTCAAAGCCATGATCTGTGGCTCTCAGATGAGCAGTGCCTCACACTCCTCTGGACATTCACCCTGGGGAGGCTCAGATGTGCTGCTCTGGTGGTTCCCAAGGAGGAGGAAATGCTCCCCTGCATCCTGATTTCCCCAACACCTGCACAACCATCCCCCAGTTGGCCAGAAACCCCCAGTGCTGGTGCCAGGTTTGATGGTTTAACCCCGAGAAGGGCTGAGCTCCACGGGGATGGAGAAGTGGAGATGTTGGTGGGAGTCCTGCAGAGACTTTTCCCTTCCCACCAGGAGTGGAGGCTTCTCCCTGCAATTCCTGCTGCTGAAAGGAGTGATGCTGCAGCACAGAGTGTCTGCAGGATGATGAAACGCAGAGGGGCCGTAATGAGATTTCGAATAAAGCCAGCTTTTCCCCTGGCATGTCTGGTCTGGATAAATCCAAACTGTTGGCAAGGCAAGAACGGCCGGGAAGGAGAAGCGCCCTTGACCTGACACGGCTCTTTCCCATTTCCCATTCCCAGCCCTCCCTGCGGATCGGGAGAACAAATCCCGCATCTCAAACAGCTCATCCCGATCCAGGGGCAGCAGGAATCGCATCCGAGGGGCCAAACCCCACACGGCACAGCTCAGGCTGGGGATGGATGTGCTGCAGGTCCCGCTCCCCATCCCGCAGGAACCAGCGGCCCCCGGCACAGGAGCTGAATTTGGCAGCGCTGAACGTGCAGCGCATCCCTCAACATCCCAACATTCCGGAGCAGCAGCCGCTAGAGGGGGGGCTCAGCATCCAGGAGAGGGACTCGGAAAATCCCCGCAGCCTTTGGAGAGGAGGAGCGACTCGGAATTCTGTGTGGAGGAAGGCGGGAGGCTCGGGGAAGGGTGGATGCAGGCGATGCACGAAGGAAACCACACCAAAATAAAATGCCTATATGGCTTTCCCAAAGTGCTGGGTCTGAGCAATCCATCCTCTTGTTTAATAATCCTGCAAATCTCTGTGGAAAGCGATGCCCTTCCAACAGCACCGAGGGGCTGCAGGGCTGGAAGGAAAAAAACCCTCCCAAATATTTTCCAATCAGACAAGCACAGCGACAATTCGCTAATTTTAAAGAAAAGCTGCCATAAATACCCATTATTTCATCTCTGTAGCCACAGCTTTTTACTTTTTTATGGGAAAACAAGCCTTGGAAATGAAGAGTTGCCAGGTGAGCCACATATTTGGGATGCTGAAGCTGCACAGATGTTGGATGGACATATCCAACATCTCAGTCACCCCTGAGGTCTCTCTGCCCCTGGAGGGTTTTTCGGGGAGCCAGGCAAGGTCCTCCCCTGTCCCTGCCTGACCTTTCCCATCACTTCCCATGGTTTATATGGAAAATGGGGACACACTTTGTTGCTACAGGATGAATGGTGATGGTTTTCAAGTAAAAAACAGGTGATTTAGATGAGATAAAAGGAAGATTTTTTTTTTTTTTTTTTTTTTTAATCATGAGGGTGGTGAGGTACTGATGGAGGTTTCCCAGAGAAGCAGTGATCCCCATCCCCATAAACATTCAAGACCAGGTTGGAGGGGACTTTGAGCAATCTGATCCACTTGAAGATGTCCCAGTCCAGTGCAGGGGGTTGCACTAGATGAGCTTTAAAGGCTCCTTCCAACCTAAACAATTCCACAGCTGTGTGATCACACACCTGCAGGCCAGGGCTGGACCTACAAATATCCCATTTTGCTGATGGAAATCCTCACCATCCTAAATGCCTCCCTGTGACCCAAAGCAGAGGTTCTTCCTCTGTCCACCTCCCAGCTGTTTGTTTCTGCAAAGCTGAGGCTGCTGTTGGCTGGGAGGGATGAAGTTTCCCCAGGTGGAATCATTGCTGCAGGACAGAGTGGTACCCACATCAGTGGTGCCCTAGTTGCTGCATGGATGGATGGAGGTTGCTTAGCAACTCCTCAGCACTGGAGAGGGAGCACAGGAGAAGGGAGAATGGAAGGGCCACTGCTGCTGATGTCTGTGGCCCCAGAGCATCTGTGACCTTGCTCCCAAAAGGTTCCTGGCACTGATGATGGAATCACAGAGTCACCAAGGTTGGAAAAGCCCTCCAAGATCACAGAGTCAAATTATTCCCCCAGCACTGTCCTGTTCACCACTAAACCACATCCCCAAGTGCCACATCCACACCTTTTGAACACTTCCAGGGATGGTGTTTCCACCACAGCAGTCCAAGCCCAGCTGGTCCCCAAACACACCAACTCTGGGGCCCAGATGTCATGAGGGAGCAATCCAAGGTCAGCCACAAAATTAGGTCCTGGGACATCCCAGAGAAATGCAGTCCCTGCTGGGGAGTCATGGTTGGGGAGGACAGCTGGCAGCTCCAGTGCAGAGCAGCACCTGGATAAATGAATTTATTTGGAGAAGGAATCTTCAAAAATCACTCCTGGTCTGTACAGCTTTGCTGGGCTAGATTACAGTTTTGCCAATACAAATCTGAGTTTCCTAAAGTTATTATCCCTATAGAGCTCTGCTGCTGTAACCTGCAAGGACACAGGTAGGGAAAATTTTCCATACAGCCTGAACAGTTTAAACCAGGAATGTCTCCATGCCCAGGGAAATGCTCAGCCATGGATGTTGTCTGCTTCTCCAAGGCCTCCCCAGCCTGGCTTTTTCCAGTTTCGCTTGAGCACTGAAAATCCTTAAATCCTTCTCCTTTTTCCTCCCCATGTAGAAAGTATCTCTCTCTTTCCCAGCCCACTGGAGTTTGATGGGAATCAGATTTCCAGGCTGGAAAGCTTGATCAGATCCATTGCACCTTGTTCTCTGCTCTCCCCTATCTCCACTCTTGGATTCAGGATTCCGGGCTGGATTCCAACCTCCTCCAGGATATCCATTCTTGGGATATAAAGAATTCCTCACTGGATGAGGAGCAGCTTCCCTAAGGGTACTGCCCTTTTTATGTCTATTTTAACACCATATCTACAGTATTCTGAGGCTGCAAAGGCTTTAAACCATGCAGTGCCCTTGGAGCAAACATTCTAATTTTGTGTGAATCCCCAGCATTTGTGTTTCTAATCCAGAATTAACATCATAAGCGAATAAATTTATGTCCCTTCAGTCCACAGATTTCTTAAAATGTATTTAGCTTTACACAAAAACTTTTTCTCTTCTGTTTATTTTCTGTTACTATTTTTCAGATTTCTCCTGAAATTTCACCATTTCAGATTTCACCACCTCTACTGCCTCTCAGGGATGGGGTTTGGGTGGGGATGATTTTAAGCTGCAGGATAATGTCCCTGTGCATTTCAATTGCTCTGTTAAGCATTAATTCTTATGGGAAATTTTGTTTTTCTTTCCATCAAACCACCTTAGGAATACTTTTTTTTTCTTTTCTTTCAGGACCAAAGTCTTGCTGTTTAATGGAGCTCCTCTCTACTAAAGTTTTCTATCCTAAATTTTTATTTGGGGCATTTTTCTTTTCAAAAATTTGCTTTGCCTTGGCTATTTCTATAATTTCACATAGAAAGCTGCTCTTCATTTGTATTTTTGTACTTTCCATCTCTCTGAATTCCTGCTTCCTGAACATCATCTCCATCAGTGCAACAGACAGATTTTCATCCCTTGAACAGAAACACCATGTCCTGAGATGATTTCCAATTTACCTTTTTGAGTTTATCTTTACATCAGGCACTAAAACACCAACACTGGGAAGGATTTCTCCCCCATGTAGGCTGAAACCTTCCCTGTTTTATGGGATGTTTTTCTTGCTTCCACCACAGTTTCAAGTAAAAGTTAATTTATACCTCAGCATAAGGATTCAATTTCTATTCTTGGGCTGATTATATTCTGTATCTTCCAAATTCTCACTTCTAGTTTAAGAGATCTCCCACTAGCCTTCAGCTGAGGTTTTCAACTTCAAGCCCACTACAGCCTCAGATTCCTTTAGCCCTCCAAACCTGCACATTATTTCCCCAGTCTCAAATTTCTTTTTGGGAACCAAATTTCTGACATAGACCCAGCACATGGGTAATGCCACCAATTCCTTCTTTCCCTAAAATTTTTTTTGTCAGGAAGAATTTCTTTGCAGGAACAATTTCTTCATGGAAAAGGCGGTCAGGCATTGGAACTGCCCAGGGAGGTTTGGGTTCCCCATCCCTGAAGGTGTCCAAGGAAGGTCTGGACATGGCACTCGGTGCTCTGGGCTGGTGACAAGGTGGGGATTTGTCACAGGCTGATGGTCTTGGAGGTCTTCTCCAACCTAAATGACTCTGGAATTCTGTAAAGAACAGCAGAGATGGTGTTTAAACCACGAGCCAAAATAACCTCCTGGCTCTCAAATCCCTCAAAAAGAGCAATCAAACCTTTTTATTGGAGAAAAGCAACAAGAAACTCATCCCAAGGGGATGAACTGTGGGGGTTGTCAGGGCTCAGATGAACTCAGGGATTCCCCTGGATGCACAGGAATGGATCAAAATGTTGGTTATAGGCTGGAGAAGGATCTGTGATGACTAAAGACATGCCTGAAAGCTTCTGTGCTGAGAAAAGATTTGAAGGGGGTTTGGGCAGGGATGAAAAAGCCTCCCCAGTGCTTTTATTCAGCTGCTCATCCAGATAGAAGTTCCCAACAAAAGCCCAGAGCTTGTTTAATGGTTTAACATGCCCGTGCATCCTTGGGAAGTATCTGACACACTGTTTCTGTACAAATAACCACAGCAGCACTGTACAGATGACTTGCTTTGTTTCCCAGTGGGTGTGTGAGTAAATTAGCAAAAAAATAAATGTCACGAGGCAATGACTTACTCAGTTTCTGAAGGCTCCGTTTTCCCTCTGTATTTTTTGTTTGTTTAACGAGTTCTTAATTAAATTCTGTTTTCTGGCATTGGAGCTGATGCGATGACGTGAAATAAAGTTGTTCAGAATTCAAATCTTCCTCGATTTTCTCATTGTGGCAAAGGAAGAGATAAGAGCAGCCAGGCCCTGCCTTCCCCTGGTTGTGTGTGGCTGTAATTCCAGCCAAAGCAGGAGCTCTCAGTGCTCCAAAATCCCTCCTGCTCTCATGGGTTTGTCACTGCTTTGAGAGGCTCACACACAAAAAATAGTGTGTGGGCTCCCCCTTCTGCCTGAGAACATTAGTGCCCGGAAAAGAATCGGGATGATGGAATGGTTTGGGTTGGAAGGGACATTAAAGCTCATCTTGGTCCAACCCTGACACCTTCCACTGTCCCAGGCTGATCCAAGCCCTGTCCAGCCTGGCCTTGGACACTTCCAGGGATCCAGGGGCAGCCACAGCTTCTCTGGGAAACCTGTGCCAGGGCCTCAGCATCCTCACAGGGAACAATTCCTTCCCAATATCCCATCTATCCCTGCCCTCTGGCAGTGGGAAGCCATAAAGGAGGGTCAGGATGACTTTCTGAGGTGCCAAGTTCCTGTAAAATACACCAGGCAGGGCACTGAGCATCTCTGAGCAGCTGGAACAACTAGTTTCCAGAGCCACACGTCTCCCTGATAACCATCCTGGTGCTGGCAGGGCAGGAGAAAAGTGATTCCTGGGATGACTGGGAGGACAGCAACGAGGATCACTGCAGATCTGAAACCTAAAACATGGAAAAGGTTGTTTGGAGTGGGAGTCATTTCCCTTTACCCAACTATAAATTAGACTCTCTAAGCCTCCCTGTCCCCCCAGAGAGAGACCAGCACCAGCAAAAAGGTGATTTCTCCCATGTATCTTTGATACTTATTCCAGAAAAGCAAAATTGTTTTCCAGGTTATTTTTTCCTTCTCTTTCCCACTGCAAAGACAGGGAAGGTGACCAATGTGATGGAACCATAGAATCTTTAAGGCTGAAAAACCTCATCAGTGAGGCCCAGCACCATGGTCACCCTTTAACCACATCCTCAAGTGCCACATCCACACACATTTTTTTGATCATTCCCAGGGAAGGTGACTCCACCACTACCCTGGGCAGCCTGTTCCAGTGCTTCACAATCCTTTCTGTGATTGGATCCTGTATTTTTAGGAGCTGAAGTAGGACTGAAAGGTGCATTCCTGTTCCTATCTAAGCCTTCAGCAAGTTTCGGAGCATTTCTGTAGAAAATAGGGAGTGGGAAGCCAACAATCTCATCTATTTAAAATACAATTTAGAACATGAAGACAGGATGATCTGAAGGCTGGGATTCAAACCAAAAAGGACTCACACTGGAGATAAAGCACTGGCAGCTCTGGCTATGGAAAGAATTGAAGATTTAGGGGAAGAATCAATGTGAAAATTCATCATTTCTATAGAGCAGAGGGGTCAGAGACTTCAGTGGCCCCTCCTTGCTCTGGGATATATAATTGAATACAAGTTCTTATTTGGGATAAATCTGGGCATGCCCTGGCCAGTCTCAAATCCACCACTCCAGTATTTCTGGTTCTGCTGTGGATCAGTGCTATCCTTTTGCAGAGTGATTTGTTTAGCTAATTCATGTGAATATTTCATTTTATTTCCAGGCACTGCCCCAAGGGATGTGCACAGCATCACCCAGGAACTCAGATGAGCTGGAAGAGTAGGGGATGCCCTTTTCCTACACAGCAGAGGTGTCAAAAACCGGCCAAGAAAGGGATGTGCAAAACTGGAAATAAAATACCTCCTGTGGAAGCCAGGGGATAAAAGTTCCCACTAACTTTCGGTGAGCAACGCAGCTTTCCCTCATTTTCTTTTTTCATGCTGGTAATTCCTGATTTGACCACAGATTAGAAGTGCCTTAGCACTCAGAGCACTTTCAGTGAAATCTTTAATGCTCCACAAGATCCCTGGGATAATTGGAGGCAGTGAAGGTTGGCTGCATCTGGCAAAGCCCTGAGCACATCATTTCCATGGGAGTCCCCAAACACAACATCTGGATCAGCCCTTGGGCTTCTGAGCTCGGCTGAGTCTTCCTGATGCTTCACATTTTGATGCTTTTATTTGGCTTGTCGTTATTTGCACTCCACAAGGGAGAGGAAGGAACAGAAAAATTCAGCTGAGGTTCTGTGTTGAGGCTGAGCAAGGATTTCTGCATGGCCTCAGGACTGTGGATTTCTGAGCTGAAGATTCTGAAAACTCCCATTTTGCTACACTTTCACCAGTGCCAACGGTGAAGGGAAAAGGGAGATGGAGAAGGGAATGAAAAAGAAGAAAAAACCAAAGGGCAGCCTGGCATAGAAGGAGCTGGGGGGACATTTTCATTCTGGAGTCACTTTCTCCAAAAGCAATTTGTTGATCCAATATTTGCTGAATGTTGAGAGTTCTGTTGAAGCTGTGAAGCTGTTTGACAATGGAAGAAGGAGGTTTGGATGTTTGACTATGCCCAGAGAAGGGAACAGAGCTGGGGAAAGGGCTGGAGCACCAAGAGGAGCTGAGGGAGCTGGGAAAGCGGCTCAGCCTGGAGAAAAGGAGGCTCAGGGGGGACCTTGTGGCTCTGCACAACTCCCTGACAGGAGGGGACAGCCAGGGGTGGGTCAGGATTTCTCCCAGGGAACAAGGGACAGGAGGAGAGGAAATGGCCTCAGGCTGTGCCAGAGGACGTTTAGATTGGATATTAGAAACAATTTCTTCCAGGCACAGCTGCCCAGGGCAGTGGTGGAGTCCCCATCCCTGGCAGGGGGGATTTAAGGCCATGTGGATGTGGCACTTGGGGACATGTGGTGCTCATAATCCTGTGGTTCTTTGCCACTTTGAAAACACACACACACACACAAAAAAAAAAAAAAACCCACAAGTGATACAAAAATTATGCTCCTTTCTACTGCACTCAAGTGAGAATTTTTTTTTCACTCTGATATTCCCATATTTCAAGAGATAATATTTATGTGCTTTCTTAATTTTGCAGCCAGCCAAGAGTGAGGGACCAGAGCACCAAAATCTCTCTCTCCAGCAACCTTCCAACCTTCCTCTGCTCCGTGTTTTCAATTAGAAACAGCATCACCCAACTCCTAAATCCAGCAGCTCCAGGGAAGCAGAGCCAGCAACCAGATCCAAATATCAGAGCTGAGCTTTATATTCTTCCCAGTAAAGCAAAGTGGAATGCTCAGCCCTCAGCCTGAGCTACCTCTCTTTGCACATTGAGACATGGATGGGTGCCTTAGAGAACATGGAATATCACGGCTCTCCCACACAGAACCATCACAAGAACTCGTATTTAGGAGCCAAACCATTGGTTTGTTCCATGGGCACATTTCCAGGGGAGCCCCTGACACCAACCCTGAGCAGGGCTCTGCCAACACTTGACATTTATTAAAGCCACAGCTCAGTGGGTGATGTAATTACCTGGATATTTCTATTCTCATTTTTAGCAATTCCAGATGAAAGTCTGAATAAAGCCCATTTTCCACGAAAGATTATTAATTTATCTCTTTTTTAGCATTCTCCTTGTGGTGTTTAACCCTTCACAGTGCACTTCTATAACCACTTAGTGAAGGTGTTCAGGTTATATCCATAGTAGCAGTAGAAAAATGCTGTTTCATTCCTTTTGTCCCACGATTTTTAGTGTCTAATAAACAACATCCAGCAGTCACAAAGGAAAAAAAGAGCTCCCAGGTATCCACCTCTCTGATAACTGAGTTAATCTTGCTATTTTAGATAAAACACACTTAAAATAAACCCCATCTCATGTCCTAATGATCACAAGCCGGGGTAGAAGTACAACCTTGGGCCAGCATCTCCTTTAAAATCAGCAATAAAAGAAGGACTAAACGAAGAGAGATAAAAGGAATTTTTATTTTATTTTATTTTATTTTATTTTATTTTATTTTATTTTATTATTTTATTTTAATTTTGCTCCGCAGCCACCGGGTGTCACTCTTGCCTGTGGAGTCAGGAAGGAATGTTCAGTGGCTGATAAAATCCTAATACATCAATAAATCCCTCGGCTCTCTCTGGTGACAGCATCACCCCCACTCATCACAATTTCACAGGTTTCAACATCAAAACACCAACTCATTANTCTGGACTTGGCACTTTGGCCTGCGGTGCCATTTGCAAAACACATTAAATTATTTTTATTATTATTATTATTGTTGGTGTAAATACGGCCAGAAAAATTAGATCTGGGTTTAGATCGGGTGTTTGGGGGGAAAG
This sequence comes from Sterrhoptilus dennistouni, assembly GCA_013397095.1. Classification (NCBI taxonomy): domain Eukaryota; kingdom Metazoa; phylum Chordata; class Aves; order Passeriformes; family Zosteropidae; genus Sterrhoptilus; species Sterrhoptilus dennistouni. The sequence goes on along the minus strand of VWZU01003746.1, from coordinate 487,368 downwards.
GGATGAGGAAAGAAAGTGGAGATGGGTGAAAAAGCCCCAAAATCGTGGCTTTTGCAGGTGTCTCCTCTGCAGCAAGAAGATGAATCAGCAGCTGAAGCTGTAACACATTCCAGCCTTTGAAGTCGAGGCAGTTCAGGTCTCACCGATCTGCACCTCAGAATCAGGAGGAGATAAAGGCTGCAAACATTACCCAACTCCCTAAATATGTATTTTTCAGAGTATCAGTGACTGCCTTGTGCTGGGGGGGTTTTGCTTTTCTGGGATAACAAACCTGTCTTGCAACAGCTCAACCTGCTCTCCTGCTAAAGTCTGGATTTTTCGAGCTCTCTAGAGATTCTCTGTTTCCTCCAAGGACAGAAAATCTATTTTATTTCCATACAGATGAAATCCAGTGTGGAATTTTCATCTGAGGAAAGAACCATTCCAATAAAATGTAACACGACGGGTCAAACCAGTTGCTTCGGCACAGGCTGGATCAGCAAACTGAGCAGCTGATAAGGATAATAAATTTTTTTAGTCAGCAAGAGGAGAAAATTCTCATTAGGGGCCTCATTCTAGCAGCACATAAATTGCTGGTATTACCTGGCCTTGTGTTGCTGCCAGAGGTAAAATCTGTGTTGAAATCCCACCATTAAGCACAGTTACAAGGAATTTCCCTTCCATAAACAGGGCATGGATGGGATTTATGGAGATCTCAGAGCCTGGGATTCCCTCTGGGTAATGTAAGAATAAGCATCACCTCCTACAATGCCATAAAATTTATGGCCAGGACTTGGAACTTTGGAATGACTTTTCAAAAGTGGGAGATGTCTATAAAAAAGTTTGGTTTGGGGCTTTACTCTGTTATATTTTGCTGCAAGAAGACGTCAAGGATTTATTTATGTATCTGGGGATTCTGTTCACAGTAAGGGCAGGAGGTCACACACAAACACCTTTAAAAATCCATCTCTCAGGATCAGTGTAATTCAGAGTTATGGATGGCCTTGGAAACAATCAATCTTCCAAAATTACAAAGTTCTATTAAAATAATAAAGCACAGAAAGCGCTTTGCAAAACTTGAGGTGAATCTCCTGAACCTGCACATTTGCACAAGGTGTTGCTTGAGAAATTTCAGCAATTCCTCTGGAAATAAATAAATAAATACTTATAACAAGCAGAATTTTGACACAATTGATTTGCTGCTTTATCCAGGTTTTTTTAAACCTGTACTTAATACTGGTTTTCCTAGGCACTTTCTCAATTAAAGTAGAAATAAATTCATAACAAACTCATCTTCTGTTTTTGCCCATCCCTCCAAATTTCTACTTGGTTTATACATTCACATCTTCAGGCTGAAAAGTGAGATGAACCAGAAGACAAAATCAGATGAAAACCTATCACCCCAGGGACTGGACAAAACAAAAATCTATGAAAAATATACAATAGCAACAGGTTTTATTCTTTTTTAAACGCTTCACCGCCTATTTTGTACTGAGGATCTGATCACTGCAGGTGCTGAAGAGCTGCTGGATGCTCTGGATGTGCATCCCAGGACTATCCCAGAGGTTCTGAGCTTTTTGCAAAAGCGGTGAGCGCTTCAAAGTTTGACTAAACCCTGGCAAGATCCCCTGGTTTGCTTTTCCAACGCCTTGAATGATTTATGGGCACGAAGTAGGTCTACAGCAAATCCATCATTGATGCTTCTCTTTCGACCGCGCAGCCGAACAAATGGAAAAGTGGATTTAAAACCCACTTGATTTGTCGCTTGTTGTGGTTTGGATGAACGGACCTCCAAAGGACTGGCAGGTTTTCTGGCTCGCCCGGAGATAAAATTCTTTCTAGATGATCTGAGAGCTGAAACATTCCTAACCTTCATCAAGATAAAAGCAAAAAACTTCTTCCTTGGCAGGTTGGTGATAACGCACAGCCCGGGCAGGGCACATGGAACCATGTATTTCGAAACAAAAATAATCAAATTTAGGTTTGTTTTTTTTTTTAAAGTACCTGGTTGTTTTTTTTTCTTGTCTTCATCCGTGTCCAAGCCCTGCCACAACCAGGTGGGCGCAGCAATAACTGATGAAAACAGTGTCGGCATTCAGAAACTCGATAAATGAATGGGAGGGACAAGTAGTGCCTTCCCCCCCCCCCCTCTCCAAGGATGTTTTGTTAATTAAATTAGCATTTAAATAGCCAGAGCTAATCTGGGAAGTCAGCCCCTCATTACAGTAACTAGGAAGGGGGGAAAAGAAGCTGGAGACAATCCCCTACAAGATGGGGTTAAGTTGGCGTTTCACAAACTATTTGCCCGGCCTGTCCCTCCCAAGTGAAAGCTGCCACCCCCCTCCTCTTTTCCTCCCCAGCATAATTAGCATGTTCCAGGGCTGTGAATGGAAACAATATCCTCCCTCCAAGCTGTGCCCCTCCGGGGAGATGCTTCCCACAGATTGTGGAACCCTGAGCCAGGGAAAGGGCTTGTCCAGGAATTCACAGTGGGGGTAATTACACCGAGGCAGCGCTTCTGTGCCAGTTGCAAAGAGGAGC
>VWZU01003746.1:468114-484796 GCA_013397095.1 Sterrhoptilus dennistouni | reverse complement strand
TTTTCTGTAATTCAGCGCAGGAAGCAGGAGGAAGCATAAAGGGAAAGTCCAGGGGCTGGACTTGCAGACAAACATGAGAATTTATCGCTCCCGAGAGTCTTCCACAGCATCGGAATTGAGATGGGTCTCTGGACTCTTAAGGATGTCCCTGTGTTTGAAGAACTTTGCAGAAAGTAGCAATGGTTAGGTGTAAATCTGGTTTTTCCTTGGCTGTTAGAAGTGAAGGAAGGGTAAAAGAGTGATTTTTTAAATTTTTTTTTCTTCAGATTTTAGAACAAATCCTTCATTCCGAGTAGAAAACCGGAGCAAAGCTTGCGAGAACTGTGTGATTGCACTTAAAACGCTCTTTGGAACAAATAAAAAAAGCGATGTGTGACCCCTTCCCCTAAAAATTTTGCTGATTAATTTTACCTAAAGCAGTGATGATGATACAGGAGAGGAGATGCAGGAGGAAGGGCCGGCTTTAGGTCGCACCTGCCATCCCCAGCACCGCTCACATCTGGCCCTGGGCTTTAATCCCATTTCTCTAAATCAAATTCCAGGTGACTCAGCGACCGAGGTAAAAAACATCCACCCTGTACTGGGCAGCTCGTGGTGCTCTGCTGGAAATCGGGGATTAAATTTTAAATTTTATCTCCGAGGCCAAAGCGTTCGCTTTCAGGAAAAAAAAAACCTCGGTGCGGTTTTGTCGAGGCCCCAGCTGGGAAATACCACGAGAAGTTCAAAGCCGGGTTTCATCCTGTAATTGGATCCTGAAGTTCACAAGTGCAAGGACCAACTGTGCGGGCTCAGAGTGGTTTGTCCCCTCTCCCAGGCTGCAGAGATGATGCTTTCCCCTGCCGCAGATAAAAACTTTATTTTTTTCAAGCTTTCACAATTCTACTTGCTCTGACCTGTTATTTAATTTTTTTTCTCTTGTGCCTTCAAGACATCTTCCCAGCCCTCATGTTTGCTTGGGATGCTCTTAGGAATGTGGACATTAATCCCAGTGTGACTTAAATGCCAATTTAATATTCGTTTTCTCTCTGCTTTGACAAGATATTCTTCAGGTCAGACGGGCATGAAATGATAAATATTGAGTGCAGTTCTTCTGGGCAAGAAGTGCCAAAATCTTATCTTGAACCCACTTAGAAATGTGTTATTTATTTATTTCTGTCACAAGGCCCCGTTCAATGTTGGAAAGCCAAAGGATTACAACTGTGAATTTGGGGAGTTTTTTTCTGTCCTTGCTGAAATCTGCCCTTTCCAAACATCGAGAGAATCCTTGTTTTGAACGAAAATAGCAGCTGCAAGGTTTTCAACCATGGCCATTTAAATGAGGTTTGGGAGGTTTTTCGTTTCATCTTTGCATTATAGTTTCGTTCTCGGTCTTTGCAATAGGTGGCTGTGGTTGAGCAGTTGAGGGGTCTAGTGAGGATAAATTATGATATTGTTCAGGCTGTGTCAGATTATTCCTGCTGAGGTTTTTACTGAGCTGCCTTGGCTGCGTGAATGGCACTGGACCCATCAGTGGCTCCTCTGTGAAACCAGATCCAGACAGGACCTGGACCCATGGTCTGTACATTGGGTTATGGCTCATGATGGCTCTCTGGGATCCTCAGCACAGGAAGGATGTGGAGCTGTTGGAGTAAAACCAGAGGAGGCCACAGAGCTGCTCCAAGGGTTGGAGCCAGGCTGGGAGAGCTGGGGGTGCTCATCTGGAGAAGAAAAACTCTCCAGGGAGACCCAGAACTCCTTCCAGAGTCTAGAGGGGCTCCAGGACAGCTGGAGAGGGACTTGGGACAAGGCATGGAGGGACAGGACACAGGGAATGGCTCCCCACTGCTGGAGGGCAGGGATAGATGGGATATTGGAAAGGAATTCCTGGCTGTGAGGATGGTGAGGCCCTGGCAGAGGTTTCCCACAGTAGCTGTGGCTGCCCCTGGATCGCTGGAAGTACCCAAGGCCAGGCTGGATGGGGCTTGGAGCAGCCTGGGATAGTGGAAGGGGTTGGGGTTGGACTGACACGAGCTTTTAACATCCCCTACAACCCAAACCATTCTGTGATTCAGTGATCTGAATCACAATTGTTGTGACTTATAAAGTGATTTCCAACAGGCAGAAACCCCATGGAACACAGAGCAAATCCCAAAGTGAGGTGTGTGAGTTCCAGTGGCTCTGCTGTTGTCTGCTCAACATATAAAACCCTCGGCATTTCCCCAAAAGGAGGGAACTGAGATGTGATCTCGGAATCTGGGGTGACCTTGAGCTCACTCCACTCTATAAATGCCATTTTGGCTGCACACCCTCACAGATCCCTCTATTCTGGAGGACATCCAAGCATGCAGTGCCTGGGTCCCTCATTTTGGTATGGACATTGAGGGGCTGGAGCGTGTCCAGGGAAGGGAACAGAGCTGGGGAAGGGTTTGGAGCCCCAGGAGCAGCTGAGGGAGCTGGGAAAGGGGCTCAGCCTGGAGAAAAGGAGGCTCAGGGGGGACCTTGTGGCTCTGCACAACTCCCTGACAGGAGGGGACAGCCAGGGAGGGTCAGGATTTCTCCCAGGGAAGAGGGATAGGAGGAGAGGGAACAGCCTCAAGCTGTGACAGGTGGGTCATTAGGAGGAATTTCTTCAGAGAAAAACTGGTGCCCGGGAAGTTCCACCAGAACATGAGGAAGAGCTTTCCTGTGCAGTGACCGAGCACTGGAACAGGTTGACCAGAAAAGGGTGTGGAGTTTCCCTCACTGGGGATATTCCAGGACTGTCTGGATGCAACCCTGTGCCATGTGTTATGGGGTGACTCTGCCTGAGGAGAGGGTTGGGACCAGATGACCCGCTGTGGTCACCTTTAAAATGATCAATTCTATGATTCTGTGCTTAGACATTGGAAGGGGCTGCCCAGGGAGGTTTGGAGTCCCCATCCCTGGAGGTGTCCAGGATCACCTGGACATGGCACTCAGTCCTCTGGTTTGGTGATGAGGCAGTGATGAATCGCAGGTTGGACTCGATAATCCCGGAGGTCTTTTCCACACTAATTAATTCCGTGATTCAGTAACAGGCGGAAGGCTGAGGGGAAGGACTACATCTCCCAGCGCGCACCGCGGCGGCCCGCCGGGAGCTGAGGGGGCGTGGCGCTTTGCAATGCACGCTGGGAGTTGTAGTCCAGCCAGCATTGGACCGGCGCGGCGCCTCCCTCCCCGGCGCTCCTCCCCGCTCCGGCTCTCCCTCGGCAGACGGAAGCCGGGCAGGGACGAGGGAGCCGGGAAGGCTGGATCGGCAGGATGGGGGACTCCAAAGTGAAGGTGGCGGTGCGTGTCCGCCCCATGAACCGGCGAGGTGAGACTCCCCCTTTCTTCCTCAGCATCGTCCTCCCCTTGTCCTTCCCGGGAGCGGCGCGGGCCGGGACTGCTGCTCCTTGGGGACAGGTGGGGACAGGTGTGCCCCGGTGGGGATAAATCGGTGCGTGTCCCTGTGTGCTTTATTATTTATCAGGAATAAAAACACCCCGGATAAGGCACAGGCGGGTGTGTGGCCGCAGCCTCGCTGTGCTCACCCCCCCTCACCCCATATCCCTTTTCCTAAACCTTGCCTGAGGTTTTTATGGCTTTATTTTTGCCTTTCCCGCTCCCCCGCCCCGGGGAACAACCCTCTCCGCACCTCCTGCACCTGCTTTACAGCCGGTTCCTGCTGGGAGAGCGCTTCCTTCTTCCTGCTTTGCGGTATTTTGGGGAAAAATGCTTTTTTCTTTAAATGCATTTTGCCCGGTGCGGTTTCCCCCCTTTGCTCTCCAGCCCTCGGTGCTCGAGTTGGGACGCTCTTAACCAAATGACAGCGACACAAGGACAAAAAACGAGCAAGAAAATAAAGAAGAGGAAGCGAGAATTGACAACAGAATTTTTTTGTTGTTGTTGTTGGCTTTTTTTTTTTTTTTTCCTCCCTCAACGAAACTTGCCTAAGGGTTATGTTAATCAGACCGTGGTCTGGGCAGCTGTTTAAATGTTTATTGCTTGTCTTAATTAGAAAAACTTGTTCTGGATGATGAGGAAGCGAGTATGAAAAGGCAGCTTCAGCTGGGAAGGTGAAGAAGGCAGAAATCCAAGAAAATGTTTTTTGTTTTTTTTTAATATCCCACATTCTCACAGGAGTAAGCCAATAATTCCTTTTGGGGAAAGGGAATCCAGTGAAGTCAGTTTAGTAGTTGAAGCGAAAAAAAAAAAAAAAAGAAAGGAGAGGAAGCCCTTTATTCTCTACATGATCTCACATACAGTATCTTTTTAATTCCTTTCTACTAAAAAAAGGGTTAAAGTGTTGAATCCAGGGATTCTATGCCTGCAAAACGTCAGCAGGGGAATGTTCACTGAGTTCACAAGAGCTCCTGAGTCCCACTTTTAGAACAAGAGCTGAAGTTGATGTCTTTACAGTCTGATAGTTCAGGGAAATTTGAGGATATTTTGACCAAAAGCTGCATTTTGTTAAACTTCAGGTTTAACAAAAATTTAAACTGAGGAGGATCCATCCTTACAAAGAATTGGTTGGGAGGAGGTGGAGTGGCAGTGTGGAGGAGTCGGTGGGAGCTGGGAGAGGAGCTGAAAGGTGGTGCCTGGTGTCAGCGACAGATTTGAGCTTTCCTCTTGCTCATGTCCCTTTCCTGACATAGGTCATTTCCTTGGCTGTGCCCCAGACATCTCCTGGCTGCTTGGTGTTCCTCACCCCCCTGGGGTTAGACAATAATTCAGGTTGGAAGGGACCTCTGGAGCACGTCAGAGGAGATGAGGTTGCACAGGGCCCTGATCGGTGAAGTTTGGAATCTCCAGGGGTGACTAATGCACCTCTCCCTCCCACAAATAATCCTAAATCTATTCAGCCCCGAGTTTGTCCGTGTGTCCCTTTCCAGTAAAAGTAATCTAGAGGAAATCTAGATTTTATCTTGTTACTCCTTTCCATAGAAATATCCTAAGTTGGAAGGGACCCACAAGTCCAACTTCAAATTGTCTTCTATTCTGTATAAACTTTTAAAAAAATGTTATGGAGAGGATGACTCCTGTCAGGAGGCTCATCCAGGAGTGAAGGACTTCAGAGTATCAGTCCTTGGTGCTCATCAGAGAGAAGGGGGGGGCCTGAACCCCTCACTCCTGGCAGTTTGGTGCTATTAAACATTCTCTTATTTGTGAGGGATGCCTAAATCCATTTAAGTCTAGCCTGGAAGATCTGTGTCTTTGTCTCCCTCAAACAAAATGTCCTGGAAGTGTTTTCTTTTCCGGCTGTTTTGGTCAGGTCTAAACACCTGATATCTCCCTATGGTATTTCTGATGCACCTTGAATTTATAGAAACAAACAGTGATACCAAGGCTGCAGTTTTTCATATCTATTTAATGTTAAATTTAAGCATTTGTGCAACTGATTTTCTGAAAAGTCATCCCTTTGTAAGACTTCTGTGGGCTTTGCTATTTGTTATTAAGCTTTGAGGCAAAGAGGCAGCTCTCCTGGAAGCTCTTTCATACACATTTTGTTCTGAACAGTATTTGTATGGAGTTCATGGGCTTTGGACCTGAAGCAAGTATTTGTTTTCTTCAGGATCACGAGTAATGTTCTTTCCTTCCCTCTGCACCGAAGGGCTTAACATTGCAAACCTGTCAGATGGCTGAGACTGTGGAAAGTTCAGCTTTGAAATGTTCTCAGTGTTTACTTGTGGTGGTGGTGGTTGTCTTTGGTGTTTTGAGTTAGGAATTTCTTAAGGCGAGGGTTTATTAGGTTAATAAAAGTGGTGTGCTTGACTGTTAGGAGTTTTTACAGCTCATAAAAGTATAATGGGTTCCTTGGCTGCATGTGGAAGGGATTTGTGCATCAAATAATTGGTTATTTATAGCACTCCCATTTCAAGGTGTTTGGATTGAGGGTCCTGCTTCGTTCTCATGCAGAGGGGTAATCCATAAACTCAGTTTACAGCATTAATTTTTAGTGAGGGGAAGCATTTCTAATTGTACTTGGGTTTGTCTTTTTTATTATTATTGTTTTTGGCATCCAGGCTATTTTATTTTGGATCTTGCTTCAAATTAGCCCTCAATCCTACCAAGCCTGTGTGGAAGCTTTGCTTTTATAAAAATGCTGCTGTGCCACGTCTGAAGTTGGAGACTCTCCTGGGTGGCAACTGAGGTGTCCTTTTTTACATCCCTCCTGCTTTGCAAACTGGGATCTTGATTAACAGGCTTCTGTGAATTAAATAATTCAGCACTGCTTTGTTAGATAAGGCTTCTTGGTCTTTTATTTTCTTGGCTCTGTAATTCACTGAAGTATTTCCCAGTGCGCTGCGTTATTCAAGTGGGGGTTTGATAACAATCAGGAAGTTCTGTTGCTGTTTTATTTAAGAGTTGCTGTGGATTTCCTTTTATGAGTGTCATATTTGACTTCTCTTAGCAGATATTCATCATATTTCATGTAAATACAAATCTCAAGCCATGCCATGAAGCAAAGCAAATGACAGCTGAAGGCTTTTTAATTAAGATTTTTCTGAGTGGAATGCTTTGTTTTCAGGTGATGTTTGGGTACAGGCAGTACATAAATATTTTAAGTCACTGTGTTTCCTTGTGCTTTTGAATCAGTTCAGTGTTGTGTTAAATAATGCTGATAAAAGTTGTTCTGTTTTAAAAGAACGTGGCTTATGCTCAAAGATATGGCTGGTGACACTTAAACCAGTCCAAACTGCTGCATCTCACTTGGCTCAATATTTCTTGAACAAGAAAGGCAGGAAAGCAACTGCCTGTATTCTGGCAATGCTGCCAGATCAAACTGTCCTAGGATTGTAGTGTAAGAGCTGCAGCTCCAATTTAAATATCTGGATTAAACTGTTCTAGGGTTGTAGTGTAGGAACTGCAGCTCCAGTTTAAATATCTGGATTAAACTGTTCTAGACCTGTAGTGTAAGGACTGCAGCTCCAGTTTAAATAAATGGATTAAACTGTTCTAGACCTGTAGTGTAAGGGCTGCAGCTCCAGTTTAAATAGCTGGATTAAACTGTTCTAGACCTGTAGTGTAAGGGCTGCAGCTCCAGTTTAAATAAATGGATTGCCTGTAAATACACATTCGGGTACCTGCTCAATTGATATGTATATTTATCCAGACTATCAGTGTTCAAGCAGGGATCTTCTCATGCTTTGATGCTAAAGGTTTCTGTTTCCAGTGCTTGTGAGGAAGGAATTCATTTCTGTATCTGTACAATCTTCTGATCACTCTGTCAGATGGTAATTTTATATCCTCCTACTCTCCTTGGAGGAGATTCCCAACCACTTGAAATGTTTTTTGGGTTTGAGGTGAGGAGGTGGGGTTTGTTCCGGTACTCTTGTTTGTTTGTTTTCACACGGAAATTACAACAGAGACAGTTTATCTATAAATTGGCATTTGTGCAAGCGGGTTCATAAGATTAATTACAGTGTTAGGTTGTGTGAAATGGCACTTGTATCCTGATGGCAACGTGCAAACCACAAGGCTTTTCTTCACCATTATCCTTGTTCATGCACGAGTGCCTGGGAGTTTGGAATATTTCCTGGTGATGCTTGATAAGCTATAAAATAGTGTTTGGGCTGCGAGCAGGATTAACCTTGAGATAAGTGCCAAATGGGTAAAGGATGCAGAGTTAATGTTTCATCTTGTGAGGCAATTTTAAGAGCTCCTAGGGTGCTCCAGCCTTACTCCCCACAGCCAGAGACTCCAAAGTAGATGCCACTAAGGAATTTTGGTGTTAACTGCACAGCTCCAAGTGCAGGGAGAGGTTCCCTTGCTGCTCTGGTTTCAGGTTGGCTGCTCCTCCTGAAGATCAGATACCCCTGGAACAGCTCTGCCTTGGTTTTTGGGTGCTTGGTGGCAGAGAAATCTCAGGCATTTTAGTTCCTGTTAACTGCACAGTGTGGAACTTCCTGGGATCTCACCAGAGTCCCCACCCTGATTTATTTGCTGTCCCCACGAGCCCAGGGGTGTTTGCAGCAGCAAAGCTGGTTCTGAGCAAGGTCCATGTCCAGATCCATGAAGTGCCCTCACTAAAGCTGTTTGGGGAGTTCTTTCCTGGCAGAAAATGAAGGATAGAACATGTTTTTTAGCATTGTGACAACGTGGAATTAACATGAGAGGGCACCTTGTCTGTTCCATGTGAGTTTGAGTTGACTTTCCCCTCCTGGACGAGCTTTGATAGCGTCGTGTGCCTGTCCAGATGGACTCGTACATAATTAATGATCTTTAATTGCTGCAAACTGAAAATTTCATGGCTGACATTTGAGCAGTTCGTATGACAAGAGAAAGCTTGAGAGGTGCCTTCGTGTTGGTAAACGTAAAGTACAAATAAATTACTGTATTTTTTGTCAGAATTTATCACTGTGTCTTGCAATCAATTCCCTAAAAGTGCTTTGACATTTTTTTTTTCCATATAAGCCCTCAGCATTGTCATGTAGATGGAAGTTATTTTCACATTCACTCATCTCCTCAGTTAGTTTTGCCTTTATTTGTGTTGGCTCCTACGTAGCAAAGGGCAAAGAGAAAAGTTACTCTTGGGAAACAAATATTGGCAGGGAAACTTGAGGACTTGTTGTCTTTGAACTGGCTTTCACATTTCTTTTTCAAACAAAAAAACAACAGAAAACCCCACAAACAACAACTTCTCATTTTATTTTTTTAGTTGATTTGTGTGATAAACAAATATTTTAAACATTTCACAGTGGTTTTGCCATTTGCTTTTCCAGGCCAGGAAAGGTATGAGAAACTAATTGTAATTTCTTATCCAATGCAACTTGACGGCTCAGGCCACAACATTCCAGGTCTAACCTCCAAGGGAATGTTAATCTCCTGAAACTCTACTGGCAATTTAAAATATAAAATTTCTATCGTCTGTCTTCGCAGGAGATTATTTGAGCTTTTGTATTTGGGGCCAGTTTTGGCTTATGAGCTTAGGGGAGGCACTTTAAACCTTTCACTTTTTATTTGTTATACTTCAGTTGGCTTTTCCAGCTTTTGTGAAGCTCTGCAAGGCCAGTTGTTCTGGTGCCCAGTGACTCTGTAGAGCTTGAGGCTCATCTCCAGAAGGTCCTGAGGTGTCACTGAAGGTGCAGCTGCCCTAAACCTGATAGTGGGACCAGGAAGAACCTGAGACAACTTTTATTTGACCTCTATTATCCAGGTTCATGGCTCTGTTTCACTGGGGTTTATGATTAAATGGTTTTTGTAACAGCTGGAAAATTGTCAACCTTCATAAACTAATTTCATAAATTGAGACCTAATGAAAAAACTTATATGGAAATCAAAGCTCTTGATTAATTGGGAAGTGCTTTCCTGTAATTTATATAATCATGGCATGGTTTGGGTTGCAAGGGACCTTAAAGCTCATCTCATTTTACCTTCTGCCATGGGCAGGGACACCTTCCACTATCCCAGGTTGCTCCAAGCCCTGTCCAACCTGGCTTCCAGGGATCCAGGGATAGCCACAGCTTCTCTGGGCAGCGTGTGCCAGGGCCTCACCACCCTCACAGGGAACAATTCCTTCCCAATATCCCATCCAGCCCTGCCCTCTGGCAGTGGGAAGCCATTCCCTGTGTCCTGTCCCTCCATCCCTTGTCCCAAGTCCCTCTCCAGCTCTCTTGTAGCACTTTGAGGCACTGGAAATTATACAGTGTGAGAAAACAGGGAATGTGAAGTGGAAAATATGAAGAGTCACATAATTTGTAACAGACTTTTCATCTACCCTGGCTGTGGTACTAAAAGCTCTTATTATGCCATGTCCCCTCCCAACCATGAGTTTAAAACCTTTAATACCCCCTTATTTGCTGTATCATTGTTCATTGTAAGAATTTTTCAAGCTGCCCTGCAAAAGCCATCTCTTAGGATCGTTTTGTTTGGGTCTGAAGTGCAGTGACCTGCAGTGGGATGGTTTTTAGGGTCATGGCTGTGGAAGCTGCAGTGTCACCACTGGCAGTTCAGGTGTTTTTATTGTGCCACCCCAGGCAGCCTCTAGAATTGGGTACAAGATTATCCAACCTCTGTTGTCAGTAGCTGCAACCACTCCCTGAGAACAGTTCCCTGCCTGATCCATAAGCAAGAAATTTCCCAGAGGTGAAAACATCCAACATTTTCCAAAACACCTCTCTCCTCTTCCTCCAGGATTTGCACACACACTCCTTGTCTCTGCCCCAAACCTGATCAGTACAATTTCAAGTGGCACCTTTGCCAGTGTTTCCTAACTCCGTTGTGGAAAATCTGCTGTGGTGAGTTTATGATTACCAGACATGTGAGGGATTGGAAATTCCTACCTGTGGTGAGAATTCAGTGCCTGCTGGATCCACCATTCCTTGCAGTGCTGGGCTGCTCCTGGCTTTGCTTTTCCAGCTCTCTCTTCCTTGCTGACTTTTCCACCTTGTTTGAAACTCACTGAATTTCTTAGTGAAAAAGCCCAAAGTATGTATGGGAAGTTGATTATTTTGCTTTTATCAAAGGCATTGTAGTAATTTAGGATTTACACAAATGTGGTGTCAGCTCTGATTTACTCTGAATCCCAGTTTTAGAAAAGTCTTGTGAGGAGCTGAAAAATCAAGGGAAAGGAGAATGGCTTCCTTCAACCCCCACCTTCCAGTTTCACAAGTGAAATAAAAACTCATCCAAGGAACTCTCTTGGACACAAAACTTAATTATTCTTGCACTCAGACTAACTTTGCTTAACATTTCTACAGCTGTGAAATGTAAATGTGGAGATGTGACTCAGGTACGTGTTACCCTTTTATTATGGATGTCACAGCTCTCTTATCCTGAAGCCGTGGAAGAGATTTTCATTCTCTGCAATAAATGATTCTTGATGTTGAGAGTTTGAGGTTTCAATTCTTCAAAGAGGAGTTATCTGATGATAATTCTTGATTTGATGAAGCAAGTGAGTAGTTGATTGTGTTTGCTTGGTAATGACTGAAGGTAGAAGCAGGTTAGCAATGATAATAGGTGAGATTTTCTTTCTCTTTGAGGTGCAAAATTTGGGATAAATCTCCAAAGTTTGACAGTGAGCCCTTCTGTCATCTTTTCATTTAATCTTTAAGTTCTGAATTTCATGCTGCCTGAAAAAAACACACCTGAAACAGTTGAAGAAAATAATACCAAGCTTTGACAAACCTTGAGTCTGTACTACAGGACAAATTAATTGGGGTGTTTGGATGTGCATCCTTATGATCTTATCTTGGTGCATCCCAATTTTGCCTGTTGTGCAGGAGCAGCAAGTACCCAGCTCACCTGGGAGACACTGAAACTAGTAAAAGTAAGGGTGGAGTCCTTGTGTGATCATATCCAACAGAGCAGGCAGATAATTTGACTATAAGGCCAACCTGCTTTAATGATACTAAAAACTTAATGAGGTGGAAATGATGATGATATAAGTTTCAGCAGTGGCTCATGTAAGATTCATCTCTCAGTGTACCAGAAGCATTAAAACATTCAGAAATCTGCTAAAGAATGTAATGGAGCCAGAATTTGAAGAAAGTGAATGATGTGCTGTTCAAACAGGATTTAAACTGTTTCTTCAGCTGAAAGGAGAGTTTCCATGTGAGCCTTTGGCCAAGGTAACTGGGATAAGCACCCTTAAAGCTGTCTGGATCCAGACCCAGCTTAGAGGCTCAATATAACTGTTTCCTAGGGGTTTGTTTCATGTTGACACCATGAACTGGTGGAGCAGTTCATCTCTGCTGGGACAAGGTCTCTCCCAGCTCCTCTCTCCCCTCTGCACAAGTTTCCCCAGCCAAGGGTCTGCAATTTCAATGGGCTGATGGAGCTTTCTGTAGGGTCTGAATACATCCATTTTCCTTACTGGGTGGTTTTCTGCTGTTGAAGTAACTTGAGATGGCTTACAGAGGATCTGTTGAGCATAGTAGTGGCAGAAGGTGAGCAACAGGCACAGGAGGGAAGGACTGGAACCTCTCTGTTTGGAGATAGCTGCTAGTTTGGCTCACCACCTCTTCCAAAACCATACAGCACACCAAGGTGAGGGGTGTGAGGGTGATAATCAAGCAAGGTGTGTTGCACAGGACAAATTGGATCTGAATCTTTTTTCTTGCAAGGACACTTGATTTTAAGGAAGTCTCTTATCTTACCTGTGGTTCTTAAGGGCATTTCACAAAGAGAGGTTAAATTAGCACTGGTAAGACGGAGTTCACTGGGCAGTCATGGATGCAGAGCTTGCCATGGGCGTTCTCCTCCAAGAGCTGCATTTAAAAAAATGTGGCAGAAACCCTGCTGCTTGCAGACCTTATGCTTTGCATGAGGCAGGTAAAACCCTTCCTCAGGAGCTGGGAGAAGCAGGTCAGTGCAACAACACAGAGCGTTAATCACTAACCAGCCAGACCAAGATAAAGCGCCTTGTCGGATATGGGACGTACGAAGAACGTGGTTTCATCTGAGCAAGCATGTGTTGCATATTAATGATAGGTAAATTGGCTTTCAGGGTGTGGGGAGAAATTAAAATAAACTCTGGCTGCTGGAACTCGTCTGACTCTTCCTCCTGCAGAAGCAGTGTAATAACAGAGGAGCAATTTTGCTCAGGAGAATTTCAGTTTCATGTGAGTGATCTCGAGCTTTGGCTTTCTTTGCTGCATGTCAGGTAGCAAAAAGGCTTTAACATTTCTTTCCAAAAATGTTCATGGAAGAAACTCCCTCTTATTGTGTCACTCATCAGGAGAGAGAAGCCTGCAAGACGCTGCGCAATAAGATCTGTGGTCTCTCTGCCTGAGAGATTTCCAGACTGAGTTTATAAGGTGCTGTGAGGTGAAAGAGCAAGTACAGGTGACTGAGGAGGAAAGAGCAGAGATGAAGGAGGATGAGGATTATAATTACCATGATTAGACACAGGCGTGTTTGGGTGATTCAGCTGAGGTGCTGAACCCTGTGTGGAGGTTATTCGGCATAGCCCCCTCGTCATCCCAGCGTGGGAGGGTGTGAACAGTGTGTCATGGCCATTGAATCAGCTCTTGGGGGAACTTTCCAGGGTTAATGTCCCTGTGCAGGGACTTGTTCGTGTCCAGGCTTCACATCCTGGGTGCTGTAAGCAGTGACTTTGGGTGTGAACAGTGTGTCATGGCCATTGGAATCAGCTCTTGGGAGCACTTTCCAGGGTTAATGTCATTGTGCAGAGACATGTTTGTATCCAGGTTCCACATCCTGGATGCTATCTATAAGCAGTGACTTTGGGTGTGAACAGTGTGTCATGGCCATTGGAATCAGCTCTTGGGAGCACTTTCCAGGGTTAATGTCACAGTGCAGGGACTTGTTTGTGTCCAGGCTTCACGTCCTGGGTGCTGTAAGCAATGACTTTGGGTGTGAACAGTGTGTCACAGCCACTGGAATCAGCTCTTGGGAGCACTTTTCAGGGTTAATGTCACTGTGCAGGGACATGTTTGTGTCCAGGCTCCATGTCCTGGGTATCTGTAAGCAGTGACTTTGGGTGTGAACAGTGAATGTGTCATGGCCATGAGAATCAGCACTTGGGAGCACTTTGCAGGTTGGGTGCTGTAAGCAGTGACTTTGTGTGTGAACAGTGTGTCACAGCCACTGGAATCAGCTCTTGGGAGCACTTTCCAGGGGTAATGTCACTGTGCAGGGACTTGTTTGTGTCCAGGTTCCATGTCCTGGGTGCTATAAGCTGTGACTTTGGGTGTGAACAGTGTGTCATGGCCATTGGAATCAGCTCTTGGGAGCACTTTGCAGGTTGGGTGGTCTAAGCAGTGACTTTGGGTGTGAACAGTGTGTCACACCCACTGGAATCAGCTCTTGGGAGCACTTTCCAGGGTTAATGTCATTGTGCAGGGACATGTTTGTGTGCAGGCCCCACATCCTATAGCAGTGACTTTGGGTGCACCCAAACTCCATTTGTCACTGGGTGGATACCTTGGACTGCTGTCAGTGTTATCTGAAGCTTTTATTTTGCCTTCCCTGCCTCTAACAGCCAAGAATTCTCACACACTCCAAACATCCTCATTACTTATAGTCCACATCCCACTGCTCAGCGTCACTAGGGAGAGCTGGACTTGCCCGGAGCCTGTGGGGGAAGGAGAAGCCCTTTTCTACGTGCTTGCACCTAAATTATTTCTGATGGGACTTGAATTTCTGCGAGCAGGTGCCCCAGGACTGACAGCTGGCACTGTATCACAGCAGTGGCCGGGGAAAATGTGCTGCAGATGGCAGGGCCAGCTTTCCCCGCCAGCCTCCGAGGCATTGAGGGAGCAATAAGAAGAGCTGTCAAAGTGGTACCAAGCCTAAATGGTTCTTTTTCCCCCCAGAAGAAATTTCATACTTCACACTCGTGTATGCTGATTGTCCTTCAATGAAACCCAAATGCTTTTTTTTTTTTTTTTTCTTTCTTTGAAAAGAGTTGCTTGCTTTAAAGCTGGACAGGATCCATCCCGTCAGAATATCCCTAGAAGTGGAATTTGGCAAAAGTCCTGTTTCTATTCTCTGGCTGATGGGTGGCTGTCAGACTGCATGAATAAATTTGGTGTCTGGAGGAAGTAATGGTGTATATAATCCCAGTGCTTTAGGAGCAGCACTTGACACTCTCTCATTTCTTTATAGAGCTTGATCTGCATACAAAATGCGTGGTGGATGTGGATGCAAACAAGGTTATTCTTCACCCCGTAAACACCAACCTTTCAAAAGGAGATGCCAGGTAAGATTTTTGAATCGGGAAGGTCAGATTGCATAAATTAAATGTGAGTCTAACAACTAGAAAATGTAGGCCTTGATGGAAGGCTTTTAGTTAAAAAATTATATCTGTTCTTTCTGCAGTGTAATTGCCATCATCCATAAAATAAGGCTGATTTTTACCATGCTGGGAAGTTGCTTTGAAAACCTTGTGCATTTTTTTCTTGCTCCCAGCAATGTGTTAGTGGTTAATGAGTCCATGAACTTTCTTTTTATTTTTTTTCTCATGTGGTGCTGTGGGACAGGAGTAATTTTAAATCTGCGGAACAATTTGAGCAGAGCACAGTTTGTCATTTGGGAATAAAATTCATTTTCACAGTTGTTTTCTTATCAAGAGTCATGGTGTAAGAAGGTGAAGGGGAACATTCTGGAGAGATGTAGTAGGTCTAGGAGTTTCTTGACACTGGGGCATTCCACACATCAAAAATCCATGGAGAAGTGACTGAGGGTAGGGACCAGTTTGTGTCGGAACTGGCATTAATCTATTAAATTACTGTGAAACTGAAAAGTCATGTAGTAAGTGGTAGAGTTAAGCTTGTGATTTCTTAATTTACTGCTTGATGCAAGGGGAGGAAATGAAAAAATACATGCGTGAAACAAAATAATGGTGCAGGAAAAGGCAAAACCTGTTGCTAGATGTCTGCAGTTAATCATCTGTTTTCCTGGGGGAAAAAGGAAGAGGTCTTGAGGGTAATAGGAGAAAAATTCAGTTAAACACATAGAAAAGCTTTGTTTAAATTTTCATGTGATGCTGAGCTGTGTATCAGGGGTTAGTATTCATTAACTGATCTCTGATGATTTCAACTCCTCAAACCCAACTGGTAGTAAAAGGAGAAGAACAGAGATCACCAGGTGCAATATTTACCTTCTGTTGTCATTAGCTGAAAGATTTATTACAGACAGTGGGACTGCAGCTTTAATAAGTTACTTAAAACCAAACAGGCTGTGTGTGTTTTTGTTTGTATTGATATCCTCCTCCTCCAGGAACATGTGCATTGTTCAGCTGCCAAAACCCTACGTTGATTTGAGCCTCTAAAAATGGCAGGAAATTGAGATTCTCAGAAGCCAAGTCAGCCACAGCTGGATTAAAAACATTCCTCATAGTTTCTTTAAAATCATGGCAATGAAATGCCTGGTTTATATAGTCCCTAATATGTGTTTAAAAACGTTCATGGGGCAGCCACACATCATGCAGATTGTGTCCCTTGGCAGGGGAGGGCTGGGTTGGCGGTGGCTTGGGGTCCCAGACAAGGTGGTGAGCTCAGTGTGAGAATCCAGCGCTGGAGCAAAGAATGCTTCATTTGCATCCTCACAAATGGCCATTGCTAATCTAAGCAGGAAGCATAGGAAATTTATATGGGGTGATTTAATGGAAGAGGGGAAAGTGGAGGCCTATTAACTGCACTGTGGGTTTGCCTGCACACGGTGAGACAGATCCCAAAGACACGAGCTGGAGCGGTGAGGGTTTGGAACAGGGTCTTTTTGGAGCAGGTTACAACCCTGAGAGGCTGCTGCTGAATTGTCTTGGCTTCTGTAGCTCCATCAGAGAAATATTAAATATCAGCTCAAGGAAAAGGTTGGTTGTAGTTGCAGTTTTTCTAAGACTGGGCTTAATTTATGCTCAAGTTCTGCTTCCGCTTCCAAATCCACCATCAACTTCACCTTCTGTTACAAAATCAATACCTTTGGATTTCAGAGTTTTCTGGTGTCTCAAGTGAGCTGAAGGAATTCTGGCAAGCCTTTTAACTAAACAGGGAAAAGAGAAATAATTAATATTGTAAATACACAGTTTAGGTGCTTGCAAAGCAGGGCAGGTTTGGAAACCTCCAGAGCTTTGCTGCATTTCTCATTGAGATGCCAGGATCAATTTAGGAACTGGGAAAAGAATTTTAGAAATAGAATTCTGTGCTGTCACATCCCCACTTGTCATGACTCAGCCTTGCTCTGGCACGGAGTGACATTTGGAAAAACAACCCATGACTTTTGGATTTAAGCTTTTTTTT
>VWZU01003746.1:444065-468083 GCA_013397095.1 Sterrhoptilus dennistouni | reverse complement strand
TTTGAATTTTTTTTTTTTTTTTTTTTTTTTTTTTTTTTTTTTTTTTTTCCCCACAGCTTCCCTCCTCTCTGGGAGATGGGGAGAAGCAAATAAATCCCCATTTTGAGGTGTGTGGGACCTGAGTGTTTCATAGGGCAGATTGTGTCCCTGTAATTGCCACTGACATGTTCTCAGGCCTTCAGAAAAGTGTCTGTAGCTCTTTCAAATTTGGCATTAAAAATTAAGGAATGTTTTGAAAATCTGGGTGATAGCTGGTGGACCTCACTTTGTCTTGTGTCTACAAAGTGAATGTATTATTTAGACATTTCTCTAGAGACTTGAGGATTAACAAATACATGTAAAAAGTCTCTTTTCATATGGCTGAAAAAAAAAATAATCTGATGTTCTCCTGTTATTCCTTAACCAATAAAAGACCTTTCCTGAGCTGGAGAGAGGCAGCAGTTCTTTTATTGAGCAATCCTTAATGTTGTTGTGCAGGTTTCAGTAACTTGATCACGTACAAAAGATCAATTTTAAAATCCATGGGATGACCTCCAGGCTGGGCTGGCTTTGCTATTAACCTCGGGCTGTTGAGGAGGGGTGGCTTTGGTTGGGTGGTGGTTTCTTGTGTTAAAATTAAAATTACAGTGTGTGGAAATGCTCACCCTTTTCCTTCAGCTGCTTTCACAAAATTAATAGTGACAGATCTTGGAGTTCTGTCACAGATTTCCCCAAATGACCTTTGTGGATCAAAACCTCCCCCCAAGGATGTGTGAAGCTCCAGGGATGGATAATATCATTAGCATGACTTGTCCCCTCTTTTGTTTGCCTTCCTGAGCTGTCTGCTCCCTCTGCTCCCCCTGTGGCAAAGGTCAAGGCTGAAGTTTCTTTATCAACTCGGGATTTACTCTGTGCTGCAAAGATTACTCACAGCATGGGAATTAATTTTTTGGAAAATCTCCAAATTGATTCTAATTACTCCAGGTTCCTTTGTACCCTTTTTTAAAATTATTATTATTTTTTTCTCTTAACTGTCAATTTGCTTGTGGTATAATTTTATATCTCCCATACAAGACCTGTTAAAAAGATTGATTTTTTTTTCCCTAACAGGTCAGACAAAGGAGGTTTATTCTCCCTTACAGACATAACTGTAATTGATGTGTAAGTGATATGAGCTCAGAGATCAGTGGTTGTATCAGTCTGGCACAGCCCAGTGAATCAGCCTTGGTATTTGTAAAGCAGAACATTCATTAAATCTGCCCAGCAAACCACCTCTGAGCCTTTTTATTAAGAGAAAAATGCTAAAAAATGAAACAAGTGCTGACTTCACTGTACTTTTGTTGCAGTTTGTGGTTTCTATCTGCTTTCCCTCTTGTTTTGCAGAACAGAAAGATTCCAAAGACTGGCACAGGGTAAAAAACTCTTCCAAGGAATGAGTGCAGCTAACTGGAGCTGACAAGTGTGTTAAACCAGGCTGGGTTTTTTCCTCTTCAGCTATTGTAATGTCTTTATAATTAGTGCTTTGTAGTAGATAATTCAGTAATTGAGGATCTTTATAAAGATTTACTTTGAAGGTGTCTATTTTTGGACTTAAACCAGTTTACTTTTCTATGCCCACACAGTTTCATTTTGCTCATCAAGTCGTGGTGCTTAAACTCGATTTGATTGTTTTTAAGGAGTTCTGGAAAGTGGGAGGGGGTCTCTTGTTATCTTAGGCTTGAGGATTTTTGTAACCTTGCAGCAGCTGAGCTCAGTGATTCCTGCTTTGATGAGGAACTGGGTGAAGCCCAAGTATATTTTACATAGGAAAGAATATTTTTAGAAGATTCTTCTGCCATTCCAATTCCTATTTTCTTTCTGAAACATATGACAGTCCTGAAGAAGGTTGTGAGGAGATGGGGCTTGGAGCTGGGATGGTGGAAAATGTCCCTGCCTGTGGCAGGGGGTTGGCATTGGATGAGCTTTAAAATCCTTCTAGCCCAAACTATGATTCAAGTGGGCAATAAGTTGCTGATTTCAGATGGATGACAAACTTCAGGCAGCAGTTGGGTTAAAATGAACAGCCCAGAGTGTTAAAGCTTTCCCGAGTTCGTCTTTGGAATGAAGTTTCTTTCTTCTTACAAAGCTGAAGAAGCTTTTAATCCTTTAGAAGAAACTAAGATTAGGGCCAATTCAGACAGAACCCTGGCAAAGATTTAGATACTGAGAAAATGCTACCAGAAAACAAGCATTAGGGTCTCAAGGACTAAGCAACATTAGTTCACTCTTTTTGAAGGGGTGTAAGAGCAAAGTGGAGGAATGATAACAAAACACACATGACTTCAGATTTAAAACCAAACAGATTGGTGGCTAAAAACTGGAATGAGGCGTTCTTGCAAGCCCACACAAGCTCCCTGTGCTGTCAGCCAGGAATCCAGGAGCATGTGGGGAGGCAGGATAAGCTCCTGCTTGGCACAGCCTGAGCAGTTACACAAGGCTGGGTCTGCCCAGAGCAAGGTGAAGCCGCCTTTCACCTGCCTGGGGTGTGTGTGGGTGACTCCTTAGGTGACTCCAGAACTGCCCTTAAAGCTGCTAAAAGCTGGGAATAAGTCGTGACTTAGCAGCTCTTGCTGTTGGGGGAGTGTTAAGAGACCTCAAGCTCTCTCAAATCAGAATGGGAAATGATTATTTCAGTGGGGAAGGGCATGAGTGGTGAGGTGGCAAAGCAGCACATAAATAGATTTCTTGTGCAAAAAATTATTGGTAAGGAAGAGTGTTGATATTGGGGTAGATGTACATTAAGTGGAAAAACAATTATAAATTAAAAAAATACCTCTGTGATATGACAAAGTGTATCTATATCACATATTTCAGTGAGCTGTGCAAGGAATATATGTGGAATGATAAGCAAAAAATCCCAGATAAAGAAAAACTGGCAAAAATTGAACACATCGTGATCCTGTTCACTGCTGTTGTACATCTTAGAAGTTTTTGCACACAAACATCCATTTGCCTCACTCACAGAGTCAAGATGCCCAGAAAGGAAATGCTGGCAGGATTATCTAGATATTCTTAAGTGTGTAGATACATATATGAACTGGAAAAGGTGACTGGCAGGAGTAACCAGGAAAAATTGACTTCTCAAAAATAACTCATGGCAGGAGGAGCACATTGGGGTGCAGACTTCACTTCCACCCTAGGAAAGGGCCATGCGTGATCAGGAAAGGAGGCAAATGCATGAAGGCATTGCTATTTATGGAACTAATCTGCAGAACTCCACACTCCCAAGAAAACAGGCAATTACTGCTAGATAGTCATGGAAAAATGCCCACACTTTCTTGAAAATCACCCAGGAATCCTGCCTGATGTTAGGCAAGAACCACTTGGAGAGCTGGCTCATCTCAGGCATCTGTGTCCCCAGCTGTTGCTGCATTTGACCGAGGAGTCTCAGCTGTTGGACACCACCAGAAATGGAATATTGGTCTCACTGAACCATTTGCATGCTGTGCTACAGTTGCTATTTGACAGCAAAGCAGTTTAAAGGGAGAAATATTATTCCCTTTGAAAATGGGTGAAAGCTAATTTGCTTCCCCGTATCCTTCCTGACATTGTATTAATTCTGTATCAACTGCTGGGGGTGGGGAAAATTCAGATTGGGATGTTGCATTAAGCAGGAATGGCTCCCCTTGCTGAGGTGTGTCACGCTGGTGCATAAAATCCTGAGAATAAAATTTCTGGGTTAGATGTAAGCTCAGCATTGTCATCCAGGGAACAGATCTGTGCAATGTTTTCATGTTCCAGGAAGTTGGGGAGGCAGGGGAGTGTGTGTATTCCCGAGGCTGAGAGCTGACATCCAGAAAAAAAAGGGAAGTTTGCCCCTCTTGATATCCAAACTGGTGGTTTGGGGCACAGAACAGCTCACAGGAAGTTCATGTTTGCAATAACAGCACCATGAGATTTTCCTGCACTGCCAGCTTGGCCTCTGTTGCATCCCTGCTCAACTATTACTTCAAGCATCAGCTCGTTCTGTAAAATTATAGTTGTTTCTGCTGGATTTTATTGGTTACTGAACAGCCAAAAGAAGTTGGAAGAGAAGGGAAAAATAAGGCTAATTTAAAATTGACAGAGTAATTTAAAAGAGTGAATGAAATTGTGGTGAAAACATTGCTTTTTCAATCTACTATCAAAGCTTATTTTCTTGGAAGTGGTATTAAACCTATAATTTGGAGGTGAACTTGTGCTCGGGGTAGGTTTAGGCTGGATATTAAGAATAATTTATTCACTGGGAGGATTTCAAGCATTGGAAGGGGGTGCTGGAATCCTCATCCCTGGAGGATTTAAAAATTGTGTGGATGTGGCATTTGGTGACATGGGGCAGTGCTGGGAGAATGACTGGACTTGATGGTCTTAGAGGACTTCTTATAATTCTATGTGCATTAAGGCTGGACTGCATCCATTTCCCAATCATCTGTTTCTCTCAAAATGCTCTTCTGATGCAAAAATTATATGACTAAACACTTCTGATGAGTTTTTGCAGTATACCTAGAAATTATTTTATTAAAAGTGTCCTGGGGACTGCAGGGCTGGCACACAGGGCTCTGCCGCTGCACCTCCCCAAGCCTTGGCTGCACAGAGGAGAAAATAATTTGCACAAGGAGGTGAAGGCTTGCCACATAAACCCCTTATCTTGTGCAAAATTGAGAAGTGGGAGTTCTGCCAGGAGAGAAGGGGGTTGCTGCCCTTCCAAGCTGTGCTTTTGAGGAAGTGTTTGCTCCAGCTCACGTGCCCTGACTGAAGTAAAAGTGAAAATCCCAGACAGAAACCCTCCATTAATTTTTGTGATGGGTGAAAAGTAAACAGAAGTTTTGAACTGTGCTAGTGTGTGCTTAAAACAGAGCTGTAACCTATTTTGTATTGCTTAAGTAAATAAATGATGAGACTTGTGTTAATGATTTCTTTCCTAGCTGATTCCCTTCCCACCAGCCCGGTCACACCTATTTACATCTACCCTTTTTTTTTATGGCAGACATAGTCAGAGCTAATTAGGGTTATCTGTTATTTAAAAGCTTCGTGCCCATGTGGCAAGTGAAAACTGCTTTCACATGAGCCATATCCTCCTGAAGTGAGAATTGGGTGGCCATGTCAGTACTGGAATCATCCTTGTCCCACCTCATATTCCTTGGATGAACATCAGAGAGGCCTTTTTTTGATCTTGCTGTTCATTTGACCAAGTTGGTAACAACAACTGCTGCATTTGAGGGAAAGAGCAAATAGATGAAATAATGAATTTGTTTCACGTCGTGTGATCTGAAGTACAACCCTCAATTTGTGCTTTATTGATTCTTAATCTCTAAGGTGCTTTCTCTCCTTAAAACCCAAAACATTTGTAAAATACCTCAATTCTTTGCTGAAGTGAAGAGTTTTGCTGAAATACTCGTGGGATTATTGATTATTATTGCAGACAGCATTTGGATGTTGGTGGTGATGATTGTTCAGCATCCAGCCCTCCAGGAAAACTCCTCTGGAGCTGGCAAAGGCTTTTGCCTGGGATTTCTCCAAGGAGTTTGTTGACTTCTGCTGCAAACAGAAAGTTACCTTCCCACAGTGGTATCCAGCAGTAGGGGCCACTTCCCAGAGCTGGGTTGTTTTCTCAAAAAAACCTCAATGCAACCAGAAAACAAAACCAAAACCCTTCTTGGTGCCATGTTGAAGCTATTAGAGTGAATGTGTTTAATATTTGAGTGGAATGTAGCTTTTATTGAACCATTTATGGCAATTTTGAGGGAACTGTCTCAACAGTTTTGGTTTCAAGCCCACCTGTGTCTGAAGATTTCGCTTACAGGTTGTTGAAGCTTTGAGGAGACTGTGAAGTTTTAATTGTTTTCTTGACTGGTTAAATCTACAAAACAGACAAATTCTTTTGTTTTAAGAGGAGTCTCTCTCCCTCTCTATATATATATATCAATGCTTTTATGCTCAACCAGTTTTGTTTTGGGGATGTTTCAGTTTGATCTCCAAAATCTTCATCTCAGATTAATATAATGAGATCAGAAAGAGATGCAAGAGAGGATATTTCACCTTCCAACATGACTGATTAGTAATAGCCAGTATAACTTTGTGCTGTACAGCTCTCACACTCTCTGTTGCAGTCATTTTGATTGTGTAGATGTGTCCCCCAGGCTTTTTTGAAATAATCTGAATG
The DNA here is from genome assembly GCA_013397095.1 of Sterrhoptilus dennistouni. Taxonomy (NCBI): domain Eukaryota; kingdom Metazoa; phylum Chordata; class Aves; order Passeriformes; family Zosteropidae; genus Sterrhoptilus; species Sterrhoptilus dennistouni. The sequence goes on along the minus strand of VWZU01003746.1, from coordinate 461,923 downwards.
TTCAGGGCTGAGCTGCTTTGGCAGGACAGGGGTTGATGCTCTCCTAAGAAGGTGGATGATGCCTCATCATATTATCAGTGGTTGTATGGTCAGCTGGAAGGCACAGGCAGATAATATTGCATACAATCTTCCAATTTCCTTGTGTTTTGCAAAATGGAATAGGAAAACTCCCAGAGTTTGCTTCCTAAATTATATACAGGCTTAGTATGAAAAGTAAAGAAAATGAGAAGCCTCTTAGTATCTTACAGTCACTGTCCTGAAGAAATTTGAACAAGTTTTCAGAGTTACTTGAGTGCATCAATTTGAGGTAATTTGTCCTTTTTTGTTGTGGTGGTGTTAATTTTAGGGTGGCACTGTTGCACTTGATGCTACCTTACACTTATGGGGTTTATTCTGATTTTGTCACCAGCTCTGTAAAGTCTGAAATAAAGCTACTGAATGCAGAGGAACTTTTTTCTGTGTGTGTTTGTTACAAAAAAATGAGAAAATTGGAATTGCTGTGACACCTCAAGATTTGCTTAAATATTTGATGTTCTTCTACCTATTTGAATTTCAGTAGATGAGGAAAAAAAACACAACAGGCCTGTTTGTTCTCCATTTCCTGTGAGGAGAAATCAACAGTCAGCATCTTGTAGGTATTTCTGCTTTCTGTTTTCCGTGAGCTTGGTCTGCAGGAATGGAGGCATGGGCAGCACCCTTCCCTCTGCTGGGAATGCTTTTCCTTCCTGGAAAGAAGCTCTGAAGTGTGGTTGTTTATGACCTCCTCCTAAAAGGAGCACTAAATTTTGCGTTGCCGTTTTGGAAGTACCAAACTGTCTTCTTTTGGTTGTAATTTGCATTAAAATAAGTTGTGTCTTTATTCACTCATTTTGTGTGGAGCAGGACAGATTCTGGGGATATAAATCTGGCTGTAGGATGGGCATTGCACTCACTGCTCTGGGAGTATGTGAAATAAAAGGACATTTTAATTATTGCTCGAAAGTTCATGACAGCTTTGATAAGCATAAGGTTTGATAAGCATATAGTGCCTTATATAACTGATTATCCAGTTGGAGCTCCTTTGAGGAGAGGAGCAATCAGGCTAATAGTGATTTTTTTTGGCTAAAAGAAGAGGGCTGGACATGAAGGATGTTATGAGAGGAAGGATGGACTTCTCTACGAGCAGTGGCTCCACGAGGGGATTTAAGTTTTAAGTGAACTGCAGATTCCTCTCTTCCATTTCAAGCCTCTAAAATAAATCTAGCATTTTTCCAGTTTTTTTTGGTTGATATTTAGTCCAAGAAGCATTTTACTGTGTGGGAGGGTGGCTTTTTATTGTTTGAGGAGGATGGGTTTTTGGTTTGTTTTTCTTGTTATTGTTGCTGTCTTGGGGTTTTTCGTGTTAGGGGAATTTTTGGTCTCTTTTTTTTTTCCCTAGTAAGAAGCTTCCTATGCTGATGTATAATTAATTAGGTCACATCACTCAGTGGGGCCAGAACTCTGGGCCTTTATATTGTGGTAGTGACGTAAGGAAACCCTATATCTTAATGTGTATTGTCTGAGCTCCTTAGGCTCGTCCACTTACTTGAATTTTCAGCCTTTTGGAAGGCACAATACTGTTTTCTTCCTTTCTCCTCAGGGTCTGTAGCCTCCTGCCAGTGTTCTGTTCTGTCCCTCAGCAGTTGCAGCCTTACTGTGCTGATCAGATAAATGAAATGAAGGAACAGGATATTCACTCAGCTTTATCTGAGTTGTCCTGCAGTGATGAGCACTTCCAGCTCTCAGGATTTTTTTAAAGCATTACTTGTGTATGTTTTATGATCTGAATTTTATCTATATTTGGGAGCAAATATAATCACTCAAAAATTAGTACCTAATATATTAATAACTCTGATCAAAATTTAGCTCTGATCAAACTGCCAGAGGGCAGGTTAGATGGGATATTGGGAAGGAATTGTTCCCTGTGAGGGTGAGGAAGCCCTGGCACAGGTTTCTCAGAGAAGCTGTGGATGCTCCATCCCTGGAACTGTCCAAGGCCAGGTTGGGCAGGGCTTGGAGCAACCTGGGATATAGTGGAAGGTGGCCCTGCCCATGGCAGAAGGTGAAATAAGATGAGTTTTAAGATCCATTGCAACCCAAACCATGCCATGATTATATGAATTAAGAGAAAGCACTTCCCAATTAACCAAGAGCTTTGATTTCCATGTAAGTTCTTCCATTATGTCTCAATTGAAGGTAAGGGGGAAAGGCTTCACACTGCCAGAGGGCAGGGTTAGATGGGATATTGGGGAGGAGTTGTTGGCTGTGAGGGTGGGGAGGCCCTGGCACAGGGTGCCCAGAGGAGCTGTGACTACCCCTGGATCCCTGGAATTGTTCAAGGCCAGATTGGACGGGGCTTGGAGCAACCTGAGACAGTGGAAGGTGTCCCTGCTCAGGGCAGGGATTTGAAAGTGGATGATGTTGAAGATCCTTTCTCACCCAAACGATTCTGGAATTCTGTGGCAGGGACATTATCCATTCTTTTATTCTTCTGTTAAACCTTTTCCTGAATTGAAGGCTCTTCTCCCTACTCCTCTGAGCTCTTGGAATAGTATTTGCCATCATGTATGTATGTCACAGTCCATATATTTCTGATTCCTTCCCAGAAAAATGCACCTAAACTCTGCAATATCTTTGCAGAGTTTGCAGCCACAGCACCATGAAACGGAAGAACTACAGTGTGCTCTGCAGAAACTTCAGAGGTGTGAAGTAAAAAAAAAAAAAAGACAGAAAAGCCATATGCAGATTTTGTGGCAGAGAAGACAGAAATAGGAATGGCTGGGAGAGGAAGCAATTTTCTGGTTGCTGAAACCACATTGGCACCAGCTGAGGCTTAGCAGCATCTCCACTACTTGCAAGTTTTCTTACTTAAACCCCTGCCCTAAGCAGCAAAGAGGCTGTGAAGCAACTTCATGCTGAAACCTCCCACCCTTGCTGTGCTCCTGCCTGTGCAAATCCTCTCTGCAGAGTTTGCACACGTGGGTTTATCTCTCCTTGTCACCCCTGAGGTATCTTCCTGTGCTGCTAAGAGTTTAATTGAATTGCAGGAGGAGCACTGGCAAGCCTTTCACAGTGTTCCCAGTGCAGGAATTACGTGAGATTAGCAGAACCATGGCAGGTTCAGGCTGCGCAGGAGTGCAAGTGGTCCAGAGTGAGCTCAGTTCTGTGTGCTGAGTAATTACTGCAGTAATTACTATGATGTGGACATAGGTTTGGAATTGGGCATGAGCCAAATTCTGGTGATAATTAAGAATCTCATGGTTAAGCAGTGAAGTGTTTCACTTGTGAAGGTGGCGCAAGGTGAAACTATTAAGAGTTCTCTGGGAGTGTGTGATGTATATGCTGGTACAGCTTTTTGTGAAATTATGTCACACTTTGGAGTCACAGAAAGGTTTGGAGCTGGAAGGGACCTTAAAGACCATCTCTTTCCTACCCCTGCCAGGGCAGGGACCCTTTCCACTATCCCAGGTTGCTCCAAGACCCATCCAGCCTGGCCTTGGACACTTCTAGAGATCCAAGGGCAGCCACAGCTTTTCTGGACACCCTGTGCCAGGGCCTCAGCACCCTCACAGGGAGGAATTCCTTTCCAATATCTCACTCAAAGCTCCCCTTTTCCAGTTTGAAGCCGTTCCCTGTGTCCTGTCCCTCCATCCCTTGTCCCAAGTCCTTCTCCAGCTCTCCTGGAGCTCCTTTAGGCTCTGGAAGGGGCTCTGAGGTCTCCCTGAAGCCTTCTCTTCTCCAGGTGCACACACTCAGCTCTCCCAGCCTGGCTCCAGAGCAGGACTCCTGCCCTTGGAGTGTCTCCATGGTCTCCTCTGGACTCTCTCCAGCAGCTCCATGTCTTCCTTGTGCAGTGTCCTAGCTGGGGGCTCACCTGAGCAGGGCAGTGAGGGAGAATCCCCCCGCCTCCCCCTGCTGCCCACGCTGTGGGATGAGTCCAGGACAGTGTTGGCTTTCTGGGCTGGGATTGTTGTGCCCTCTGTAGCAAAACATTTCCTCATACCTTTATTTTTCTTTGTCCTCTAGTCCCTGTTCAGGTTTCTCAGGTGACACTTTCCCAGGTCAGGTCATGCCAACAAACCCCTTTGCAGAGGCTGTGGCTGAGATTCCTTGTGCTCTGTGACAACTCTCCTGCTGAGCCAGGAGATGACTTGGCTGCCTCCAGGTCAGAGTCCTGGAATACTTTGGAATTGCTGCTGGAGCAATGACAGACTTACAGTTACAGTCTTGAACACAGGGATGTGCCTGTGGAGCCTCTGGAGGTACCTGCTCCATCTCTCCCTCCTCAGGCAAGGGTCTCCTGGAGCTGTTTACCCAGGATTATGCCCAGATGTGGTTTTTTAATATCTCCAGAGATAATTTATGTCGCTCTCTGTGCATTAATAAAATCATAGCTTGCTGAAGAGTGACCTGATTCTGAGTAGAATTTGGCTTGCACCTGTCTTTGCTAAGAGTGGGAACTAAGCTGACAGAACTCGGTATAAATAGCAGCTGTCAATTGGGTAATTGTGTCCATAATTAATATGTTTGAAAGTGAGACACAGGTTCGTTTTCAAGGCAGTAGTGATGTCAGCAGTCAATTGTAGCTTCATTTGTGAGGGCTGTTGGCAAGCCACAAGTCTGCACCTTTTGGTAAACTATATTTAGCAGGACATCCATCCAGAAATTGTAAAAATTAATCACAATTATCTAATGTTCATCTTGAATTATTATCTTCTAAATGAAAAGTTCAGTTTATACCTCATGTTGAAGTGAAGAAATTCCAATTCAAGCAGTGCTGGGTGCTTCTGGTGTTATTGGCTGCTTTGGCTTGTGTGGACACAACCTCTGCTGGACATCCTTTGTCCTGAAAAATCAAGGATTTAAATTTTTTTTTCTTTCCTTCAGTCATTTTTCTTTTGGGGAAGATGTTGCCCGAGTTTTGGGGGGTTCTTCAGCACATCAGTGATTACAAATAACCTTTAGCAGAATTTGCCAGACACCCTCCAGGTTTTACCATGGCTTTGGAAACAACTTTTTTTTCTTACATTTTGAGCATTAACTACTTGGATCCTTGAACCTTGACAAAAGCAGATGCTGGTAAAGTGGGTTTTAAATTTCCTATAAGGGAAAACATTGGATTGGAGAAGATTTAAACAGGTTAATTCCGATACTGCAGGTGAGGTAGAAAGATGAGTGTTTAGGAGTTCATGTGGTCTGGTCGTGCCTGAGCCTCAGACTCGCTGTAAATTTTGGCAGATACAATTCCAAAGACTTCACTGGCACTAACAAGTTCTGAAACTGTTGCCAAGTTGCATAAAAGTCATTAAGCCTTGTTTATTGTCAGGATTAATGCTTAGAAAGAGCTTGATTCCTTTGGGAAAAGTATTGAAATCCATCCTTGCAGAAAAATGAAGTTAATTTTTATCACAAAAGAAAGTAACTTCACAGCTTAGTCTCTCCTGGCATCTTAAGGCCAACAAGAAACTAATTACAGCATAATTGTGGTTTCTCCTGCTGTTGTCCCATCTGTGTACAGTGGTTTGTAAAATATTATAAAAATTGATTAAATTGCCATAAGTTAAAAATCTTTGCTGTTTTGCAAAATGATTGTGCTTGGAATTATGACTGGAGTTTTGGAGCAAGTTTTTAATCTGGATCTGCAGGGGAACGTAATGAAAAATAATGAGTTTATAGTCAGACATGAAAATCTATTTATGGGAACTCAAAAAGGAGGAAAAATCTTATGCTGAAGCAGTTACCAAATTTTTAATTATGATTTGAAGGATGTCATTTGAAGGCCTTTTAAAGCCTATTTATAAATACAATTCTTTTAGAATACAGTACCAAAGGCAGTATGGAAAATGAGTAATAATGGCAGGAGTACAGTATAAGATATTTGTTCTCCCTTAAAAGGAGATACCGAGTTTATTATTTGAATTCCAAGTCGCTGGAGCCTGTTCTTATGTGAGTCTCTTGCCACTGATGCTTTATAGGGAATCTTTTTCATTGCTAAACCAACTGAATATACTGAAATTATGACTTCTCCTACAAAGCTCATTTGTAGCCTTTTTCTATTATTAAATGCTAAAAGAAAGAAAATAAAAAATCAGACCAATGGCCCATCTGAATTTGGGGAAGGGTTTCTTCTGTCTCAAACCTTGTTTCAGTTTTTGGGTGGCAGAAGAGAAGGGACCCCAAAATGGCTTTGCAAACTCCCTGTAGGGTGACCTCACCCTGTTGCTGTGGCTCTTCCCAGGAAGGGCTGAGACAAAGCAAACTTGTGCAAAGAGAGAATTATTATCTGTTGTTGGAGGATTTGTGCAGAAGGCCTGTAGTGATCACAGAGGATAAAGAACAGCCCACTGGAAGTGATTTCTGTGCTTTCAAGATGATGCTTGTTCAGGAGGTTCCTCTTTTTCACGTTCCCAGTTGTCTCCTTTCCTTTTCATCCATGATGTTTGTGGGGTACAAACATGGATAAGCAAACTGTTGGCTTGATCTGAGCGGAATATATCAAATTACAGAATGGTTTGGGTGAGGAAGGGACCTTAAAATTCATCCCATTCCAACTCCCAACACCTTCCACTATCCCAGGTTGCTCCAAGCCCCATCCAGCCTGGCCTCAAACACTTCACGGATCCAAGGGCAGCCACAACTTCCCTGGGCAGCCTCTGCCAGTGTTTTTTTACCAATTCTGGAGTATTTTGGGGAGCTCAGTTCTCATTCCTGTCTGGTTTGACATCAGTTTGCTGCCCAGGAAGCAGATTCATGTGGATTACTGAGTTTTTGGGTTCCTGTCAGGTGTTAAATGCTGCAGAGTAGTTGTGACACCAAACTGGGGTGGTTTTGTCCTGTGCTGAGCCTGAGTAGCCCTTTTCCACCTCTGAGCTGCTAATTCAGGGTGTTCAACTTCAGGAAGGCCAACCCCAAACCTGAGCAGTTCTGAGGAGGCATCAAACCCCAGCATTTTCTGCCCTCTTGGGTGAATCTCACTTTTTAAAGGATGTGTTTTTCCTGGCCTGGTGTTCTTGACTATGTGACCACAGCTGCTCTAAATGTTGTATTAATTTTTCAGTAATGCACAGCTATGAGTTACTTCACCAATAACTTGGAGTGGAATAATAATTTGATAATTTGATGGAATCAGTGGAATGAGCCCATGGCAGTTTTGCTGGCTCATAATTCTCCCCAAAGCCATAAAATAGCTGCAGGTTCTGGAGGGTTTTTTTTAACCCCCCTCCAAGGTTTACCTTGTCATTTATCGACTGAAACAATGCAGCCATGGAGAACTTCAAAGTCTCTTTGCTTCACAGCAGTGATCCAGGCAGAGCAGGTTCCTTCCTGTAAACACTCACTTTCCATGGCTCGAAGTCTTTATTTTTAAAAGCATCTTTTATTAGGAATCACCTACTGACGGTGTGTCCAGGAGTTTCTCAAGTGTGTGTGATCCTCCTGTGAGGTGGAAAACTAAATTAATCTTTCCATATTCTTAGGGAGTTGGACAGGGTAGGTTGAATTGAGGTTTTTTAGTTGATTTTTTTTTTAATGTTTTTACACGCTGTAAATTTTTATTCCTGGTACTTAAAGGTAGACCTTGCCCAGAGAACTGCCAGTGCATGTCATGTTTATCTGATGAGTCACTACTTCAAAATAGCCTCTTCCCTTTCATCAGGTTTTTAATTAGCAGTGGTTGAGGATCTGATGCAGATGGAAATACTGTTGGTCATCTGAGACTGCTCATTGCAGTGAAAGATTTACTGCTGATCAGCCTTGTGGTGTCAGGAACAAAAGTAATGCTGGTTCAACACTTAAATTCCAAATCCTGCAAGGTAAATAGGGGCAAATTGAGTTGTTTGAAATGACAGGTATTTTCTAATAATCTGAGTGATTAATTATTCCCTATTCTACCTTCTGTTCCACTTGTTGACTGATATCTGCTCATCTGCTGGCACTGGAGACTTTTTGTACCCTGGAGATTTTGGCTGAGAATCTGTGCTGCTCTTATGTGGGGGTCCCTCTTTATGTGGAACAGTTTCCTTGGCAGAAACCTGAAGTGCCTGTTGATATATTTATGTTTTCTATTTAGCTAAACCTAAAAAATAAAAAGAATTTTTATTTTCTACCCTGTGGTACTTGAAACTTAGGTGCTTTTAAATTTTTTTGCAGTAGTCATTCCGTGAAAACAAGGCCATTTTCTGTGCTGTAGCCATGCATGTTTGCTCTTTGCCATGGCATTTTTCATTCTGGGATTCACCTTGGAATAATTCAGTGAAATATCCATTCCCATTATATAAACCAGATAGTCTTTAAGATGAGAGTATGGAATGACTTGAGCTGCTTATCCCTTGTTTCTTAATTCTTGATAAGGAAATCGCATGTAAAGGTTTGTGGGACACCTTAGGGATAGAACTGAAGATAAAACGTGATATTTTGTGTGTCAGATATGTTTTGTCAGCATATATTAGTCACCTTATTGAAATTACTTTGTTTTGCTGAAATACACCTTCACACCACAGGTTTTAGAGGCTGAGTGAAGTATTTCATGTGCTGGAGCTACCAGAGGAACCTCAGTGCTTGATACAAAGTGCTGCCATCACCTTGGAAAGCCTGTGTTGTGGCAAGGGAAAAGTGGCAGGAAGACCAAGTGTATGAAAGCCTAAAACTGGGAAAAATATAAATTTGGACTTTATCTGTACCACTCAGGTTGCTCCAAGCCCCATCCAGCCTTAAGGGCAAAGGTAATGAACTGTTGGAACTGACTATGACAGGTCACAGTGAGTTCTTGTTGGTAGGAATGAGGATGTGTTTCTAAAAGAGCAACAGTGGCCAAATGTTGTAATTGTGTATCTGGTGTTTGCAAGGTCAGGTTGGCTGTGTAGCATTTCTTTCCAGCTTTAATATCTCTGAATATTGAGAGGATATGGTGGCCAGACTTGGTGTGGTGTGGGTTGGGACCTTAAATCTCATCCAGTCCCATAGGATAGGGACACCTTCCACTATCTCAGGCTGCTCCAAGCCCATCCAAACTGGCCTTGGACACTTCCAGGAATGGAGCAGTCACAGCGTCCCTGTGCCAGGGCCTCAGCACCCTCACAGGGAATAATTCCTTCCCAATATCCCATCTAACTCTGCCCACCAGCAGTGGGAAGCCATTCCCTGTGTCCTGTCCCTCCATCCCTTGTCCCAAGACCTTCTCCAGCTCTCCTGGAGCCCCTTTAGGCTCTGCAAGGTTCTGGTTGCCTTGGCAGGAGCAGCTCCGTGAACAAACCTCAGTTAATGTGGGAGAAGGGAAGGAATTATCTGGGAAAAGGCAGGGCAATCAATACTTCTGTTTGGGGCCTTAAGAAATACCATCTCCTTCCTCTTGCCTTCTTTCTGAAGGCCTCCAATGCTGGATGAAATGACTTGTGCTGTGAAATTCTCTTCCTTAGGCTGTAAAACATGGAGCAGGGAAGAGGGATGAGAAATACTGAGCTCAGGCTCTGCTGCCAACACAGCCTTGCATAAGTTACAGTTCCCCTTTGTCATATCCATGCAGTGGGAACAATGCAGGAGGCACCAACAGACTTGGATTCTTTTATTTCTTTCAAAACATAAAAAAATAAAGCTTCACATTTATTCCATCTGTTTCTGAATCATCTGGTGTGTGTTGATGGCACAGGTAGCTGAGTTAATGTCAGTGCACCACTGGGCAGATGCGTTCAAGAACCCAAACACAGGCCTGATCTAAGGTTTATAATACTTCAATATAGATACTTTTTAAATATTGTGCTGTGGTACTTTGATAAGACATGTTTAAAAAAATAAAGCAAATAAACTCATTGGGCTTGAAATACTGCCTGCTTCATTGTGTATTGGTAATTGATAGATCTCTGAGCTCATTAGTTAAACTAAGCAGGGTTATTTTTATTTTATTTGCATCAAGTGCAGGAAAGTTTGTGTGTGTGCTTGTCCATGATTTTCTTTCTAATGAAGGGTTGTTTCACATTAAGGGTTGTGTCATTTGAAAGGTTGTTGTACTGAATTTTTCCTTTAAGCAACTCTAAGTCATTGGAAAAATTTACATTGAGCAGTTGAACTTTAAAAAGCAGTTCCTTTGGAGAAGAATAAATAGGGGAGGATATTGAGAGATCTGATTTTTTTTTCCCCTGCTAATTTCTTTTGGGTTTGCTCAGTGATTTTTAGGCAGGCCAAGTCCTCTGCCTGATTTCTGAAAGAAGCCTTGGACTTGACACAAGCCAAGACCCTTTGAAAGTCTAACAAAAGAGCTTGAGAGTTTAAAAATCACTCTCATGGTATCAGAACCCACTTCAGCCTAAAAATAAAAATCATATTAGGTATTCCTGATGTTTGTAATGTGCATGGGTCACAGAGGAGCAGTGGGGAATTGCAGCTCTGGCAGCCTTTTGAGCAGCCTCTTAAAATATGGTTTTATGCCTGTAATGTATTTTCTTTTCTTTTTGCAAGTCATGTTTTAAGCACATTTCTTTCCCTTTCAACTCTGGAAGGCAAATATAATGTTTGAAACGCTGTGTTCTACTTGGAGAGGCTGGATTTTCCTCTTATTCTGTGAAACAATAAATGGAAACTCGAGTGTTTGGAATTGAACAACCCAACTCTTCCCCCTGAGAGCGTTTGGTCATTAAATTCCTGATGGGAAAATTGAAGTTCAAGGGTAAAAATAGAGGTGTAAGGAGGGAGGTGTGTGCAAGGAAAAGTTTTTCTCAGGTATTTGCTTTTAACACAAAAATGTTTTGAAGCTCTTCTGTGTGGGCCAAGTGTTGGAATTCGTTCCAGCTCTGATTATTCAGAGTTTCAAAACCCTTTTTGTCATTTTGGTATCAGTTTTACCCCAAAGCCAGGTGGCTCTGGGTGCCTGGGCAGTCAGCTGGGGCTGCATCCCAGTGCTGCTCCAGTCTTGCATAAATGCTAATTTATGGATTGTACTAGGGGAGGAGGGAGAAAAGGAGGGAGAAAACAGCAGGGAAGCCACCCCTCCACCCCTTTGATTTATAATTGTGCCACTTGTACAAAGTGCTTTATTCCCTGGAGATGGATTTCCTGGACACTGTAACCAGCAGTGCTTTGCTGTCACCCCTCAATCCAGCCCTGAATCAGGTCCAGGTTGTCCCCAAGGATAAACCCTCTCTGCTCATCCTGAAAATGTTGGAGTAGTGATAACTCACAAGAGAAACCCCTCTTGGTGCTGCTGTTCAGCAAGAAGCTGCTGATTAATTAAGCAAAGAAATTGAGTGTGATGAGTCTGCAGTGCCAGTCCATCATTCAACATCCTGCCTTCACCCCGTGCTTAGAATAGCACCTTAAAATTCTGTCTGGCTTTGTTTTTATGGGAGCTGGTGAGGAAATCCTGGATTACACATTCCAAGAGTGTGGGCAATTCTAACAACCTGTTGCTGCAGTACCTGGAGAGAGAAATTTTCTCACTGTTGTCCTGTTTTCCTGTGGCATCAAGTGACCAAATTGAAGATCCAGCATCTTTTCTTTGTTTGTTGTTATGCTTGGACAGACTCATTCAATCAGCTGCATGAATGAGCATTTAAGGGTTTTATAAGCCAGAGTGGACAAATTGTGGTAATTAGGCATCTTGTCTATTTTTTTGTCCTGGGTGCAGAACAATAATGAGGTTAAAGGGATACTGTCAAGGTGACAAAGGTACCAGACTGTCTTAGCTAAAACCTGTATTTTTCTGCTGTATATATCTGAATACTTTGATTTTAGAGAATTCTTTCTGCCTGTATTTAATTTTGTGACATTTAGAGGCAGAGAGAGGGGGCAGAACAGTACAAAGGTGTGGTGTGAACTCCATATCAGCTTCTTATTTCCTGGACTTTGTCTCTTTTAAATGCTGTGAAATAACTTGACAGTCTCTAAAGTTAATTTTGTACAATGGGTCACCTGTAATGGTTCTAGAAATTATTATCTCACTACTGAATATGGCAAACATGCATTTAATATTACAGAAAACTGGATGCAGTAGAGAAATGGGTAACTCCTTAGGATGTTGCTGCTTGAGAATGCCAGTGTCTTTTATATGGGCTTTGCTAAATAATTGTGTTTACGTGGCCGAGAATCTGATGCTCATAATCAGAGATGATTAAACAAACAAAAAAATGCAACCGGCTAAAAGCCAACCAGTTTAGTAGCATCAAAAATACATAAAAATGGATTAAAATGGATATAATATATTAAAATCAAGCCTGTGTCCAAAGAGAACCAATAGTAGTAGCCAAGGACAGCAAGGCTGGTCCTGAAAGCTGATTTTTGAGGAACTCATTCAGCTGGAACATGAGAACTTTACATCAATGTCCCTTTGCTTTTTTCCTCTCCTGTATTTTGTCAATTCTTGTATTTAGTTCTTCTGGTGTTTTATGGTTTTTATCTGAAAATCTGATACTCATTTCAGACACATTAAGTTTGTTTTCTTTTTATCAAGGTCATTTTCCTTTGCAAAAAAAAAAAAAACCATGTTGAGGCAAAGGGACTTGTTTCAGCCACCACTTTAAGGGCTGTGTTTTGGGGGAAACAACTGTTAACAAACTGTATTTTTTTTGCAACACAGGCATCATCCTAGAGCAGCTGACCTTGGATAGTCTCCCAACCTGCCTGCAAAATAAGGACTTTTTCTTTCTTATTTCTGTTGGTAGCAGGAGGAGGAGGATAGCCTGGTCTGTCTAAAGGAGTGGGTTCTAACCTGTGTTTTTAGGGCTGGCTGTGGGAGGGGGTCATGGATGTCCTGCACTGTCCAAAGACTCTGCAGAAGAGAAGGTCGCTGTCTTTAAATGCAGATTTGTTCATTTTGACCTCACAGGCTCTTGTAGAAAATCGTGATGGTTTTATTAAGTGGGAAAGCTGAAAGACATTTGTAGATGGTGTGACAGCTAAAAAACTTCTGTCTCACTGTGGCTTCAGTCACGGGCTGTGTGAGACAAGCAGCAAGAGCAAGGAATGTGGAAAAGGAAAATGTGTATGGCTGTTCAGAATGATTTTACCCTGGTGTCTGCTCACCTCCCTGATCTCAGCCCTGTGCTCCAGATGAACAGACCAGACTGGTGACTCTCAGAGATCATTTTGGCTGTTGATTTTCCCCCTTCTCTCTGTTCAGAGAGGAAATACTGACTACATATCTGTGTTTTCCCTGGTGCAGCAAACTTTCAGTTTGTCTGTTTAAATCTCTGCTCGCTGCTGGTGTACAGCAAACTTCTTTGTGAGGTTACCAGCTCGGGGATTATTATTTTTGATCCTCAGTTACTGCGTTTATGACTAAATGGTGGTTTGTAGTGGTGGGCAAAGTGTGAGCTCTGTGGAACAACTAATCAACAAATATTCTGTAGTTTATTTTTAATGAGATTTCTGGTCACCTTTCATGCAATAACTTTCCTCCTTCTCTGACGGAGAGTACTCCTTCCCATTCCCACCTCTACCCACCAAAACAGAGTTTGGCCATTAAAGAAAATGTTTTCTTTAGCAGCTTGTACATGTGGGTTTTGTTGTGTAAAGAAGCAACTGAGTTGATACATCCCCACAATTTGGGAGGGAGCCAGGAAAACGTCCCCATGGAAATGAAGATGGTTGAGTTTGATGTAAGTGGCAAGGAAATGTTGTAACAAGGAACTGTTGTTAGAAAATATTTTTATGGTAATGGTGCAAATGGGAAGGAGAGGAGCTGACCTTCAAATTCCATGTTGTGTTCCAAGTGGGATTGTTGGGTTTTTGCAGTGACTGCAAAGCTGCTTTGTGACTCTGAGTGATGCAGTCACCAGGGAATCCAGCAGGACAGTGTTAGAGGAATAATTTAATTTATGATTCTTGGTTTGTCATTTGTTGTGAAGAGCTGTGTGTGTTGAGCATTAGATGTATAACCTTTAATGGACAATTTAGTATTTGGCTTCCAGCTTCTCAAAATGGTCTGATGTCTTTTGGATTTAGAAGAATAAAATATGAGTGATTATAAGAACAGTTGCTTCAGATGGTTCAGCTGATAAAATTCCAGTATCTGTCTGTTCATCAACACAGATTATTCATAGCTGCTCTTTATAATTCAGGATGAGCAGAAGGTGTTGTTGAGCACCTTTCTAATCTCCAGATTTCAGGAAAAATAATGCATTTCTTGGTGATGAGTGTGTTTAAAATAACTAAAAGAGCTTCTCAAGATGCAAGCAGACATCTGCTTTTATTCTTGTTTTAGGGAACTGCTGTGCTCAGTGCTAAATCGTGATAGTGTCACACAAAGTGCTTTTGCATGTGCTGTCCCAGATGAAGCACAGCCAAAAGCAGGCAACAAGTTGCATCTAAAAGCAAGATATTTTTCAGCCAGAAGAGACAGAAGAGCAGCAGGCAGCCTGGGAGTTCAAAGTTAGAATTCAGCAGGAAACATCCTTTGGCTCTGCTGAGTGCACATGAAAACCTCACATCCCATCCCTGTTTATGAATACCAGCGACTTGCTGCGTAGCCCACACTTGCAGGCTAAAAATAACTTCTTTGCAATGCAAACTTGGCATCAGGAGCTGGCAAGTTTATTTGGTGTCACCTTTAGGTGGTTCTTTTTCAGGGAAATTAATGGCTCCTTTACTGTGTACGTGAACTATCACACTGTTTAATCACTGAGACCACAAAATATGAAACTCTTTTCCACAAGGCATGTAGGAGAATTTGTTTTCCAGAGAGATCCTTGGAAAAGGAGAAGAAGTTTTAAGTGAAACCAGCTGGCAGCAAGTGTCTGGTGCTGGTGGCTACTGTGGAACAAGAGAACAGAGTGAGGAGGTAAACATTAGTTCAGATTTTGAGTTGGAGTTGATTTTTTTAATCTTGTTTTAGGTTTTTTACACTTCTAGAATTTCAGCTTTCTGCAGAAGGTGTTGTGCCCCAAATGAGCAGAACTCACATGGAACACAGGCTGTATTTCCCTCATAAAGAAATAATACAAAATTTGCTATAATTGTGGTACTGTAGTGATGGCAGATTATTTTTAAAGGTTGCAAAAGTGCACAACTCGCTGACAGGAGGTTGTGGTGAGGTGTGGGTCAGTCTCTCCTCCCAGGTAACAACTGACAGGATGACAGAAAATGGCCTTAGATTGCTCCAGGGGAGATTTAGATTAGACATTAGGAAAAAATTCTTTGTGGAAAGGGTTGTCAAGCATTGGAACAGGTTGCCCAGGGCAGTGGTGGGATCACCATCCCTGAAGTGTTCAAAAAGTCTGGATGTGGCACCTGGGGACGTGGTTTAGTGGTGACCGTGGTGGTACTGCTGGTTGACAGTTGGACTCGATGCTCTTAGAGCTCTTCTCTGACCTTTATGATTCTAAAATTCCACGTTTAGGTGAAGAATTTAGAAGTACAGATGAGAAATTCCCTCAGATCCCAACAAGGAGATGTGATTGGGCTTTTCTTGGTTATTAGGGGTTTTTCTCTCTTTAATGACATTGCTTTTTGACAGAATTAACTGGTGACAGTATTTTTGCAGGGCTATAGCACATAGTTAGTGATGAGAATGGATATATTTTGATATTTTCCTCAATGCCCAAGTATCCATTTTGTATTAGTCATTCTTGGCAGTGGGAATCAGCACACAGTCCCAGTTTCTGGATGGTGGATTGTTCTGTTCACTAGGACTTTGTATAAAACCACTTTATTATGGTGATGTTCACAGAAAAGCTAAATGTTGTTCTCATCTGGGATGGACATTGTAGATGCTTTAGTCCAGAAAAAGCTTTGTAGCATTGAATTTACAGCATTAGATCTGTCATGAAGTTGGAGCAAAATCATTTTGAATTAGTTCTCAGAGGGTTTTTAAAGAGGTGGGGATGCCTTGGCACAGGCTGCCCAGAGAGAAGCTGTGGCTGCCCCTGGATCTCTGGAAGTGTCCAGGGTCAGGGTGGAGAGAGTTTGGAGCACCCTGGGATAGTGGAAGGTGATCTGCAGGGTAGAATGAGATGACCTTTAAAAGGTCCCTTTCAAACCATCCTAAAATTCTCTTCTCAGTGACAACATGAGACACACAGCCCTGGGGCATCATTTCTTGTTCTCCAGCTCTGTGATTCCCTGGTCTGTCTGCTCTTTTCCCTATTTTCAGCCCCTTTGTATTGTCTGAGAGGGGAAGGTACTCAAGAGCCACAGAGCTGCATTTGTGCAGCACAGAACACTTGACCATACAATGAACTTTTAATTGGCCTGAACGGAATTTAACCCAGCACATGTGTAATGTCCTGAAAAGGAATATTTTTTAAAAGTTTTTTTAAATATCTACAACCATGAACAGCTTTTTGCTCCAGAAACAGCGTTATGGAAGGGTTTAAGTCTCCTTTTGGGGAGGTTTTTTTTTTTGTTTGAGGGAGAGGTGTTGAAAGGGATTTCAAAAGAGAAGGGGAGATAAACAGCTCTGGGAATAAGAGCAGCACAGGAAGCCAGTCCATGGTGTTGCTTGTGGGAAGCTCTTAGAAGTAATTAGGGATAAGAGTGAGGCAGGAGGAAATCTGGTTGGCAGCTGTGGCACTTTCAGCAGCAGCTCTGACCTTGGCTTGTGGGTGCTTTGAGGCTGCTGGGGAAAGATTTGCTGCCAGAGCTCCTGTGTTTTTACCTGAATTCCCTTGGAAAATCTGCCTGCAGAGTCTAAGTTCTCATCCCACGGCCAAAGGCCCTGCTTCACTTCAGGCACTGCAAAAAAAAAAGTGATAAAAGTCGATGATAGACCAGAGGACTCATGTTTGCACTTTTTGGAAGCCTTGTCTCATCCTGGAGCACCAGGAGCAGTCTCCCAGCAGTCTGCCCGAGGGTGGGAATTGCATCCTCCTTGCAAACACTTCTCTGCCCTGCCCTGGGACAACATGAGGGTTGGCAAAAGCCAGTGAGTCCCTGGCCAGGATCCAGGCCCAGGAGATTGGTTGGCAGGGGAAAGTACGCGGTGGGATTGAGTCTGACACAATTTACGTGGCTGAAAGGGATCAGTGATGGTGCACAGTGCGTGTTTCACCTTGTTAAATATCTGCGTTCTGCTGCCAGAGCATGAAGTGATAACTTAATCCCTGATTGCTCCTTACAGCCCTGCAGGCCATAGTCTGAGGAAGAATGTTTGTCAGCCAAAAATGATGTCTGGCTTCACCAAGCCCAGTTTCAGTGCCTTTTCCAGCTTGCTCACTCCTGAATTAATTTGTGGCCAGATGGTTTTGTATTCTCAATGTTGTAGCTCCTGCACTTGGTCCCACCAGTCACACTCCTCTGCTGATGCCTCTTCCTGATTCCTATTTTCCCCAGCATGAATAAATCAGCAGCAGTAATAAACAAAACCCTTCAGCAACTGCCACGTTGGTTTTGGGGGTGCTGGGTGTTGGTACAAGTGTTTAGTGAAAGAGTTGTTTGTACACAAGAATAACTATCATTGAAGCCAGAAGTGAGGAAATAAAAGCATATTCAAAATTATCTTCCTCATTAAGTTCTTCTTAGGATTATCTGATTGCCCAAATGAGAGCTTTCAGTTGGAACCCAACGGGCATGAAAGAACTGCAGTGTTTTGAAATAGTTCTGCAGTGTGTGGACTCAAGAATAGGTCACAAAATATTTCCTACACTTAAAAAATGACCACAGCCATTTGCTGAGGTAGGAGGGAGAAAAATAGACAAAGCAGATGGGTAGGTTCATCACGTGGCCAAAAGATGAATTTGGGAAATTTAAGGTGCAGAGGAATGCTACAGTGAACCAGCAATATCTATTTAGGAAGAAATAATTGGGATTTTCCTACCAAATAATGAAGAAATCTGTATTTCTGGGGTCTCTCTCTCCTTCTCACTCCAGAGATTGATTTTTTTTTTTTTTTTTTTTTTTTTTTTTTTTTTTTTTTTTTT
>VWZU01003746.1:380299-439634 GCA_013397095.1 Sterrhoptilus dennistouni | reverse complement strand
CTGCAAGGCCTTGAGACTTGCTGGTGCTGGAGCTTTTTTTTTTGCAGTAATTCCTGCACAGCTTCTCCACTCCAGGAAGGTCCTGTAGTACAGTGAAGGGTAGGAAAGCTTGGAAATCATAAGCCCAGTTACTTCAGAATAAAAGACTCTGGGGTGTTAAATCCCATCTCCTCTTCAGGCTGGTGTTCAGTGCTGAGGCAATTTGGAATTCCACTTATCTACAGCCAGTATTTGCCCTCTGAGACATAGCCAGGGGTCATAAAATTATAGAAGATCCTGAGCTGGAAGGGACCCACCAGGATCATCCAGTCCAACCCCTGGCCCTGCACAGGCAGTCCGAAACTCCCACCCCAACAATCCCTCCCTGTCCATCCCTGGGAGTGTTGTCCAAAGGCTTCTGGAGCTCTGGGAGCCTCAGGGCTGTGTCAATTCCTCGGGGAGCTGTTCCAGTGCCCAAACACCCTCAAGAATCAAAAGCCTTGTCTGAAGGATGGGTTTTCTTCAGGAACCTTTCAGTCCATGAAATCCATTGTGTTTTAACCCACTGCTTTTCAAACAGAGCCTCATTTGCTCTGTGCTGAGGTGCTGGGAACGGGATATTTGATGTTCCTGAGATGCTCCTGGCTCTGCTGGGTTTGGTTGGGAAGCTCATGGCAGGTGAGTGAGAAGGAACAAGGGAAAACATGTTTCATTCCAGTGGAAGATATCACTGCCAGGGGCACAGGATCACAACAGGATGATCTTTAAGGTCCTTTCCAACTCAAACCATTTTGTGATTCCATGAAAACACTGTACAGGAGCCACAAAAGGAATTGTGATTCAGTGCTATTTTGAGCCATGCTTAACCAGGGAAAGAAAAGAAAGGAAGATCTGAGGGGATGTCAAACTCTGCCCATATGTCATGGAATATTGGTAAACAATGCTGTTGTGTCTGTCAGAACCTAGGATAGTTATTGTAGAGCTTCTATCTGCAACAGCTTATTAATAAATTTTCAGAGTGACTGGATCCAAAGAGTAAATTACTGTTAACACATCATGTCTAGTTTATTTTTAATAATAGTATTTTTTTTAAGCCAGCTGGGAAGATGAAGATGTGGCCTTAGAGTGATCTCTGGCAGACACTGGCACCTTTTCACTTTTAAACCCCAAGGAGTTTTTCCCCATCAATTTCTTTTTCTAGTGGCATTTTTAGCTGCTTTCTAGAGTTTATGCTGGGCAGTTTCTGGTGAAGGGCATAAAATAGCAGTAATTACACTGGAATTTGATATAGTTGTTTTTGCAATGGTTATGGAAGATTGAAAGTGGAAAGCAATAAGAATTTCTGGAGGGATTTGCTGAGCCTTTCCTGATTCATAGTTGGAATCATTGCCTCTCTTTTTTTTCTTTTTTCTAACCCTCAAATTTATATTATATGGTTAGTCCAGAAACTTCTGAAAATGACAAAAGGTTATGTTTCAATTCCATAAATCCAACATAGCCTTGTGCCACTTGGCAGTATCACCCACAGTTTGGATGTTGTTGCAGTTGCTGTTGCCACAGGAAATGTTCTTTTTCCAAAAAAATATGAAGAAAACCCTTGCCTGGCATGTCAGCTCCTGTCCTAGAGCTTCTGGAGCCCCTTTCCCCTGGTTCCTGCCTTGCCACCTCCCACCTTTCTCCTCCCTTTGCCCCATCTGCCTGTTTGTGATTGAGACAGGAGGCGAGATGTGCTGTGACTGATTTAGAGCATGTGCTGATTTGCCAGCTGGCTGCTCTCTGCGAGCTCTGGGCTCAGCCAGACAGAAGAGATAAGGGCTGAGCTCTCTTCTCCCCAGCCAGGCTTCACCTCTGCTCCTTTGCTGGGCTGTTTTCCCTCCTCAACATTTGCACAATCTGTAGTACACTTAAGCTTACTAAACCTTCCTTCCCCTTCTGAACGTGGAAAAAAATGGGTGTTACTAAAAATGCCACTAATACGTATGGTTGAACAGTTTGAATATGTAATTTAATGATTCTGTTTAAAAAATGAAGCAGTAGTGGTGTTGCACATACACTGATGGTCTCAGCTGGGACCTGCTCTGATTTTTGTTCATATTTTTACATTGTGCTTGAGATCTGTGGGACCACCAGGATATTCATAGAAAAGCAAGTGTGTCCCTAAACAAGAAGCTTGATCAGGACACATTTACACTGTGTAAGAGGTAGACAGAAATTATTACCCAAGCTCCATGTCTTCATTCACTCTCAAAACAGCAGGATATATTCATGGAAACACTGAATGATTTGAGTTGGAAAAGACCATAAAGATCATCTCATTGCAATTTCCTGCAAGAAATAAAATACTGTTAAATGTAGAGTGTTGTTTCTGTGTAGTCTTCCTCCTTTTTTAATTTTAGAATTAAGTTAGAGTCCACCAACTTCTGTTTTGACATTGAGCTGTGAAGAGATAAAAGAAGGGAGTTGGCAAATTCCTGTCAGGCTGGATACAAGTGAAAACAAGTAGCTGGAAGCATCTCAGTGACATCCTTCAGTGGCTAAAAGATAAGTTTTCCTGCTCTGCTTTGGATGCTACTGCTGTGTCCAAGATAAATGTGAATTTTTGGCTGTGAGCCCAGGAGCTGTGCCTGCACCTCGGATTGGCATCCTTGGGGATGGAGAAGGGACTTTGGGACAAGGGATGGAGGGACAGGACACAGGGAATGGCTTCCCACTGCTAGAGGGCAGGGGTGGATTGGATATTGGGAAGGAATTCTTGGCTGTGAGGGTGAGAAGGCCTTGGTACAGATTGCCCAGAGAAGCTGTAGCTGCTTCATTCCTGGAAGCTTCTCTGTGCTAGGTCCTCCTCACCCTCATGGGGAACAATTCCTTCCAGATGTCCAACCTAAATTTCCCCTCTTCCCATTTGAACCCATTTTCCCTTGTCCTGTCACTCCAGTTCCTGATGAACAATCCCTCTCCAGCTTCCCTGTCACCCTTCAGAGAGTGGAAGGTGTTGTGAGGTCTCCACACCACCTTTTCCAGGCTGAAGAGCCCAAAATTCCCCAGCCTGTCTCCTCAAGGAGATGCTCCAGTCTCTTACAAACCTCATGGCCTTTTCTGGACTTGTTCCACCAGTTCCATGTCCTTCCCATCTTGGGGACAGCAGAACTGTGTGCAGCACTCCAGGTGGGGTCTGACAAGAGCAGAGTGGAGGGGGGAAAGTCACCTTCCTGTCCTTTGCAGTGTTCCTGTTGTATGTGTTTTGTTGTGGGAGAGCCTTCTCTGCTGTTCTTGGTATTTTTCCCTTTCCCTCACCTCTGGGATGGGATGGGAGCACTTGGGTGTGAACACCCAGCACTCCCAGGCTGCTGTGGGTGCTCCATTTCCCCATCTTTTCATTTCCCAAGGGATTTTGAATCAGGCTGAATCCTTTTCATGGGTTTCTGAGCTCAGCACGCAGCTGCAGCTTTAATGGGCTCATATGTGCGCAGCACAATGCTGTGTGTGATGCAGGCTGCACCCTTAATGCTTTTCCTTGGGGAAACATTTGTCCTATTTATTCTCTTCATGGTCAAAAGTACATCAGACAAGCTGCAGCTCTATGTGGCTGTGCTGCATCCCAAATGCTGGGTTTTGTGGGGTTTCTGTTCTCTCGCATTTGGGATAAGCAAGACCCAAGATTAGGGTTTGTGTGTTTGTGCAGCCCTTAAGAAAATGAGATACTTAGTTCAGACTAAAGGTCTTAAAAGTTAAGCTTGGTGATACAATGCCCTGTGTAATCCATTGTCTTAAAATTGTATCTGTGATAGAACTTCTCAGATTATATCCTTATGGCTGCTTTAACCCAAATACTCAGTAATGTGCCCTATATTGGGGGCTGGGCAGATCAACTGGGTTGCTGCAACATAATCCTGCCTTGGAATTGGGCTGGGGAATGTGAGCAGGGCAGTGTCACATCTCCTGAGTGCTAAACTCAGACTCTGAATCTAGACTTGCTGTTGCCTTTGTTTTACAAGGAGAATGTTGTTGTGGGAAAAGTAATTAACTTGCCCTGTAAGCAAAGCTTCCCTAAAAGCAGTTTCCAGTGAAGTCCTTCAGCAAAGTGCCCCATGAGCATTTCAGAGCACAGAAAGACACGAAAATGCTCCTTTGTCTCTGTGAGAGGGATCCAGAGGGGCTTTCTGGAGTCTCCTGGATCAAAGCCCCAGTGAAGAGATTCCCTCAATAAAATCCACCCAGGAGCAACAGCTGAGAGTCCACACCAAGCTGGCTGCCAAGGACTTTGGGAGAGCCTTTATTTCAGCTCAGCCAGATGGCAGAGGAAAAGGGGTCATGTTGTCATTGCTGACTTGGATGACCCCATGGCATGGGGTGACCTTGACTTAAATTATCATCCTGCTCTCCCAGTGCCCATCATTCCTCTTCTGTCAAACAGATACACACAGCAGAGCCAGGAAGGAGTAAAAAGAAGTGATGGATTTGCGTAATAAATAATAGTTTTTGAGAGACAATGCTCAGAAATTACTATTTTTAAACTCTCTTCTCAAGCCCTGTGAGCAGCAGGAGCTCTGAGGGTAATCCTGTACAGCTCCCATGCCTTTCTCCTGCTCTGTTCAAAAGAAATCAGTGTTGCTTGTCACAAGACTTTACTCGTTGCTGATGTCAAGAGTTTCCTAATGTCATTTGGGAGGTCCAGGACAAGGGGAGTATCAGTGGCTCGTTGTGTGTTTACTGCTTTTCTCCAGCCTCTGATGTGGGGAGGCTGCATAACCTGCAGTCATCGACTGGGGCCCTGCTGGTATTTTAAAGGTCGCTCCAGTAATTTTGTACTTGCTTAAAAACAAACAAACAAAAAAAACCCCAAACTTTTAAATTCTGCACATAACAGAGTAGAGGAATTGCTGGTCTCTGCTCATTCTTTTGGGGAAGCAAATGTTTGCTCTGCTGTCCCAGCAACCGGAGAGAGCTGGGTTGGGCAAGCCCAAGGGCTGGACTCTGAAATTTCCTCTTGAATAACACTCCTGAAGTTCCTGTTCAAGTGGTTTTGGAAATTTCTATGTTGCTTGGATGCTTTGTTTTTAAGAGGCAATGACACCCAGAGAGAGGGAGAGGTGTCACAGGAAAAAGAAACCTGTGAGAGAATGAGGAAGAGATGCAGCATGAGGAAAATCAGTGGCTTTGAATTTTAAATCAACTCTGAGCAGCAAATCTTGCTCCTGAAAGGGTTTATCAAATGACTTGGAATCTGTAAGCAAGGAGAGATCTGAGGAGAGAAATGAACTTTTTAAATACAGCATTCCAGTGATAATTGATAGCACAGTTAAGCTAAAATCACTACAACTAACAGTCCTTGTTTTTCTTTCGTCTTTTTTTTTGTTTTTCTTCCCCTGACCTTGTACCAAATCCTTCCCACTCCCGATGCCTTGGGGAACAGCAGGACTCACCCAAAGGTAAGGGCTTTTTATCAGTGTGTGAGAGTTGTCCCTATCACTTGCTCTCTCTTGGGTTATCCAAATATTAAAAGCATTTTGCAGAGCTGTGTGTCTGATCAGCTGCTGAGTAAGAAACTCGAAGCATCTTGCTGCAGAAACACTCTGTACAGCCCCGTGCCAAGAAATGAGTCAGAGGAGCAAATGAGAACATCCACACTCAGCACTGCAGACTCTGAATGGAGGATATTTGTTCTTTGTGGGCTTTTTTAAAAGCGTTTTCTGGTACTTGTGTTAAAGCAAACTCATTTTGTTTTCAGATTTGTGCTTGTTCTGAAGGCTCTGCCCTGGCACATCAGGATTCAGCTCCATGGATGTGCTCATACAGCCAGTGGTGTTTTCCTAAATGTTCTGAAGGCTTGGGATGCTTTAATAATATGTTTAGCTGTAAAATGAATTCAAAGGAAAGAAAAAAAAGGCACCTTAATTTTTAATACACAAGTTGTTGTTTCCTTAGTTAAAGGATATAAAGTAACTACTTTATCTCTCAATGCTGGTACATCAGTGTAGTATGAGGGGGGGAAAAACAATGTCTTTTTGAAGATAAGTCATTTAAATTTCAAGGATTTTGCTATGTTAAGCATTTTCATAAATGTTGGCAGTCAGCAGGACATCCAAAGGGGAAAGAGCAGCTTCCATTAAGCCTTAGAGGGAAAATCCACAGCCAGAGAGCCCCACATTGCACTTCCCTTTTCCTACATCCTGCAGAATAAATTTTGCCCATGTGAATGTAGGTCAGGCATTACCCTAATTAATATTTTTCCTTGCAGATACATACCCAGGGGAGCTGTTTTGGGCAAACATCTGTCCCAAAAATATACATTCTATTATTTCAGGTCATCTTTCAGGACGAAAGGTGCCTGTGGACCTTTTGATGGATTTATGGCAAAATTGAAAGTTTTCTATTAAAAATATGATAGTGCTGCTCTTTTCATGATAAAACTGATTTGCTTTCTATTATTCTTTGCAAATATTAGACTTTGATGGCTGCTCTGGTTTGTCATGGAATGTAAATAAATATGTAACTCCTCTTGTATGGAAAGAGCTTCCTTTACCCTAAGGCTTGTTTTTAATTTATGCAGACAAGAGGCAAGGGGAGATGGGAGGCAGAAAGAGCTAGAGGACATCTGTCAGTTTGCAAAAGAGAAACTCTGGTGAAAAATGAATTGCAGGGATGGCTTTGGAGGGAGAAGTGGAGAGGTCCTTGACATCCACTGGGTTGGCACATGGAGAGTGGGGAGTAGGATTGGCACAGAAAGGAACAAATAGAAACAAGGAACAAATAAAAGCAGAGGGGAAAATGGAGTGCTTGTTTAGGCTACAAACCCCTAGAAAATAAGGAATTCAGTGGGAATGTGTGTTGAGTTCAGAATGTCAGAATGTGAATAACATGTTGGATTTGGCAGCAGCTGCTCTAAGGTGTCCTGGTTGTTTCCCTGCAGGTGTTTGCCTATGATCACTGCTTTTGGTCTATGGATGAATCTGTCAAAGAAAAATATGCAGGTAATAATATTTACTGTGGCTTGGTTGTCTCCGAGTGGGAGTGATCTGATTAAAACACAGTCCTTGCTGCAGGGCACAGGCCATATGGCACAAAGTGCTGTTCCCTCTATGACTGGCTGCTGTCAACAGGAAAAGGGAAAGCTTCAATCATTCCAGTTTCTTTTCTCTAAAGATGACAATACCAATGGGCACTGTCACCCCTTTGCAGTGCAGAGAGTGGGGAAACCCAGCACAGTGATGCTTTACTCCTATTTACAGCTTTATTTAAAACACTGCTCCAACTCCATCATTTTAAATGCATTGAATTGATTTATTTCTTTTAAGGAGCACATTATATGTAATTTTATGGTTTTGAGTGCTGATGGGACTTTAGCATCATAGTAAAACCTAATAAAGGAATATTAATAAAAGCCTAATTTCCTTTAAGTGTATGTGAATTCAGATGTTTTAGTGTGAAATGTAATGTATTAAATTAAAAGCTTTCTATGTATTATTATAATGCATTTTGGCACATAGTTATGGTAAAATATGAAATATATTTAGACTTACCACTCCTATAATTTATTCCTTTCCTAGCTGTTATCCTTTAAAATTTGGGATCAGTTGAACTTGTTAACATTTATTTTATAAAAATCATAAGAAAAATCAGACACATGCACCTCTTAATTTTAATTTCTTTAACAAAAAACTAATGAATAATAACCTATCAGGGCACAGAGAAAAATGTGACACTTTCAGCCATACAAATTACAAAAGGACTATCACATACTTTGTTTCTCAAACTAAGGGTGGTTCCTATATAACTGATATTTTGTTTTGTTGTACACTGGAAGTGTTACCCCAGCTGAGCCTGGCACAGCTCTTGGTGCTTTTGATGGGGAATTTGGCATGGATTTGGCTGTAAAGATAAGAACTTTAGTGAGAGAAAGGAAGAGCTTAAAGGAACATTATTAGAGAGGACTTTTCACTCCATAAAGTTCTGTCATGGCTTGTTCAGACTTGAGCTTTTCTGGTTGTAAAATTAGTTCTGAAAATAGATTTTATTCAAGTAGTTACTACCCATATATTTTAAGCCTTCCTTCCTCTACTTGAAGAATGATCCAAAAAACTCAAATTTCAATTACAAAAGAAGTGATACACCTTACTTTTTGCCAGTGCAAAATACCCATGTCTTCCACATACTTGTGATTCCTTCTCTGCAAAAACCTCCTCGTGGTGTTATCCAAAATCTTACCCAGTAAAATTTTCCAGTGCTCTGCTGATTCCATTGTGTTAAAATCAACTGACTCTCATTAAAATGTACACCTTGAGTATATTTTGAGGAGGTGTCATTCCCCAGCAGATCAAATTCTGCTGTTGGTCGTAGATTCTCTGCTGATAAAACTTCTGAGTATGAACCTTGATAGGATGTTGCTTTAAGCACATCCAGGTGTACCCATCATAATCCCAGCCCCTGATTTTTACAGCAGCATAAATCTGGAGCTCCTTTCCAGGGAGAAAACACTCAATGTGATTTAGGCAGCAACGGCAGGAAAACCCTCACAGCTTTTACCTAATTGTCGAAGAATTCAAATCGAGGGACAAAAAGCTCTTGCTGCGTTACAATGTTGGCTTGTGTGTTCTGTTTTCTAGGTCAAGATGTTGTTTTCAAGTGCCTTGGAGAGAATATTCTTCAGAATGCCTTTGAAGGCTACAACGCTTGTATCTTTGCCTATGGGCAAACGGGTGAGTCCTGGAGTGAGGGTGAAGTGTTCCCTCCAGAGGTGCTGTGTCCTGGCTTGGAGGTTCTTTCCACACCTCTCGTGACATTGTGTGAGGAGAAATGCCCTCCTAATGTAGATAAGGAATGTTTTCCTCTTTTGTAACATCAGATGTGAGGTGAGCAACGTGAGAAGTAAGGTTTTGTTGCTGCTGGCTGCCCTTATTTCTCACACTTCATGTTATGATCTCTGGCGTGACCGTAATCGTCCTTGAGCTCAGAGCATGGCTCAGATTTTCTGCCTCTGTGGTTAAAATAATCTTGAATTGTCATTTTAATGTAATATTTAAAGAGTAATATGGAGAGTTTTCTGATTGTGGGTGTTAGTGGCTTGTCATCTACAGTAAGGCTGTATCTACCTGGAAGTTCTCCAGCACTCTGAACCAAATTTTTCCTTTTTCATTAAAATAGTCTTTAGGTCAGTGCTGTTTCGGTTACTTTAGGGCAGAAAGCTGAACAAATACCTTTCACTGAAATGCAAAAACCTGTTTTTTTAACCTCTTTTACTTCCTATCAATATTCTGCACAGCTGGCACCTTTGTTGCATGTTCTCTAATCACAGCTTCCCTCACACAGGGTCTGGAAAATCCTACACCATGATGGGTACTGCTGATCAGCCCGGATTAATCCCTAGACTTTGCAGTGGACTCTTTGAAAGAGCACAGAAAGAAGAAAATGAAGAGCAGAGTTTCAAAGTGGAAGTATCCTACATGGAGATTTACAATGAGAAAGTCAGAGATCTCCTTGACCCCAAAGGGTATGGAATTTGTGTGTGAATGGCACTGTAGTGTTTGTCTTACACTCTTCCTTTCCATAACCAGTTTGCCTTAATGGATCCCATCTAAAACATTTGCCTAGGATGGCTTTTGCTGCTTCCTGATCTCAGCATCTCCTCATTATAAATCAAAATAAAGCAGCAAGACTAAAAGCTTGGAGTAAATTTACCTTTTGTGAAGTGACAGCACTGTCTGCGTCAGCTTTTTTATGTGTTACAAAGCTTTTTTTTTGTTTGCCTTCTGGGCCCTTGCTCTGTGCTTCAGTGGGTATTTGTGAGACCATCCTGTCAGTGAGAAATGGACTTTGTGTAAATGTTGTCTTAAGTCAGTCATGTGCTTATAAATCCCTTTTTTTTCCCCCCAACCAGAAGCCGTCAGTCATTAAAGGTTAGAGAACACAGTGTTTATGGCCCTTACGTAGATGGCCTATCCAAACTAGCTGTTGCTAGCTACAAGGTAAGGATCAACTTTATGAAAGGCTTATCTTGACATCCTAAACCCACCAGGTGCTGTCCCTTAAGCTGGACAGAATTATAAAAAATGCTCCTTATCAGTAATCTCAGGGCTAGAGAGCTGCAGATTGTTGTGTTGTGATCCCTGGGGAGAACAGGGCTGAGAGCAGGAACTCCCTTCGTCTCGTGCTGCTCAATAATTCTGGAAGTAATTCAGCTGTTGAATGGAACAGATTTCCTCTCAGCCTTGAGATGAGTGCACACTGTCATGAGAAAGTGTTCTGTGATTAATTACAGGCCTGGGATTAAGCAGAGGCAGGCTCTCAGTGCCCCACTGTGTCCCGTTTTGCCTGTAATTTCCCTTCCCGGTAGCACACACTGGAATTATGGCCTAATGATGGTTTAGCAAGCAAATACTTGAGAGCATCACATGAAACTGGCTTGCAGGATAGTAAATGCTTACATGTGCATTCACAAAATGCCCTGGTTTTCAAGGAGCATTGACTTACTGTGGGGGAAATGGATAAATATGGGATGGAATCCATCAGTTTAACCAAAACATGAAAACTTTGCAGTCCCGCTGTTGCAGTTTCTCCAGGTGTTCATCCACCTCTCCTTGGTGGTTTCTGCTAAGACAGGACACATTTCATGCTTTGCCTTTCCATGTTGCCCAGCAGCTTTGTGTAATCCAGAATTTGGAGTCAGTGGTCTGTGGTGGTCCTTTGTTTGACTTTGTTTATTTGAGTTGTTCTAGCATCACCCAGCTAGAGATGAAGAAACAGAAGTTTAGCCTCGAGGTTTTAACTATTTTACACAATTGCTGTGAAACCCCAAAGCAAGGGAGAGCTGCACCTTTCTCAAGCATCACAACAGATCAAAGCACTTAATAAGCTCTTAAAATTTGGGGGAATATAATGATCTGTTTATAAATCAGTGAGCCTTCTGTCAGTATTCCAAATTCTCAGACCACGACAACTTGAGGCTAAAATGCAACAGGCTTCAAACACAAATTGCTGTTTCCTCACTTCTTTCTCTGCTTTTGAGTGTTGCTGTGTGCAGCCAGGTGCATTATTTTTGTTGATAATTTAATATCTAGGTTGAGGAATGGGTGAAGTTGTGCCACTGTGGAGTTTCAAGGTTTTAAAGCAGGGGGGATCACTTTTATTTTTTCCTCACATTTTTTCTGACTAAACAAATGGGAGGCTTAGTGGGAAAACGCTGTATTTGACCAAGACAAGATGATTTTTGGAGGTAAAATTGAAAAGGATGTTAATGCAGATATGCTCATGGCTGTGAAAATTGTATTTAGGACATCGAGTCCTTGATGTCTGAGGGCAACAAATCTCGGACAGTGGCTGCCACCAACATGAACGAGGAGAGCAGTCGGTCCCACGCAGTCTTCAAGATCATCCTCACCCACACCCTCTATGATGTGCAGTCAGGGGTAAGAAAATCCAGTTACAAGGTCCAAATGTCAGGCTGGGATGTGTCTCTTGCTTTAATTTATTTCACAGGAAAGGAAATACTTCTTTGGAAGCAGCAGGCTAAATTACAATAGATGAAAAATAGAAATAGACCTGAGTGTACCTCTGGTGATCCCTTTCCTGTGGTTATTTAATGCAAATTTGTATAAATTATCAGCTTTCTAAAGTGAAAAAACCACTTATTTTAAATATTTTGCATTGTATGCCATTAATGCTTTTATGTGTATATATTAAATAGTGAAAAAGCATTAAAGCTGCAAATATTTTAATTTGTGTTTCCTTATACATGAATATGCCTTGGAGTGGTGCATGAAACACATCATGTCAGTATTATTTAGTCACCTTTATCACAGAAAATGGTGATAAATTGGAATTAAAAGAAGTATCTTCAAACTTCATTGATAAACTCTCTGCTTGGACAATTCTTAGTTATTTTCAAAGCCTTGGAAATTTGCCTCAGTGGCCAAAATATTGAATATATTGGAAATGATAACACGAATTTGGGCTTTTTTTCCTCCTAATTTCTCAGTTTCCACCAGTCTTCTTATCCTCATTCCTTATTTGGTTTTTTTTTTCCCTTTGCACTTCAAATCAGCATCATACTGTGCTGGATTTTTTTCTTATTTTCCCATAATTTGTCACTCCGGTTTTGCTGTGGCACTTCTGCATGCTTTTCATACCTGGGTTTTTGGTTTTTTTGTGGTCCTGCTCAGCCTGGATGC
This sequence comes from Sterrhoptilus dennistouni, assembly GCA_013397095.1. NCBI lineage: Eukaryota > Metazoa > Chordata > Aves > Passeriformes > Zosteropidae > Sterrhoptilus > Sterrhoptilus dennistouni. The sequence goes on along the minus strand of VWZU01003746.1, from coordinate 427,491 downwards.
AGAGTGGTTGCGACTGTCCCAACCTTCTCTGCACCTTCCTGTGTGAACTCCTGCCACAGATTTCCCTTTTTTCCCATCTGCTGGTCCTTTCAGTCCTGGAAATGGCACAGTCTATGATCACATCATGTTTTGATAGCTTTAGGGTGACTTTTTTGAAAGTTTACTGATTCTAATTATCCCATTGATTTACGGGAATGCAGCACTTGGCATTGGGATCCTGAAGGTGCAGAAGATGCTGCAGAAGAGCATGATGTGAGCAAGCTGTTCTCAAAGACAGTTGGCTCTTCAATTTCAAATTGATTTGGGAAATTCATGGAGTGTTTCAGAATGTCATTTTGGGTCAGAATGTCATTTTGGGTCAAATGAGATGGAAGGATTTGTAACAAAATCTGTGTTACAGGTTTGAATACTCGCGTGGCTGGGATCGTGTTCCAGGAGGCTGATGAGGATAAAGGAGACTTTGCAATTGTGATCATTTATGTAAATTATAACAGGCTTCTCATCAGGTTCATTCCTGGTCACTGAAAAACAAAAGAAACCGTGGTATAAAATCTGAGGATGTTAGTAGACTGTTTTCAAGACAGGATTGTGAACCTCAGTCTCTGCTTGTGATTCCTTTGATGTAACTCTGAATTTTTCATGGTTCAGCAGTTCTTTAAAGTGCCCTGTGTACACCTCCTCTGGAGATTTCTGAGATATTTGTAGGTATCAGAGTACCTGACTTCACATCATCCATGGCTTCATTGTTGTTTCTGAAGCAGCAGGTTGTGACTTAGCACAGGACACTATTCAAATCCAGAGATTCTCGGAGGGGTTGGAACGGGAGTTCACACCAGAAATGAAGTTTGATTCCTGTTATAAAATACATCAAACAGTGTAACTCGATTGAAGTGACCTAACAGGGGCTGTTCTCTGGTTCCTTCCCCAGACATCGGGTGAGAAGGTGGGCAAGCTCAGCCTGGTGGACTTGGCAGGTAGTGAAAGGGCAACTAAAACTGGTGCTGCAGGAGACAGGCTGAAAGAAGGAAGCAATATTAACAAGTAAGACTTTGAGATTATTTATTTTCCTTTTTTCATCACCATTTCCAGCTAAGTACAGCCTACTTGTAAAACAGGAGGAAGCTCCTGTAGTCCATTTTGTTCTTTCCTTCTCTCAACAAAGCTCCTTTAGTCACTTTCTCCTTTTCTTCTCTCTATTTCTCCCTCTGACATGCAATACTCTTAGATCTGGGAATAAGATCTCCATCTTTTTAAAAACCATTTGTGTTCTGCAGCTGCCATGAGTTTTCATTGTGAAGACCTGATTATTAAGACTGAAAACGTACTGAAAAAAAATACGAGTGGAGCTTTTGTGAAAAAAGAATGATCAAAATTAAACTGGGATTTTTTTTTTTTCCTCAGAGCATGTTTTTGGAGAGAAAGTCACTGTCTAAATATGCATTTGACTTATGAATATTTACCCTTGTTAATAACTGCTTGTGTTCTCTGGGCAGATCCCTCACAACTCTGGGGCTGGTTATTTCTGCCCTGGCAGATCAGGCTGCTGGCAAGAACAAGAACAAATTTGTTCCATATCGTGATTCTGTGCTCACTTGGTTACTTAAAGTAAGTATTTTTTATTTTTTTTAAAGTGAAATAAAAGAGAGGAAAAGGGAGAAGAGTCTCATTGGATGAAATCAAAATTCTGTGCTTTTGCCTCATTTTCTGGGTTTGACGTTAACCATAATTGTCTTTAGAAAATTAGCTGGATGTAAGCCATTAGTATCTCTGCAGACTAAATGTGTTCCCTATGTTCTGCTGACCTGCAATGGCCTAAGGATTAAGGAACTTTAAAATTAAAAGTATTTTATGGGTCAGTGTAAGTACAGCTTCACACACAACCTTGGGGCTTATTTAATTTGGGTTATTTCTGCATGCAGCTGATTTTACATACTGGTATGCTTAGCTCTGAAGATGTTGATTAAGACTATTACCTTTTCCTAATTGTCTCATTTAATTGTTAAGATATTCTACTTCTGTCAGCAGAGTATAATTGCAGAGCATTATCCCAGTTACAGTCTGAGGAGCAGGTCAGGAGAGTTCAGAGATGGTGTTCACGTGAAATGAGCAATTAAATAATTTTCTGAACTTCACAGGACCCTTATGTGGCCTTATTTTGGGGGGAAAAGGGGTGTATCATGATGGCATTTGGATGAAGATCTGTACAATCTAAATGAAGAAACCCAATTTGTTAAATATGAGATTTATATATATCAAATTTCTTTCCCCTTATATTCTGTTTAGCTGTTATCCAGGAGCAACTGAGATACTTAGTGGTAGAAAGAAATAATCTGTGAAGAAACTGATCTGTGGCATCCCCAGCCTTTCTTTCTCCTCTTACTTTTTTTGTAGGTGCTCTGGCTATATTTTGTTGTCTTGGCTTCCCCACCCTTTCTTAGCAGTGTTTTTAGGTGTTATTTAAATTTCACATCCCTGGGATTTCACTGCACATGTGGAAAGAAAAAGACAAAAGTGACTTTCAGGTTGTACAGAAGTGGAGATTAAAAAAAAACCGACACGTTTTTCCTTGCAGAGATTTGAAAACAGAGTTGAATTCAATGCTTAAGTAAAACAAAATCCCTGCTCCTGTAACCTCTTGACACACAAACTTTCCTTTTTATCAGTGCTGCCTTTTAATGAACCTTTTAGCATGACTTGTGAAATTATTTATCCCTACAGATAAGGATATCAAATAGCCACATATAAATCCAAGTGGCACAACACAAACACTGTCTGAGTAAATCAAGTCCTCATAGCAAAGTGTTCTTGCACTGAGGCTTTTTCAGTGTTTAAATACATTCTTGCCTCTCTGTATTTACACCGAGTTTTTACTCTCATTCATATGAAACAAGTGATATTTTATTTTGGCTCCCTGCAAAGATGTCAACAAAGCCCCTGCGCGGCTTCACTTCTCTCTGGTGCTCTCAGGGTTCCTGATGTGGAAACCTCCCTCATGAATTCCCAGCCTTGTTGGAATTAGTTCTGCTGCCCCATTTCTAAACAAACCAAGGGAGCAGACTGCAATTCCTGTTCAGCACCTGTCTGGGGCATTGTGGCTGGTGCAGGAATGGGAGCCCACTTTTGTTCTGCCTCCTTTCAGGCAAACCCTTCTTTGTGTCCAACATCAGCCACGTTCATGCCAACAAAAGGGTTGGGGGCTTTTGGGGTTTTTTTTAAACAAACAAGCTCTCATTGAAGCTTTGTTTTGAAAGGAGGAAAATTTAAACTTTTTTTTGTTGTTGTTTTTAATTAGAGATCAAAGGAGAGATTTCTTAGTTTAAAGAGGGTCTGTTTGGAGAAGCCATGAGATGGTGGGCTGTCCTTTCTGCCTGGCTTTCAACTTTTAATTATGATACCAAAGCAGACTAAATGTGTTCTAACTGCAGGAATATCTGTCATACAGTGTCTCTCCACAAATCTGAGAAATCAGTTCAGGAGACCTCAAAAACTGACACTTTTTGCTTAATATTGTTGAGGGTTTTAGACAGAAGTGCCAGGTGAAAAATATCATTGCTTGAGCAGTGGCATCAGGTTATGTGCAGGGAGCAGAATAGCTGTGTCAGTTCTGTAACTTCTTGTTTTAATCAAATTGGCACAAACATCTTGTTTTCCCAGGTTAATCAGAAGCCTGATGGCTGCTATTAAAAATACCATTTCTGAGCTCTACATTTTGAGTTGTTTTCACAGTAATCTTGCTGCTTGAGGAGAAAAAGCTGGTTAATTCTTAGAAATAACTTACTTATTTCCATTCTGTCTCTCTGACACATGCAAGCCCAGCATTGCCAGGCTCATTCATAGACTCTCTTCACTAATGAGAGGCTGATATGCTATTTTTTCACCTTTCTTGCTTATCATTAAAGAAACCAGTGAAATCAACACATGGGCTTTATCCATAAAACTTTATCAGTCTGGCATTGGGCTTGAATTGCTACAAGAGGGACTTTGCCCAGTTTATAATGGGTATATTGTGGGTTCTGGTGTATCAGTGTTACAGCTTTCTCAGCTGCCTCTACAGCAGAGCTGCAATTCAAATAATGAATTAATCCTGTTTTGGTGCTAATTAGTGCAGTGAAGGACATTCCCAAGTGCAAGTGTTAAGGTTGGATTTGGAAGGGGAGTACCTGGCCAGCTCCCTGCCAAACTTCAGCTTTTTATGTGGAACAGGGATTGCAGTTGCAGGGTGTCATTCCTAATTTTTGGCTGAGAAATCCCATGGAAGATTCATTAGGGCCGCTGTTAGTCTTAAAGTTTTCAATTAAAAAATATTTTTGTGGTACAGAGAGGACCCTCCCAATCCATGAATTAATTTGGAATAAATATAGGCAAATCCTTGGATGAGAAAAGTCACAATGAGATCAGTCAGAAAGCTGGTTTTTGCCCCTGATTTCTGTATAAACACATTTACCTGCATGTGCTGACTGTGTTGAACACTATAAATATATAGAGATTTACATTTCATATGAATTCCATGCCCTTTTGCATGAGCAGAGACAGCCAAGTGCTGCCAACAGCCTGACTGCTGTCAAACTGGTTTAGGCATCACGCAGCCAAAAAGAGATTCTTGGGGAAATACTTAAAGGGGCGTTTTAATGATGGCTGAGGAAAGCTCCACGTGTGCTTTGGAATTGAAATGGTTTGACAAGCAGCTAATGCAGTCAGATTGTTCTAATGGCAACGCCTGACCTACATTTCATGGGTTATTGAAGATGAAAATTAAGAGTGTGGTTTGTCTCAGAAAGGGATATTGGGTAACAAACAGACAAACAAACAAAACCCACCCCAAAATTCCAAACAAACCAAAGAAACCAAACTGCCAAACAGAAAAATAAATCTGCTGCACAGTTTAAACCAGATAATTTTATCTTTACATATCTATATTTGGCCTAATCTTATAGTCAATAAAAAGANTTCCTTCCTTCCTTCCTTCCTCCCTTCCTCCCTTCCTCCCTTCCTCCCTTCCTCCCTTCCTCCCTTCCTCCCTTCCTCCCTTCCTCTCTCACAGCCAAATTCCAGGAGGGTAATTTCTTACATACCTCAGTTTAGATTTGTGAGTTGTGCCAGTGGGAGGAGGGGAAGGGCCCCATTCTGAATGTTTATAGGAATTAAATCAACTGTATTGTTTATGGAGAGATATTTCAGTAATTTATTTCTTGAAGACGTCTGTCTTCTAGTCTTTAAAATGAGATGATCTGAATTCATCGTGGTTTTTCCTGAGCTCCCTCAGAAGTGTTGACATTTCTGGTTTGTAAACCTAGCAGGAAACACAGAAAGAAACCTTTGAAGCCTTTACCAGGCCCTGTAAAGCCCAAAACAGAGCTTTTTTTTCATTCCTGTTGAAACTAAAAGAAAGTCCAAAGCCAAGAATGACATTTCCTAACCGAGCTTTCAAAAGCGAACGTTGCAAAATCACGAATTTTGTCTTAACTTACTCATCTCAAACTCTTAAGCCAGCGAACCGAAATAAAAAATGCTGATTCTTAGCACCTCCTAAAACTTCCAGGACAGCCTCGGGGGTAACAGCAAGACGGCCATGGTGGCCACGGTGAGCCCGGCGGCCGACAACTACGACGAGACGCTGTCGACGCTGCGCTACGCGGACAGGGCCAAGAACATCGTCAACCACGCCGTGGTCAACGAGGACCCCAATGCCCGAATCATCCGCGAGCTCCGCGAGGAGGTGGAGAAGCTCAGGGAGCAGCTCACCAAGGCTGAGGTATAAACTGGGTGGGTGTGGGTTGAACTTCACGCTCTTGAGGGTCTCAGCCTTGCAGGAAAGTGGGTAGTGGTAGTAATAATTGGTGTGTATAGGAATTATAGTAGTATAAGTAGTATGTATATAGTATATATTATACTATATAGTATATATACTATAGTGTGTATATATATGTATATACACTATATATATAAGTATAGTATATATATAATACTATATATATAAGTGTATATATAAACACTGTAAGTATATATATAGTATATGTAGTATATATATAAGTAGTATATATACTATATATAATAGTGTATATATGTATATACATATACCGTGTATAATAGTATATATTACACTAAAATAACTAGTAATAATTAGCAAAATAACTAGTAATAATTAGCCAGACTGCTCCTCGAAGATGTTCTGCAAATCAAAAAGTTTAGTAATGAGAACATAACAAAGTAACAAAACGTTGCAGAAAGCAAATAATAAAGAGCACACCGGTGTCTGAGAAACCTCAGACACTTTGCTAAGACATCTCGAAATTTTTTTTCTTTCTTTTGTGTTCTTTCTTAAGTACTAAATGTTTTAGGAGGGATAACCTGGCTAAGAGCCAATAGAGAGGGATACAGGATTTGAAGGACAGTGATAAGATCCAATAGATGATTCTGTCTTGGCCCTGAGCCAGTCCTTGTCAGAAAGGTGTGGAAGAATCTAGGTAAACTTCCTAATATGTCAGAGGTAAACTCAACCTCTTTCCCTACTTGGAAGCAGCTGCTGGGGGTGTAGGGATTGCATTACTACAGGTGGGAGCCTCCCAAAGTCCCCCCACTGGGCTCAGCTGGCTCTGCAGAAGGAATTCCGTGAGGGAGCCTTGTAGAGCGTCCAGGGGATGATGCTTCCATCTTTCTTGATGCAATTTTTTTTTTACGTTTTTCTGTGTGTCCATCTTGGAAACACTCATTGAGACGCTGAATGCATCTTTATATAATTTTTTTGCATTTTTCTGTGTGTCCATCTTGAAAACACTCATTGCAATGTTGAACGCCTTGCTGAGAGTTCTTGGTTTTACTCTGTGATGCAGAGGACATGGAGACATGGATAGCTCCAGTTAAGACTGGGTGATTCCTAGGCAGAGCTCTGCTGATGTATTTTAAGAATTCAGCGTGGCCACATTCTATGAGATGTGATTTCAGTTAAATAAAGTTTCCTTGTCTGTTTCCAGATGTTCAGTCTCTTACAGGCACTAGGTAATATCTCTCTACAACTCTCTGAAGGGAAGTTGTAGCCAGGTGGGAGGATCAGTCTCTTCTCCCAGACAACCAGTGACAGGATGGGAGGACACAGCCTTAAGCTGCACCAGGGGAAATTTAGGCTGGACATTAGGAAAAAATTCTTCACATAAAGAGTCATTGAGCATTGGAATGAGCTGCCCAGAGAGCCAGTGGAGTCACCATCCCTGGAGGTGTTTAAAAAAAGATTGTGGCACTCAGTGCCATGGATTAGTTGATAAGGTGGTGTTCAGTCACAGGTTGGATGATCTCCAAGGTCTTTTCCAGCCTATTCCGTGATTGCTTCCTCAGTGAAGTTTCAAGAGAAACGTGGTCTAAGTGTTTAGATGAAGGCCAAGAATTAATGTAATGCTGAGTTCTGTTCCCAAAGGGACAAAGCAATGATGATGTAATCCCTGTGGTTTGCAGTTCAGAAGAATTATGATTGCAGCATTTGCATCACGAGGTATGCAGGGAATGCTGGCTATGATTCTGCAAATGACTTGTGGAGTTTGGACTCTTCTCATTTGAGCTGCCTAATGTGCTAAGCATCCACTGTGTGTATATCAGTTTCTTTAAGGTACCTCAAGTTAAATATCATATTATTAAATATCTAAAAATTCCTCTAAAATATCAACCACAGACTTAACGGTACTCTGAGAGTTGCAAGTAATCCCCCTTTGTTTGGTTTTTTTAGCATTACTCCCAAAATAGTGGCAGCTGTCCAAAGTAATGAAGTATTGTTTCCTAAGAATGAAATAATAAATATTTCCTTTCCCAAGTATTAAAATCCCACCCTAGTTGTCATCCCAGTGGCGTTGACAAAGAGCAGGGAAAAAACAGAGCAATTTGCTGTTAAGAGGCTGCACAGTAAAGGTCAAACCCCACATTCACAGCCTTGTGCTCCTTTCACTTCATTACATTTGTTGCCCATCTAATTGTTCTTACAGAAATGTGCATAAATAACTTCCTGAAGTGAACAAAAACACTGACTCACTATGACAGGTTACATTTTCAAAGCTCATTTCCAGATATAGAAGTTGCCAAGTTGTGGGTTTAGGGTTTTTTTACCTTTTTGGTGTCAGTGTCCTTTTCTCTCCCAGACAACCAGAACAGAACTTGACAATTGACTTTCACCTCACAGGATATGGAATTATCCTCTTTTCCCCTTTTCTTTTATAATCCATGCATTTTGATCTTTGTTGTCGTTGTCGTTGTAATTAACATCATGTTTTAATTTGTCTGTGCCAAGGCCACCAGGGGAATTACCCTTCCTGGGAGTTCACCTACTTCCAGCAGAGAAGCAGCCTGTAGGTCTGGGATCAGGCTAGACCAATTTGGGGTTTATTTGGGTTTTGTAGGGAGTAAGAAGAGTTACCCAGTTCATTGTGTAGCTGAAATGTGTGAAAATGTTCTCTAATTGTCCAAAAAAAATGGCAGATTAAGCCTTGAGAGTATCTGGGCTTCATCATTTTGCCCTGGTATTGTCCACCCCTTTGCACTGATCGTGGTTTTTTCTGACATGAATTTTGTTTGGGAAAATGCCTTGGCTTCCCTTCCCTTCCTGTGTGGAATTCATAGAATCATGGAGTGGTTTTAGGTTGGAAGGGACCTTAAATCCCATCTAGTCCCACCCCCTGCTATGGGCAGGGACACCTTCCACTATCCCAGGCTGCTCCAAGCCCCATCCAGCCTGGCCTTGGACACTTCCAGGGATCCAGGGGCAGCCACAGCTTCTCTGGGCACCCTGTGACAGGGTCTCACCATCCTCACAGCCAGGAATTCCTTCCCAAAATCCCATTCAATCCTGCCCTGGCAATGGGAAGCTATTCCCCCTTATCTCTCCAGACCCTTATCCCAAGTCCTTTTTTTCTTTTTACCCCATATTTAGGTATTTAAAGCAGAAAAAGTCCACAAAAGGGCACATCAGCTGACAGTTCCTAGACTGTTCTGTCTTGAGGCAGAGGAAACTCCTGTCTTAAAACAGGATTTTCAAATCCTGGCACTTGCTCCTTTTCTTGAAGGAAGTGCAGTGTAATGAGGCCACTCTTTGATCTGGATTCCTGTGAGGAGTTTGGGGTTTGTGGTAAGGGAATGTCTGATGCTGGAGGACGATGCTCCCGTTGTTTAATTGGCATTGCATAAATGCCAACCAGCCAAACCCATGTTCCTTGTTAGCAGTAATGAAATAATGACATAAGGAAGTCCACAGACTTTTGGATTGTGGTTAGTAGATGAGGAAATGCCAGTATGGAGATGGAAGTTTAAAAATCATAGAATAGTTTGAGTTGGAAGGGACCTTTTAAAGCTTTTGTCCTGCCATAGGACACCTTCCACTATCCCAGGGGGCTCCAAGCCCCATCCAGCCTGGCCTTGGATGCTTCCAGGGATTGGGGGATGCTAATGCCCTTTCAGTTTTTGGGGTGTCTGATAAGTGGCTATGGGAATATCTTCTTATTCTTAAGCTAGTTCCTTGTTTGGAACATGGGCCTTGTAATATTTCACTAAACAAAATTAAAGCTGTGGCAAATTAGCATGAAAATGGAATTTCAGTGTCCAGAAGCGCATTGTAAAGATTCCTTTGATATTCACTCTGTAAACTGCATGTAGAGGTGCATAACCAGAAGACCTGCATTTTTCCTATAGAAAATAAATATTGCACACATCAGGCCATTTACAAATGAGCAGTAAAAGTATTTTGGTGGCATGGCAGTTTCCTGAGATCTGAGGTGTCATTTTGAGCGTTTGACAGCTATGGGGACATAGCCAGAGCAGCAGAATCTTGAAAAACAAGGCTGCTATTGATATATGAGTCACTTGGGATGTAGAAATAAGATTAGTTTGTGGGTGAGTATCTTTGTGCAAATCTGCCAGTATCATGTAATTGGTTTCTGTTGAAGTACACAAACTCCACGTTAACATCTGTAAATGGAACTAATTAAAAGAGCTTTTTGGTGGGTTCTGCCTTTACGTGCAATGTATGTTTAAAGACTCCTTCACTTACTGCTAAGTGTGCCTTGGAAAATGAGTCATGTTGCCTTTATTCCCCCATCTGTGTGGCTGCAGAGGGGGGAAAAAAACACAAAGCACAACAAGCTTTTCTTGTTTCATTTGCTTTTATTCCTGCAGGCTATGAAATCACCAGAATTAAAAGAACGATTGGAGGAATCAGAGAAGTTGATTCAGGAGATGACCGTGACCTGGGAGGAAAAATTACGAAAAACTGAGGAGATAGCTCAGGTTTGCTGCTTTCTTTCCTCCTTCCCTGCCCCCATTTTTTATGAAAAATAGGTTTGTTTTCTTTGTCTGTCAGTTCATAGAGGTTGTCTGAGTCTCTCCCCACATTTATGGGTAAGTAGGTCAAGCTTGCTGCCCTTTTGAAAAGCTTCACTTAATTCCTGTGATAGATGGGTGCCTCCCAGATTACCACTCCAGTGACAATAATAAATTGTCACTGTATGCAAATGGTGAAGTTATTTAAAAAAATAATAATAATCCATGGATCAGAGGATTACAGGGTGTTTTTTTACATTCTTCAGGCAGTAAAATTGTTTGTGATGAGGGAGCATTGAGAGCATTCAGTGCAAGGTTATGGACTGAGTGCCTCAATGCACTGGGCAAAGGGCATTCAGAATGATAAAAAATAGAGTTATTGAGGATCTCTCTGTGTGTTTTAATAGCTCCTAAACTGATATTTAGGGTCTCAGACCATAACTGGAGATGATTATGTTGGAAAAATGATGCAGGTCACCACGGTTATTGCATGACACTCCTGGTTCTTCCCACAAAAATGCTGATGTATATATTTGCAGAGGGGAGCTTTGGAGGGGGAGGACTCTTGGGAGGTGATGAATAGTGTGCAATAAATAAGGGGAGAACGGAGCCTCTGGTACAAAGCCTTCTTGTAGATGCCACACTCAGAATAGACTCTGTTGACTTTGGTTTTAAAGACCCATTGTAAGAAGTGCTGCCTGTGACTACGAGGGCTTCCTGCCTTTCAGTGCAATTCCTCCCTGTGTATAAGGGTGAAAAAAAGGATAAAATAAAAAATAATAGTAGTAAAAAAATCGTGCTCTTATTCTACACAATAGCTTCTAGTCATTTAATGTGTGAAGAGGTTAAAAAAGTGAAGTAATGCTCTCCAGACTAAATGTGCCTTGATGTTTGCATATTGCTGCTTTAGCTCTCTACCTTTCTGTCTCTAAATTCCCAGCCTGATGGGATGTTTCAGAGCTGGGAGTTTCATGAGCCTTGAAAAAGGAGTATTTTTTCCAGAGCAGGGATAAGGCCAAGGGTTTGTGCAGCACAGGCTCTCTCAGAACTGTCTGGAAGTCAGTGGAAGCCACTCTGTCACTCCCCTCCTCAGCTGGACAGGGGAGAGGAGATGTAACAGAAGGTTCCTGGGTTGAGATAAGGATGGGAAGAGATCAGTCATCAGTTACTGTCACGGGCAAAACTGATTTGACTGGAGAAAATTAGTTTAATTCATTACCAATCAGATCACAGTAGGGTAGTGAGAAATAAAACCTAAATCTTAAAACAACTTTTCCCCTCTTCTCCTTTTTTTCCCAGGCTCAACTTCACTCCTGATTTTCTACTTCCTACCCCCAAGTGGGACAGGGGTATAGGGAAAGGGGGCTGTGCTCTGTTCTGCACATGTTGTCTTTGTTGCTTTTTCATCTGTCTGTCAAATTGTGTCAGGGTAGACAGGTAGGATGGAGGGATATTTGGTAGTCTTTGAGGAAAGGATGGTGCCTAATAAAGAGCAAGGACTATCAGTGAGGCATCAGTAAGAATTCAAAGCCTTAAACACCAACGACATGAACAGGCAATTTTTCACATTTTCAGTGAGCATTTCGCATACTTTCAATTTTTTTTTCAATGTTTGACTTAATTAACATTAGGTCTTGAGAAAAAAAATAACAGGAACTGGCTCTTTTTCTCTCAGTTAATCCTCTGAGGTTCACATCGTGGGCCAAGTTCTCCTTAGGGCAACATGTGCTTTATCTCTGTAGATAATAAGGATTTTTGTGAACTTCAGAGCCTGGCACTGGTGATCGGAAGAGAGATCTTTGACATCACGCTGCAGTTTCTCCTCTGTTCTTTGTTTTCTCTCTCTCACACACACACACACACACACACACACTCGTGACTTTTCCTTACAAGGACATTATGTTGGGTTTGTAAGCCTGTGGGTAGACAGGGAACAGAAAATCAAGAGCAAGTTGTGCCATTTCTTTGCAATTTTAGTCTTTGTTAGACCTGGTACAGCTCCAGTGCTGAGCAGAGAATGATCCTGAATATTGTGACATACTCCATTTTTAAATATAAAGCACTCTGATAGGTAAAGATAAACATTCCAGGATTATTCCTACATTATTTAATTTGATATTTTTTAAAGTCTCAGCAGGACGAGGAAAGCACTATAGGTCTGTTATATGTTTTTTTACTTATTAATTTCACCCCTCCTCCTGTTTCTGCTTCCCCCAGTAATCCTGTGAGGACCCTCCCATATTTATTTCTAATTTGTATGTTTGGGTTTTTTTTGCTGTTGTGGACAGTGAGTCTCACTTCAGTTTCTCTCTGATCCTGGGAACAGTCCTCAACTTTTCTATCCCAGTGGGTTTTGCTTTTTTTTTTTTTTTTTGGTAAAAGAATCCCTTTCTGTGCCTAAGTCAGAGATGTTTAATGTTCCTCTTTCACTGCTCTGGTCTCACCCAAACCCTTCCCTTTGAGAGATGAACATTTTTGCACAGTAATGCTTTGTTGGGGTGTTTCTATGAAGTCTTTTGACAAGAACAAAACACCATCCAAAACGCTGCTATTCTCGTTCAGCAGGAAGTGTTCTTTGCATTGCTTAAATAGCAGGTTGCCAGTTTTTTGTCATTTTGATTGCTCTGGAACAAAGGACAGACATGGAGCTTGGCTTGGCAGGGATTTTAACTTAACTTCTTGCTTTTTAGCTGGAAAGGGGAGAATAAAGGGCTCTAGAGATGGCTTTGTGGTAAAGTTTTGCTGTTCCAGTGAGGTCATGGAGAAGCTCTGCAGTGCTGCAGGAGGCTGCTTCCAGCTGCTTTCATTTCCCACTGGGAATATGGGAATGTGTGGGACCAAAGCACGGAGCCCTTGGAGAGCAGAGGGGCGAGGACAGGAGGAATCACAGATCCCTCTGATCAGAGCTTGAGGCTTTTGTGCCTCACCTGTTGCAGAAGGAAGAGTTTCCTGTTCTAGAAGCATCAATGCATCGTTTTTGCCTGGCAGATGGGAATGGATTAGGAAATGGAAATGATTGTGCATCGATCAGGTGAACTTTGATGGCTGCTCTCTTACAGGAGCGTCAGAAACAGCTGGAGAGCCTTGGCATATCCCTGCAGTCCTCTGGAATAAAAGTTGGAGATAATAAGTGCTTCCTGGTTAATTTGAATGCAGATCCAGCTCTCAATGAACTCCTGGTGTACTATTTAAAGGTAAAAATATATCTTTGTATATAAAAATTTTTAATGTCAGAAGTGAGCCTCTAATTTAGTTGGCAGAGATTGTACTTGCAGAGTTTTATAAAACTGTATATATAAAAACATTAAGATTTTTATGAGTACAACCTTTTTATTTCAAATGTAATTATTTGTATCGCAGGAAGAGTTTGGTGATTTGATGTTTTTGTTTGGTTTAGTTTTCTTTGGTGTTTTTTAAAAGAAATTTATATGTGTTCTTTTTGAGAAACTGTCTCCTGTTCTGGGATGAGGGTTTTTTGTTGGTTTTTTAATGCAAACTTTCACAAGCTTTTGCCCATGAAATTGTTTCATATGAAGGTTGGGCATATCAGTAGTCAGCTTCCCCACATGTAGTCTAAATTCTGGCTGCTGTCCTCAGTTTATGAAATGCATTTTTTAATCCTCTTCGTGCAACTTGCCAGGAGTGAAAAACAAGTTCTGTTCTGTCTCAGCACTTCTGACATGCACTCCCTGTTTCTGATATTAACCATCAAGCACATCATCTGACTTCTGAAATATTGGGGCAGTTTGTTGTGATTTTTACAAATTGTAGCTGGAGGACTCAGGAGGAGAAACAAGGTACAACCATTTAAAAGTCACATCTTGGAGTGCACATTCTAAAAATTTGCCAGCAAATGTTGATAGTTTGAGCTTCCACATTAAATCATTCTCTTCCCTTTGAAGTGGGGTAGTAACTCTCAAAACAGCCACAAAAATCAGCAATTAGGCTGAAAGATGGTTTTGGTTTACTCAGTCTTAGGAAATATGTGATCCTCTTTTATATCAGCAATCATGGATCTGCGATATCTGAATAAAAACACTTTTTGCATGTTGTATCTGCTAAAAAAAACACAATAAAAAGGAGAAAAGAGCTGAGGTTTTGGGAGAGGTTGACTCTTTCCCAGACAACTGGAATGTATAAGTCCAGAGTGGGACTCAGCTGCGAAATCACTGGCAGATACTGAGACAGATCCCACATCTCCCAGTGGTCACTGGGAACAAGGACAAGGCAAAGCCTTTGGCCCGTCAGTGCCAGCAGGAAAAGTCTCAGGTGGTTCTTTTCCTTTTCTAGGGAAAACTCCTTGGGGTAGATTTTGTCTCCTTCAATTAAATCTTTGTTTTGGTTTTTTTTTTAATAACTCAGATTTGTCTTGCTTCTGGGGAATTTTGGTGTAAAAATCCCTGTGCTTTGAAATTATTATGATAAAATTACTCGCAGCTGTTTTTTCCTAAAATCCTGAGATTTAACCCTCTTGTTTCTCAGAATATTTGCCCATGTTCTCTCTGAGCTGTGTGTGCACCAGGTGTCCTTCAAGTACTGAAGAACAACCTGAATTGACCTTTGTAAACTTTTATATCTGTTGCTAAAAATGATGCCTAAAAAAGAGATTTCTGTCCCAAAAGGAGGATCCAGCTCTGGCAGTGGTGGAGTTCCCATCCCTGGAGGGATTTAAAAGCCATGTGGATGTGGCACTTTGGGACATTTGGGGACATGGCCTTGGCAGTGCTGGGGGGTGATTGGATGATCTTAAAGTGGTTTTTCCAACCTCAGCAATTATATGTGTGGGGTGATCCTTCATCTTCCAAGTCCCCCATGCCTTGAGTATCCAAGAATTTCCTGAGCTGTTGCTGATCCAGGTGGAACCTCTATTATCACCTTGGATCTGCCCCTGTGAGCATCTCTTTTTTCCTGCCTCTCTTTTATTCCTTTAGCTTCTACAACATCCCAAGGCACTGAAATCCTCCATGAAACCATAAAAACCTCTTTATTTTCATGTTTAACTGTTGCCTGTAAGCTTTCCTGAGTGCTCGCTGCTTGTTATTGTAAGACAAAGCATTGATTTGTTCTCTTTTTCCTTCTAAGAGAAGTATTGAACTGCTCTGGAGTTTTGGGACCAGATGACACGACACATCCAGAAGGAGAATGGCTGAATTAGACCCAGTGAGCCTCTGCAATCCATCGTTAACCTCTGAATTATTTTTTTTCCCCAGGAGCACACGTTAATAGGCTCAGACAACTCCCAGGATATCCAGCTGTGTGGAATGGGAATTCTTCCTGAGCACTGCATCATAGACATCACCCCAGAAGGCCAAGTTATGCTGACCCCTCAAAAAAATACCAGGTGAAGGAATAAAATGCAGCCACAGCTGTTTGATAGTTGTCATTTTACCCAGTATTTTATGAGTAATGGTGCACAAAGATACTTGGAAAACAAACTTCTCTTATCTCCTTCGTAGTAAGAAAAATTCTGCTTCTTATGTGCTGCTTTTACATTTTAATTGTCACCTGTTCCTCTGTCAACTCATGTTCCATTCCAGTGAGATTTCTCTCAGGGGAGGGTGTTTGTAGCCCAAATTTTCAAAGAAAGGATGAGTAAATTGCATGTGCTTTCAGCAAGTAGATACTCAGTGATTTGCAGCTGTGTAGATGTAACTCCTATCAAAATTTGAATTAATTTTCTAGGAAATCTGTTGATATGCAAAGAGCTGCTGAAGCATTTGTTGCTTTATTGAATTAAGTAGCTCTACTTGAGAAGCAGCTGGCATATTCAGATTGATCACAAAATGATGTGCAGAGTCAGCATCTCCAATAATTTATTGTTAATACACAGAATTCAAACTTTTCCCATTTACCACTGATTTCTGGCTGATCCTGCTTGGAGCAGATTGGACTGAGTGAAAACCTGAGATTCTCTTAAATTTGAGTTATCCCACAATCCTATTTTCAAACTTAATTGATTCAGAAATAAAAGAAGTTTCTGATTAATTTAATTACTGTCTTTAAGCTATTAATGTAGCAAAGGTGTCTGTTGTTGCCATATTGAAATATTTCTATCCTGTGTCTGTATTTCAGAGCATTGTGCAAGTGCTTTAGTGACTTTTTTTTTCAGGCTGCTCATTTTTAAGCTCTGATTTTACTCCCCAGACACAGCTGTAGTAATATCTGCCTAAATGTACTGAACTTCATGAGCTCAGGAGGTCAAAAAAAGCTGAATTTGAGGCGCGTGTGAAACAGCACTGGGTAGATCAGTGAATTTTCTGGAATATTTTGCCTGTTTGCAATCCATAAATCTCTTCTCCTACCTTTATTTGTTGCAGTAATGAAAATAATGCTGGGAGGGGAAGAAATTAAAAATATTTTATAAAAATACTTTATAAAAATATATTTACTTTAGATTTTTGCCTTTTCACAGGACATTTGTAAATGGCTCTGCTGTTGTGTGTCCCATCCAGCTCCACCATGGAGACAGAATCCTCTGGGGAAACAACCATTTCTTCAGGTAACAAAAGTTATTAGAGGAATTGTAAATGGGCACCCACTTTGTTTTGGCTTAAGGTATGAGGAAAGATGGGGATTATAAAAGCAATACTGATGTTGGACTGGTTTTTAATGCTAAATGTTATTATAAGGTCACTGTGCTCTCTGTCCCCTGTAGTTCCAGCCATACCTGTGACCTTCCTGTATCAGACAGGATCACTGGTAGATGTTTTCTGTTCAAGACTGTTCTTTGAAAACCTCTGGAATACCTCAAAAATCAGTGGATTTGAATGATAATCTAAAATTTCGTTGTTTTGTTTTATGCTTAAAAGGAGGACTGACATAAAAAAGTGAGATATCATTTCATTATTGCCCCTGAATTATTTGGATGTAGAATGACTAAAAAATGTCATCATTATCTAAACTGTATTATTGGTAGTATCAGGTACTTAATTATGAGAATGTAGAATGGATTAATTAGTTTACCTTCTGCTCCTGTTTTTGCCCTGAGGAAAATTACACCCACAGGAGATCAATAAAATTTGAAAGGGGAAAAATAATCTGCTTTGGAGGCTCTGCTGAATTTTAACAATATTTGAAACCAACCCTGTGTTTCAGAGCTGAGCAATTAACAGTTCTCGCCCTCTTATTTAAAGGCTGAATTTGCCAAAGAAGAAGAAGAAGGCAGAGCATGAGGATGAGGAGAGGGACAACTCCATGAAGTGCAGTAACAGTGTGGAGCAGCTGGATATAGATGGAGACAATTCCAGTGAGGTGTCCAGTGAGATCAACTTCAGCTACGAATATGCCCAGATGGAAGTCACCATGAAGGCTCTTGGTAGTAATGGTAAGGAGCCACAGAAAAATTGTTGGGAATGTGTACAAAATACAAGGATAACCACAGACTTTTTCCCTTTATAACTTCGTTTTGGAGAATGTTTCTTGTCAGTGACTCATCACAGTCATTTTTGTGCTTGAGGAGGGAAAAATAACTGTGGCAGACTGTTTGGTTTGGCAGTTCTTGCTGAGGGGAAGGCCAAAAGTGGAATGCTGGTGGAACTGCAGTCTCAAATCAAAGTGTTTTCACTTGGCTGTTTATTTTTCTTGTGTTATGTCTCGCTCAGGCATTAACTGCAGTGATTTCTGTCTCTGAAACCATGTTTTTGACTTTTTGCGGTCTTGTGTAGCTGTCCCAGAATGACATGATTTTGGGAAACAGGAGAGGTTTTTTTTCCTTTTTTTCCAGCTTGGGCTTTTCCCTTTTCTTAATTCTCTTAACTCATCTGCCCTGTAAACATTTGTTTTGCTTCAGAATTCAGCAGCCCTTTTTTAAATACCAAAACCTCGAGTCTTCCTCTTTTTACCTGTGCTCACGCCACGCGTCCAGGACACTCCTCATCACAGATCTCACTGTAAAACTTCCTTTATTTTCAAATTCTGCCTAGACCCCATGCAGTCCATCCTGCAAAGCCTGGAGCAGCAGCACGAGGAGGAGAAGAGATCAGCTCTGGAGAGGCAGAGGCTGATGTACGAGCACGAGCTGGAGCAGCTGCGGCGGCGCCTCTCGCCTGAGAAGCAACATTTTCGCAGCATGGACAGGTTCTCCTTCCACTCCCCCAGCGCCCAGCAGCGCCTCAGGCAGTGGGCAGAGGAGAGGTGGGTGACCTCACTGTGAGGGGTTTCAGTCAAATTTTTCACAGGGGAGGTTTCAGTCAAATTTTTCTGCAGTGAGTTTGGCAAGATTTTTAGTCGTGCTGAGATCGCGGTGAATTTCTGTGACGGTTTGGGGAGGACGCCACCAAAATACTTGTCTTTAGAGTCACAGAATGATAGAACAGGTTGGGTTGGAAGGGACCTCAAAGACCATCCAGTTCCAACCCTGCCATGGGGAGGACACTTTGCACTATCCCAGGTTGCTCCAAGCCCCATCCAGCCTGGCTTTGAACACCTCCAGAATAACCAGACCTAAAATGGTAAAAATATGAGAAATAATGAGTTCATGCTTTGTTATTAAGGAGAAGCTCTACCCTGATCAGCAGCAAATTTAACTGAAAGTGGTGTGATTGGATGAAATTTTGAGGCTCCTGTGTGAATTTGTTCTTTCATGGGTCATACATGACTCAGCTGCTGGGAGGTTGTTTTTCCTCTTGACTCAGATCCAGCTGTCTGACCTGGGCAGGTTCTGGCAAACAGAAGAGTGCAAATTTAAAAAAAGGGAATAAGAGGATGATACAAAGAATTTTAATCCAGATCATTGGAAAAACCATTTAATAACCACAGAAGGGTCACCGTCCACTCTGCCTCTTCCTGGGTGATGGCACTGAGGTTATTTACCTCAGCCCCTAAATAATCTTTTTCAGTATTGCTGCCAAAAAGAGCAGCTGCAGGAGGAAGATTAAACCCTAAATAAACTACTGTGGCAAAGACATTATGATGAAAAACACAAATCTAATATATATGGATAGAAAAGCAACTTTGGAAGTAAAAAATTACTTCAGACAGCCTGACAAGGTGCTAGCTGTGTGCCTGGGATGTTTTGTGGCCCCATATTCCTGGGCTGCACAGTTGCCACTCTCTCTCAGAACTTGCCAGCAAAGCCAGTGAGCAAGTGGGTCATGTCTGAATAAACCTTTCTCTGTAACGTGGAGCATCCAAATCTGTGGATGGAAAACTCTGGAATGAGCCACACAATAACTGCCTGTTCAGCAGATGCAGGGAGAAGTCTCCAAAGCCAGCAGCATCCTAATTTTCATATTGCTAAATTCATAGATAGGATTTTTTTTTCTCCCCAGTTGAAATGTAGTTTTGTGCACCTCATTTTTGTGCTAAAAATGATGAAATTCTTTTGGTGTGAAGGGACCTGAAAGCCCTTCCAGTTCCATCCCCTGCCATGGGCAGGGACACCTTCCACTGTCCCAGGTTGCTCCAAGCCCTGGCCAGCCTGGCCTTGGGCATTTCTGGGGATCCAGAGGCAGCCACTGCTTCTCTGGGAATTCTATTTCAGGCCCTGCCCACCCTCACAGGAACAATTCCTTCCCAATATCACATCTATCCCTGCCCTCTGGCAGTGGGAAGCTGTTCCCTGTGTCATGTCCCTCAGGTTCTTGTCCAAAGTCCCTCTCCAGCCTTCTTGGAACCATTTAGGGTCTGGAAAAACTCCAAGGTCTCCCTGGATCCTTCTCTTCTCCAGGTGAGCACCCCCAGCTCTCCCAGCCTGGCTCCAGAGCAGAGAAACTCTAGCCCTTGGAGCATCTCCATGGCCTCCTCTGGACTCTTTCCATGTTCTCCTGGTGTTGGGAACCCCAGACCCAAGAATTGGGACCCATGGATGTTGTGTAGGGCAGTGTCCAAACCTTTGCACAAGTTCAGGTGAACTCCAGGCCTTGTGAACATTTTGGTTTTCTGGAGGGACTCATCTCATGTCCAATATTTGCAGCAGCCTCACTATAATGTCACCTGTTCCTTCCCTCTTTAATCCTCACCTACAAGCTCTCAGTTGCATCCTCATCCATTTTTTTTTTTGCCTTCAGTACATAACCCTCATGATTTTTCCTGTCTCCCCTTCCCAATCCTGTTCTTCCAGAGAGGAAATGCTGACCCACAGCCTGAGGAAGCTGCGAGAGCAGATTGTTAAAGCCAATTTGTATGTGAGAGAAGCCAATTTTATTGGAGAGGAGCTGGACAAGAGGACAGAGTACAAAGTGACCCTCCAGATCCCAGCTTCCAGCCTTAATGCCAACAGCAAGGTACAGTCACCTTGACTGAATTAAATGGTTGTTCAGTAAGTTTGTCCCTCAGTGTTCAGATTTCTTTCACTCTGACCACAATGGTTGAGTTAGTTTTCCACTAACGTGCATTAAATACATCCTTACCTTATTTTGTACCATGAAAATCCTATAATGTGCCTTAAAAGATAAATGTTTGGGTTGCAAGACCTTTCCCCTGGTGTTGAAGTTCCCACTTGCTGCTGTTGGAGAGTGACAAAGTCTCTGCAGGTTGGGTAACATCTGTTGCAGGTGTTTACTGTCCCTGTGTGGACATTTGACTTTGCATCATCCCAGTGAGCTGCAAAGATTCTGCCCTTCCCACGTGGAGGGAGGAACTGGAGCAGAGAGGATTTGGATTATTTGTTCCCAGACATCTTAGAGATTTTGGAAGGAGGGAGCTGAACCCAGACTTGTGTGTCTCAGGCTGGCTACCTAAGCTGGTGTTATTTCTTGAAGCCAAATCAGTGTTTTGGTGATACTCAGCCTGTCCTTCGTGTACGGCAGATGGATTTTATTCCAGGATTATAATTTCCGTCAGTTGTTTTGGAAGTTTTTCTCTCAATTTTCTGGGGAAGACACATCCAGATACAGGATGATAAAGGGGGTTAAGTGTCTGCACTACTTGAAAGTTGCAGGCAATAGTAATTTCAGCTGGAACTCCAGGCCTGCTGGAACTTAAGGATATTTGTGAAATACTTAAATGTTTCCATTTCTAACACTTATGCAAGGTGAAAGTCCATGGAAACCAGTGCCTGTAGCTGTGATTACACTGCCCAGTTAAAATGAACACCAATACACTGTGACAGCTGAACTCAGAGCCTGTCACACTCGGATGTGGCTGCTCAAGCCAGAATTAAAAAAAAACAACAGACTTTTCACAAAGATACTTTCAAGTTTGTGCTAGTTTTAAACTTTTTTTTTCACTGTTGTGACACAAATGCCTTCTTGGCATCCCTTTAATTGTTACACAGAGAGGTGCAATTCTCAGTGAGCCTGCAATCCAGGTGAGGAGGAAAGGGAAAGGCAAACAGATCTGGTCCCTGGAAAAGCTGGAAAATCGACTGGTGGATATGAGGGACCTTTACCAGGAGTGGAAAGACTGTGAGGAAGACAATCTAGTAAGTAAAAAAAGTATTCCTGTAATTACATTCCTGCTACATTTTTTCAGGAGGATTGTTGGGTGGAGGTGGGGAGGGAATATGCAAAGAGCTGAGTTTCCCTGAGGTTTTGCTTTTCCTAGTACTGAATTTGATCCTCAGCATTTCATTAACCCTTATCTTGTCACTCTGATCCCTGCTTGCATGCATAGCTTGGTGAGGGAGTGGAGCACACAATAGGAAGCAGCAGTAACACAACACCAGTTAACATTCAGGAATCCGGCAGAGTTAAGGGGAACTTTCTCAGGACAGGCCTTACCCAAAGTAAAATTCATTTCCATTCTTCTTGTGATCTAATCTGGCCTCTTGCTTGAGTCCCTTTTTCTTTCACTGGGCTGGTTGTGCAACACTTTGCAAAGTATTTCCCTGGGAGGTTTGTTTTCCTGACAGGACTCTGGGTTTTCTTGCAGATGATGAGAGCTTATTTCAGGAGAGCTGATCCCTTCTACGATGAGCAGGAAAACCACAGCCTTATTGGAGTAGCCAATGTTTTCCTTGAGTGCCTGTTCTATGATGTGAAGCTTCAATATGCTGTTCCAATCATCAATCAGAAGGGAGAGGTTTGTCATTCTTTGTACTCTATCCTTACTCAGCTGTTTAATTACAGCCTGAGGATTTTACTACCAGGATGGAGGAGATAATTTCCAGTTTCATGTGCACAAGTTCTTTGCTAGCAGTGTTGAATTTTATAAATCCCATAATATTTTGCTGGAGTTTTCAGACATCTCTGAATCTCTGTGAAAGGAGAAAACTTCCTGAGCACCTTCCTGAAGGAAAAAGCCCAAAATAAGTCCTTTAGATGAGCTATAGCTCCGCTGGTTTCACTGCCTGCCATCAGGAAAATAGGTTCTTAAATATATTCTGTAAGAACAACTTCAAAGGCAGCAGAGCACACCAGGCAACATTCTCCATGCTCTGCATCAAGTGTGCACTTTGCAGACTCTCCAGAGACTGGTTTGAAGATGAGATTGTTCCCCAGGTCTCCCCAGGGACTGATTTCTTCATGGTTTTTGCCACAAAGGCTTTTTGATTCTTGCTCCAAAGCATTCCTCATGTGGTGCAACAAACGCAGAGTGCAAGAGCAGTGCAGAAAGGAATAAAATGTTAGCTGCTTTCAGACTGGGAGAGGGTGAACTTGTCACCGTTTCCTGGCACACAAATAATAATTCTGACTCCTGTCCTGCCAGGTTTCAGGTCGTCTCCACGTGGAAGTTGTTCGAGTGAGCGGGGAAATCGATGACAGGCTGGTGGGAGGTGAGGACAGTCCTGACTACTCAAATGAAAATGACATCCAGGAGAGAAAACTTGTCTGCAGGGTGAGTTCCAGATGTATCCCAACTTCTGAGCAACATTTTCTCTTCCCATCCTGAGTCAGAAAGAAATCCTTGGCTTCTGGACATTGGGCATCTCTTTGTAATCTCATTTTGTTTCTAGAATGGGTGAAGTAACCCCAAATCATTAACTGGGGTTTGTTCCTTTCATTTAATTGCATTTATATGCCGAAGGCTCACCCCAGGATGTTTCTTGGGAAGGTCTTTGCATTAGGATTGGCACTGCAATATCCAATTCAAGAAGAGTCACAGAATGTGATGAACTCCCACCATTCTAGGAATCATTATCTCTTAATATTTCTTCTTCTCTCAGTATTTCTTTCTCTAAATATTAACTATTTTGTAAAATATGTACAGTGTCTTTATTCTTGTTAGTAATAAAAAGAAAATCAATAGGAAGTATTCACTAGCAGTTCTGTGTTATAGTAAAACTACAAGCTACAGGTAAGAAAAGGCAAAAAACATTACAGGGAGTGGTCCCCAGCCTTTGACTTCTGGACAATATGAACAATTTGGGAGAAATTTAGCTTTTTTTTCCCCCATTCTTTATCCTGTCCCATAAAGCTGCAGTGTTTAAAAGGAGGATGGGGCATTTTGGCAAAAAATATTCCTGCCTAATCATGAGGATCGTACTTTGTGCAGAAGTCCAACTCATTTGGTCTTAATTTGACAAATGAAGAATAAAAGTTGATTAAATACATGGTGAATATGATGGCTTTGTTTAGATCAGAATGAGAATTCACAACATTTTGTTTCTATTTGCCCTTGATTTGATGAGGGAGCAGGCTAATGTTGGATTCTTTGGGGTTGATTTTGGGTTATTTCCAGCATCACAGGGTAAGAACAAGTAATATTTTAAACCAGGGATTTTTGGAGCATAAAGGAGCCACTGGAAATATGATGTTTTTATCGTGTTCCTATTAAATTGGAATGGCTTTGGTGCATTTCACCATTAAAAATGAGCAGAATGTCCCTTCCAGGAAATGTGTGCCTGGCGACATCTAGTGACTGTGTTCAGCTCCTGCACTCCAAATGTTGTCTCCAATGAGCAGCAGTGCAGAAATTTTATTGGCTAAATTGTTTTTAGTTCACTGTTCTTATTTTTTTTTATCCTTTGCAGTGAAACATTATGTTATGCCAGGTGATGTTTTTAACTCCATGCCTGATGAATAAGTGCTTTTGATTTCTCTCTCTCACCTCCTTTCCAGATTAAAATACTTCAAGCTACAGGTTTGCCACAGCACCTGTCCAACTTTGTGTTCTGCAAATACACATTCTGGGATCAAGTGGAGCCAGTGAATGTTGCACCTGAGGTGGATCCTTCTCAGTCTTCCATCAGCAAGGAGCCACGGTGCATGGTTGTCTTTGACCACTGCAATGTAATTTATTTTTCTGGTTTATTAACTAAACTTTAAAAAAAAAAAAAAAAAAAAAAAAAGCAAGCAGGTTTAGGTTTGTGTAGCAGTTTGTAGCAGTTTTATCTCCCTCTTTTCTCACATTATGACATTATGTTTCATGATGCTCTAAGACCATTTTTAATTTCATTATGTTGATACACTGATATGGTTTTATAACAACTTAAATGTCCTCAGAGTCCATTTAAGGTTGATTCTTGTACTCTGTTCATTTGTACAGACATTACTGAAGGTGAAGTGGGTTAGTAAAGGAACATCAGATCATCAAGAGAAACTTGCATTAGAATTTCTCCCCAGTAAAATTCACTGTGGAGGAGGGATATTTGTCTGAGGATATTTGATGTCAGTAACTGAGCTGATCACTCTAAGCTCTGATGAACTGAAGAGAAATGTCCCAATTCTGGGACATGGGGCTGCTGTAGATGCTGAAGTTGAGTTGTTAGAGGTCAGAACAGACTATTTAGAAGAGGCTCTTTCTTCCCACTGGCTTTGGAGCAGCTGAGCAGAGGCATCTTTATTAGAGACATCTAAAGTCAGCTTGGATGAATCCCAGGCAAATCACCCCAGTTCTCATCATGTTCTATCACTTCTGTGCAATTTATTCCTCTTACCATTTGTGAAATGGATGTAACACCTTCTGATGAGTTTAGATTTTCTGATTTTCAACATTACAGCATACACTTTGATTTATTTTTTTTTTCTGAGCCATTGGCTCAGGGCTTGCAAAAAATCTGTGGTCATTTCTCAGCTCCTTATAGACTTTAATCTTTGGAAAATCACATACCTTTGACCTGCCTCTTGATTTTACAAACTGGGGCAACACTTCCTTTCCCCTGGATTGTATCTTGGGAACCAGGGGGGGAATTTTACTAAATGCTTCTGTTAAAGTCAGAGGGCAGCAAAATCTCCCAGCCTGAGCCACATGGAGTCACAGTCACCAACTGATTTGTCCCTTCCAGGAGGTTTCTGTGAATATTTCTGAAGACTTCATGGAACATCTTTACGATGGGGCTTTGGCCATCGAAGTTTACGGGCACAAGCAGAGCGGTGACCGCAAAAACCCGGCCCTGTGGGATTTGGGGATCATCCAAGCCAAAACACGCAGCCTTCGGGACAGGTGAATGCGGGAAACACATCTTTGGTCTAGAATTTGGGAATAATCACTGCCTGAGGTGCCAGTTTTGAAGTTTTGAAGCAGGCTTGGGGCAAGGAGTTGGATTTTGAACTGACGGCCACCGGATGACTCCAGTTCATTCCTGGCTGTGAAATGCCATCCCTGTAGTGCTTCCACTGGAAATTATTATATTATATATATTATTATTATTATTATTATTATTTCCACTGGTAATAATTCCTTATTACTTCAGTTTGGATAAATATGCAATATTGTGGTGATTCAGACTGCAGGGAGGTGTTGTTTGTTTGCTGGCACCATTTGTTTGTCCCCAAAGTAATCTCGTAGTAGCGTTTTCTTAAGTGTGAGTTGTTTTGCCTCTTCAATTAGAAAGCAGCTCTGCATCTTAATTTAATTATTACTTCTCTTCTTGCTTGCAGCTTAAGCTTATGTTGACTATTAAGCTGCATAGAGGGAAATTTAAAGTAAAAGTCAGGGAAATGTGGCAAAGAGGAAAAAGATGCTCTGAAATAGTGAGTTATGTTTGATAGCTAAGTAGTGAGCACCTCTATCCTTTTTAATTTTGAAGTTCTACAAAAATAGCTGTTTCTTATTAAGCCCTGAGAAGAGTTGGAGAGAAGGCAGTGATATGAAGAAGGTCAGGAAAAGTGCTCTGAATCTTGAGAGCTTGTGAGACAATGTCATATTTCATTCTTCAGTCTCAGTCTGATTGCCCTGACAACAGCGGGCTTCTGTGGCAGGAGTTGAGACCAGAGCTTAAATATGAAATTGGAGCTTGTATTGGAATCAGGAAAAGGCTCATTTCTGATGTTTGACTAAAACAGCTGTCAGGAAAATTTAGAAGCACTGCACAGCTGCTCACCTGTGTGCTCACAAACGGTGCATTTATTGCAGTGCTTGTTGCTGCTTCACTCTGCACTTTGAACTCAGTGTTTTCATTCCTTTTTCTTTGGGAAAAAAAATGCCAAAAAAACCCAGCAAAGCCAAAGAAAGAACCCAGTGTATGACTTGTTGTGCAGGTGGAGTGAGGTGACCCGCAAAGTGGAGCTGTGGGTTCAGATCCTGGAGCTGAACGAGAACGGGGAGTACTGCCCAGTGGAGGTCACCCCTGCCAAGGACGTCAGCACAGGAGGCATCTTCCAGCTCAGACAGGTGAGGTGGCACCTCCTGCGTGTGCAGAAAGCACCTGGCAAAGCTTTGCTGTGGATGGCCAAGCTGTCCAAGGAAGCCTCAAGCTTAGGTGCAAATTGTGATGCTGTGGAAAACAGATGTAAAGTGGGAGACAGAGCAAAACTCAGCTTAAAGGTGATCAGAGCTTTCCCTGTCACTTCTTTGCTCTGTCCTGTGCCAGCACCTGGCAGAAGGGACATCAGTCTCCACTGAACTTCATTAATTTTTAAAGAGGTCCCTTTTATTTGATCCTTCCAGCCAAGCACTCCTTTGTTCACTGAATTCTACCTGCTTTAAATTGTTAATGCTCAACTGAGCAGCTCACATTTTGAAATGATGAGCTATTGATAAACTGCTGCCCAAAGAACACGAGGAATCAGTAAAACTTAGATACAAGCTGCTCCTCTGACCTCACCAACTCCTTTGATTTTTATTTTAATTTCATTTTTTTTAATTTACATTTTTTCTCACTTAAAGTTTTACTAAAGAGCAGTTGCTTTGCTGCACTGATACCATCAGTGGGTCAGAATTTTCAGCCAAGGAGAGCAGAGTCAGGAAAAGCTCACTGAAATTCCAGTAGCTCACCAAATTAGGCTATTTGTTGTCCTCATTTGTAGGTAGGGAGAAGATCCCATTTTCTGCCTTCAGAAATATCAAAAGTAAAATCCTGTAAGGGTATGTTTGAAAACCCTTCAGATAAGTAAATTGGGGAGTTGCTGAATGCTGAACTTTTATTTTCTCTGTAACTTCATCAATCCTGCAAATATAAAGCCTTGCAGCAGGAGGGGGGATCTCTTGAACAGTGGATCATTGGGATTGCAGCACTTGGTTCTTCCCAAAAGAAAAATATAATACTCCTTGCCAATGGCTGCCAGTAGAGGTCTCTCTAGAATTAAACTTCCAGCACTTTATATTCTTTTTTTTTTTTTTTTAAACAAGCATTTCAAATTGTTCATTTGGACAGGGGCAATCTCGACGGATCCAGGTTGAAGTGAAATCTGTGCAGGAATCTGGGACCTTGCCACTGATGGAGGAATCCATATTATCTGTTGGCATTGGCTGTGTTCAAATCAAACATGTCAAGTCACAAAATTATCAGGTAAAACTCTGAATATTTACTGTCAGCTATTTCCAAAGCATAAAAGGAATAATTTTCCATGGCAAAAATAACACTTGTAAGATGTTCTGTGTCTCTTCTGGTTTTGGTTGGGTTTTTTTTTCTCATCTTTGAAAGCAGCACAGCCTTAACACACCACTCAAAAAAGAGAAGGAAATACAAACAATCCTAAAATCCATTAGGATTTTTTTCCTGTAGATTTTACTTCAAGTATTAGACATGAAAAGCAATATTAAGTAAATATTCAAAATAAAAATTAATTTAAAGCATTCAGATTAAAAATTAAAATAAACCAGTGCAACATATATTCAAATACTGCCCAATTACAAATGTTGGAATTCCGTGAACCACTTGTGGCCCAGAGTAGATGTTGGGCAGTTGTTTGACAATCTCATACACACTGAACCTCGTGTGTGTCCCTCTCTTTTTAAGGCTTGTCTTCTTGCAGTGCTCCTTTGAGTTTCTGATGCACTTTGACTTTTTCCCACCAGCAGATAAAAGAGAATTCATTGACTCCCTGGAGCTGGCAAAGCCAAAATCTGGTGCAGCAGAACAAGTCTCTGAATTTGGTTGATTTGCTGCCCTGCTTGAGACAAGGCCAGTTAAATGGAAAAGCAGGAGATGTCCCAAAATACTTACCCTGTTGACAGTGTGTGATTCAATCCATGTCTGCTCCCCTTTTTTTTTGCTTAATCGGGATGGCTTTTCTTTTGAGCCCTGAAGTACTTGGGGTTTCTGTTGTCTCCTAACCAGGGTAGTCCTTTCCCATTTTGTGTCTGGGGTACAAAAAGGGGAATTTTTTCCACCTTTCCAGCAGCATCCTGGGCAGATTGTTCCTGTTATTCCCCATTTTGCTCCTGCTGCCTCTCCTTGCAACTTTTCCATCACAGCAGCCCCTGATACCCCCCACATTTCCTTCCTACAAAGCCAGGAAACTCCTGAATGGAGCAAGTTTCTCTCCTAGGACAGAATGATTGATTTTTGCAGTTTTTCCTTGACCCACAACCTGCAATGCCCCTTTTCAGCCTCTTTTGTAGGGACAAGTCCCAGGGGAGCAGCATCCTGTCTGCCTCACCTTATTTATTCCCCAGTGAACTCCTGATCCACTGCCCAGTTCCACACTTACCCCACAAAGCTGGCAATCCCCAAAATAGTACATTCTGTCAAGAGGAAAGACTTAAACTCAACTTGAGAGAGAGAAACCAGTGAGTTGTGCCTGACATTGATAACCCCCGTGGGAAAGGGCCACTGAAAATCAGATTTTATGAGACCTGTTGCTTACAATAGGCTTTGGACATCAGCACCTGGATTTTTAGTCCCCTTATTATCATTCCTCTTACCTCAGGTAAATCAGGTGTCTCTGGAATGTGAAAGATTTTCTAAAGACCTTGAACTGAGGAAATGCCTCTTCACTACGGCTTTTTAATTTTAGCTTAGCTAAGTTTTTGCTTTCGTGATTAAGGTGGAAAAGTAGGCTCTGGTGGCTCATTATGGCTTAACCAGGTAAGTAATAACTCCTTGAGGATTGGAGCCCTCATTCCTTTTCCATTCCCTGTGAAGGGAGGAGGCAGTTGTGATCATTGCAAGTGGCTCTGCTTGGGATGAAGGTCGAGAATTAAAGGTGGTGTCTGCCATCAGAAAATAATGGGAATAAAAGGTTGAAGGTCTGCATTGTCACTCCTGGTGTGGCTGCTGTTTTAATTCCCTGATATTTACAGTAGATTTTTTACAGTTCTTCTCCTTTGGAGCAAAGTTACCTCCAGTCATTTTCACATCTCAGTTTTGGGGGCAGTTCTGGGCCCCCATGACAGGAGAGACATTGAAGGGCTGGAGCATGTCCAGGGAAGGGAACAGAGCTGGGAAAGCAGCAGGAGTAGCTGAGGGAGCTGGGAAAGGGGCTTATCCTGGAGAAAAGAAGGTTCCGAGGGGATCTTTTCATCTCTGGAATTCCCTGACAGGATAGGGCAGCCAGGTGGGATCAGAATTTCTCCCAGGGAACAGGGACAGAATGAGAGGGAACAGCCTTAAATTATCCCGGGGGAGATTCAGGTTGGATATTTAGAACAATTCCTTCATGGAAAGTGTTGTCCAACCTTGGTACAGCTGCCCAGGGAAGTGGTAGAGTCTCCATCCCTGGAAATGTTCAAAAAACATATGGGTGTAGCACTTGAGATTCAGTGCTGACTGTGGTGGTGGTGCTGGTTGATGGTTGGACTCAATGCTCTTAAAAGTCTTTTTCAACCTTAACAGTTCTGCGATTCTCTACCAGACTTGGATTTTTCAGCACTTGCTGTAACATTCACACTAAAGTCTTAGAGGTAAAACAGCATCTTTCTTTGCTGTCCAGGATCAAAAGATTTGAAGCTGTTTCTCCTGTTTCCTTCTTGTATTGCTTTTTTTTTTTTCCAATTATTAAGACTTCTAATAGTTACATTACTGTGAATTTTTCCATAATAATTATTGGATTGTTCTGATCGGTGTTTAGATGAGATGATAACAGTAAATCTTCGGGGTGTCAGTGTGTTTTAATTCTGTGACCATGCCACTGCTAAACTCAGACTTTTATTTTTGTGTAAGACTGTTAATACTGCTTAAAATAGTTACACCTTTTGCATTCAGTGTGTTTCCTGCCATTAAAAAAAAAAAAATTAATGGCTTTTTTTTTTGTGTTTTGGTCTAGGAAGAAGAGGATGAAATGGACAGTTATCAGGTACAAAATTAAAATTCACTCCTACAAATGCAGAAGTTTTCAGATTAAAGCATATTAGAGGAGGAACTGAATGTTCTTAATGATACTCAGGTGTTCTGGGTTTTTTTTTAAAGGACATGAGCACTTAAAAAACAATTATTTTAAGAGCACGTTTGCAAATGCCGTAAGAGTGGGATGGTGTGGGATGGGGATGGGATTCCTGACATGAGGCTGCTAAACACTGAGGGGAATGGTGAGGACTGGGATTTCCAGCTCCAGTGATTAGTGAGTTTTGGAGTAGTTTGGGGGCAAAGAATTGTGTAAAATGAAGGGGGTTTTTTTCAACTGGGTAGTACAGAAAAAAAGCTGAAGAGTTGGCAAGCAAAAATACTTCAAATAAGATTGGAAAGTTGAAGGGTTCGGCTGTGTCTTCCTTATCTTCTGCTTGGGTGTAGGATGAGCAGAACGGTTGAGAAAATGTGCAAACCACAGTCAGGAACCCTTGGCTTTCCTGGGGCAATATTTAATGTGGTTTTTTTTCCCCTTTTTTAGGACAGAGACTTGGAGAGGCTCCGTCGGAAGTGGCTCTGTGCCTTAACAAAGCGCCAGGAGTACCTTGACCAGCAGCTGCAGAAACTCGTGGGGAAGCCTGGTAAGGAAATTGCTGTTCAAGGTAATGACAGTAAAAGGTTGAGAGATGTGCACACACTTTTTATCTTAATGTGTTGTCAGATTTAGAAAAGATGTTCACAGAAAGTTAGATCTCTGAACTCAGCAGTAATTCGCTTTTTTGGGGGGTGAAGGTAAAGTTGGAGAAGCCTTTATGAAATTGTTTAAATAAAAATTTGGGGGATGTTTCTTGGTGTGAGCAGAGCAGGGTTTATTCTGTCATGGGTGGTACAAAATGAGTGTCACCAGAGGCACTCAGAGCTGCTCTGCTGTCCTGACTCACATCCTGCTTGCAGATAAAACAGAAGACGACGCGGATCGGGAGGCTCAGCTTTTGGAGATGAGGTTGACCCTCACAGAAGAAAGGAATGCTGTGATGGTTCCTTCTGCTGGCAGTGGGATCCCTGGAGCTCCAGCAGAGTGGTAGGAACATCCATTCCCACAAGAGGGATGTAAAAATGATGCACAGCCCATTCCTGGTTTTGGATTGTGGCCATTTTTTGGGTTTTTTTTTGTCTCCTCAATCTGGCCTCTGTACCCTGCATGAGCAAAGTTGTTAAAATTAGGCCTCTTGCTTAAATTATTTTATCAGGTTGTGTCTCTGAAATCCAGAAATGCTGTTTGGTAAACGATCCTGTTATTGATCAGGGTGTAATTATAACCTTCTGAAAAAAAGGAATCAATATTTATTACCATTTTAAAAAATTAGCTAA
Organism: Sterrhoptilus dennistouni; assembly: GCA_013397095.1. NCBI lineage: Eukaryota > Metazoa > Chordata > Aves > Passeriformes > Zosteropidae > Sterrhoptilus > Sterrhoptilus dennistouni. The sequence continues at coordinate 395,561 of VWZU01003746.1, read as the reverse complement.
TATGTTAACTACCTAGTTCATTCACTTAAAAGGCTGCCCTCTCATCATAAAACTGCATCTCCAGGAGCATTTTGTTGCACTCCTGGTTTGAGAACAAACTCTGTTTAGTCAGCAAGTGTTCCGTGTAATTTTCTGAACATTAAAAATAGTAGAGAGCACTGGACTGAGATTGCTGGGCTGGATCAGCTGTGAACAACTGCAGATAAGGATTCAGGCTTGTTTCACCTCAAGCTCATCTTCAGTTGCTTGCAGCTTCCCTGAATATCTTCTCTGAGCAAACCTCTATCAGTATTTTTCAATGGAATTGAGTGTCATGGAGTTTAAAGCTGAAGTTTGTCAGAGCTTCTAAAACATAAAAAAAATCAAATTCTTGTTGGAAATACATGAGCTTTCACATCCATGTGTTTTACTAGAATTGAAAACGGTAGAGCTGCAGGAAACTGGCTCCAGGAAGAATCTGGTTTGCAGCAGAGGAAATGTTGAGTATGATTGAAGTACTTTATGTGTTCCCTAAGACTCCAGCCTGCTCTTGCTCACTATAAATTCATCAGTTTTGGCTCTTCAATATGTGTCTTGTAAGAAAGAGTAATAACTGTGTGGAGGGGCAGCATCAGTGTTACTTTAAAAACTTTGAGACTGGCTTTTCTCCAGTCTCGAACCCCATTTTCCCTGCCATCACTGAAGTAGAGGGGTTTGCATTTCATGAATGTGCATGTCAGAGTAAATAAACTTAATTTTGCTCTTAGCATTTAAGGGAGAGAAAACACTTCAGAAAGCAGAGGTCAAAGAAGATAATAATTCTAAGAGAGCTGATATAAAAGAAATACTAATTTACTTGTGTCTCTTGGACTCTGCAGCAGTAAATTAAAATAAAGAGGTTTGCCAAGGCTATCAATGGTCTGGCTAAAACTTGCAGACTGAATGCGATGTCCTGGGGGGTTTGGATCATCAGGGACGTGTGCTGGGTAAATCTCTGCTACTTTAAATGCCACCATTGTCTCTGTCTTGTATTTTAGGACTCCTGTGGCTGGTATGGAAACTCACATTCCCGTTATATTCCTTGACTTGAATGGTAAGTGGTCCTTAAGATGGCAGAGTAATTTGAAAACAAACTTTGTCCAGCTAGTGAAGTTACAGAATTGAAGCAAGCTCTTAAAATTACTGAAAGCCTCAGATGGCAGGTGGATTAATTGGAGAATTAATTTTTTCCTGAAATATATTGCTTAATGTTTCAAAATAAACAATATTATGTGTGGAAGGAAACCACAAGGTTTTAACAATCCAGTGTTTCAATGCAAGATCCAGTTTGAACAATGTATTTGTCACATGCTCCTACCAAAGATGGGAAGTTGGAACCAAGAAGGTGACAACCTCAGGGAGCAATCAGTTAAATAAATCCTTGATGGGATGTTTAAAAGAGGGTTAACATTGGGATGAGAAGGGGAGGTGACACTCAGCCTGTTCTGAGGAGAGCTGGGCTGGAATCTGCTGGCACTGCTGGTTTGTCCACCTGGGACAGCACATCCATGGATCCAGTGGCTTCAGGGAGGAGCTGGTTAATAATTCATGGGGAGGGACTCCAGCCAGCACAGCCTGAGCTTCTCAAAACCCAGATTAAGGGTTTGTTTAATCGTGATCCAAAAGTACTGTGTTTTCTCCTGTTCAGCCAGCAGCTTATCTTAACAGCACCACGTATTCACTGCCAGATGAGCTCAGTGCTGAAAATCCACCTGTGGGCAAGGAAGGGGTGTTTGCCACAGGGGGAGATTCCTGCCCTTTATTAGGCACATTTGCATCTATGTCTCCAAATCTTTGTGCATACTTTCTCTATATAAATGGGATTTTGTTGGGTTTTTTTAAGTGGAACAATGCAGCTTTAATTCTGTAGGTGGAATCTAAGTGGACAAGCTGGGGAGCTGGGGATGAAAATGTGAATTCATGGCTTGCTCATGTTTTTTAAAAAGGGTGATTGCTTTGTGTTTCCTCACCTTCCACATCCCCTCCTGTTTGCAGCTGATGACTTCAGCTCCCAGGATAACCTGGATGACCCAGAGGCAGGAGGCTGGGATGCCACTCTGGTGGCAGAGGAGGAGGAGGAATTCTTTGAGCTGCAGATTGTGAAGCATCACGACAGTGAGGTAAGGGAAGCTGCAGGCCAGGGAAATTTAGTCTATTAATTGTTCTTTTTGTATGTCCACATGTGAAAACAATACATCAGATATGTCATAGAAATGATACAGCACTTGTTTCTCCTGTGAGCAAAGTGTTTTCAAGGAATATTCACTAGGAGTATAACCATGATTTGAAAAACAGTAAAACTCAAGGCATTCTAAATCCAGGCATTCCAAAAGCCTGAGATTCAGTTTGTGTTTAACAAAGCAAAACCCCTGAGCAAATTGGAGTACAAACCCCCAGCTGACAAACCAAACAATTTTAATCGTTAACATTTTTACCTCTGCATTGTTACACTCACTATTCTCCATTTTGCCACATAACTCACCATTTCAGAACTTTACAATTGTTACTTTTTAATTTCTGCTGTTAGGTTTAGAATCTCTGACATATTTTATTCCTTAAAATTTTCCTCCTTTCTCTGACACTTTTTTGTTTTTTTAGAGGAGCTTTATTCCTGGTAGTTCTGTTAGGGATTTCTTTTTTGTCCTTATTTGTATTTAGAGCCTGGAAATTTGGCTACCAGGCCAGTTTTCTTATGGCTTGAAGATAAACCATTTAAATCTTCAGTAATAATTATATTTTAACATGCAAGAAGAAAAAATTCCAGCTTTTGCTGTATTGCTAGAAAGGCTCCAGCAAAGTTGTTTCTCAAATACAGACAGGAGAATTTTTGTGGCATGATGGAAGATTTCTACTGCAATCTCTGTTGCTCTCTGGTTCATCTTAATAAATTAGGCCAAATGGTCCTGCACTTCTGCATATTTTATAGTTTATTTGCAATGATCCTGGGTATTCAGAGATCTTTTTTCAAGAGGAAACGTTCCAAAGTTCGAGCAAGTTGGCATTTTTAATCCCAACGTCTTCATTTGGCAAACTGATCTTGATTTTTAAATGGCCTCTTCTAAAGCGTGGGGATTTTTTCTTCACAGGGAGCAAAACGCAGAAGCCGAACTCTCAAAATTTATGTATTATGTATTTTTGCTAATGATGCTTAATTAATTACAGTTAATTATACACCTAATTATGCTTATTAGAGGATACATTTATATTTTTTTTATTTCCCCCCCCTCATCTTTTGCAGGTGAAAGCAGAAGCCTCGTGGGACTCCACAGTCCACGACTGCATCCAGCTCAGCAAGGGCACGGCGGCAGAGGAGAGGGTTTACCTGATTGTCAGAGCCACTGTCCAGCTCAGCCACCCTGCAGAGATGCAGCTGGTGCTGCGCAAACGCATCTGTGTCAACGTCTATGGCAGACAGGTACAGCTCCTGCAGCCCTTCCCACTCCCCAGGGCTCAAATTCCTTCATCTCTCCCCTCACCTCAGCCTGGGTGGAAGCGGCGTCCAGCGAGGCTTTGAGCTGCCAGGTTGTTTTCCTGGGATCCCTTGTGTTGTGGATGATGACACAGCTTGTTTTTTTTAAGGCATCTAAATATGAGGAATTTATTTTTCTCTTAACCCCTAAGTGCTTTCTCACTGGAAAGAGAAGGGTTAGTTTCTCATGAGCTCAGAGTTCGTATTTTGCATAAAGGAACTTCGGTGTTTCCCTAGTCTTATATTAAGTTCACACATTGCTGCTAACTATTTGTATTTAGACCTCCAGGTATTTAGAAATCAGCTAGGAATAGTTGGGAGGAGAGATCCTTTGTGTTTAATTCACCAGAGTTAATCACTCTTGGTCCTTTATATTTTCCAGCTGGTGCTTTTACAATAATATGTAGGTGAGAGCAGGGTGTTTGATAAATGGCAGGCAGTGAAGTTGTCATTCCATTTGCAGCATCGTGCCCTGAAAATAATATAAATCCTGAGAATGATGAGGGAGGAAGGAATTTGTTCAGCACTGTCTGAGAATCCAGCTTCCCCTGGCAGTGATAATGACAAAGCAGAAAGCCTGGATTGTTATTCTGGTTGCACATCTGTAGTTAAAATCTGAAGCAAGAGCGAAGAGGAGAGGTGTGGTCACACCCAGAAACACTGTAGGCAACTCCCAGTGCTGGAAGTAGAACCCCAGTTCTTGGGTGCTTCCATCAGGCAGCAGCTTCTCAGCAAGGGAAGAACAGTGAATTTTTTGTCATATGGAATGGGAGACTGTATTGACCAGATCAATTGAATGTGCCAATAATGACAATCGGGTAAAGTCTTCATCAATTCCGTTTTCTACAGATTTAGTCAATGCCATTTTTTACTTCCACTTGACACAGAATCTTTGGCTTTCTTCCTGTTTTTCTAAAAAACCCCCGTCAATAACCTTTCCTGGGAGTTTGTCTCAGCAGCATCTTTGAATGACTCATCTCTGCATTAATTCAACAGTCCAGTTCTTAACCCTGCAAGGCGCCAAGTCAGCATAAACAATGACCATGCCCCTTAAATCATTCTTCATAACGATCTCTTTGGTCAAGAATTTAATGTCTGTACTTGTCAATATTCAAGACAAGTTACCTTGGGTGCTCTCAGGGAAAAAAAAAAAAAAAAAAAAAGAAACAACTCTAAAAGCAGCTGATGCTTGGTGAAACAGTCACCTTGCAAGGAAGGAAGTGAATATCCTTCTCTGTATCCACAATAAGCAAGCAAATGGGGTTTTTTCCAAGCTGGAATCTTTGGCTCTTACGTATTTATTGGTTAGACTTTGCAGTTTGGGCTTCTTGCATTGTGAACTTGTATTTATTTCAGTTGGAATCTGATAATCCATGTTTTCCTTGTGTTTATTTCAGCTGGAATCTGTTAATCCACATTTTCCTCACGTTTCCTCCCCACAGGGTTTTGCACAGAGTTTCCTCCGAAGGATGTCCCCTCGAAGTTCCATCCCTGGCTGTGGAGTCACTTTTGAGATAGTCTCAAACATTCCAGAGGTGAGTAAGAAATCAAGAGTGTCTCAGATTGGCCAAGAGCCTCTTAATTCTGTGCTTTTCCCCTCATCATTTTGAGCGTGCTGGCTCTTGCTGCTGCCACAGCATAACCTGTGGTTTGTAAAAGATGGAGCCTGTTCCTTTACACGCTGTGACTTCAGCAGCAACCTCTGTCTTATCAGTGTCACTGTGTATTTTGTTGAGTGAGCATCTATTTGCTCAGGTCCTTGAAGAGAGAGTGGGGAGGAAAAAGAGGGAGGAAAAAGGGGCAGGTGAAGTGCCTGCTGCAGGGAGCACAAGAATCTGCGGAAAAAAAAATAACAAAGTGGCTTTTTCTCAGTAATGTCTTTATGCAACTCTTGATTCCTGAGCATATTCCCAGTTAGATGCTAATCCTTTCCATCCAAAGAGATGCTCTATCAGAGCACTTGTGAAAACATTAACACATGAAGAGCCAAAACTCTGATTGCTGCCTGGCTCTTTCATGTTTCTGCTGCATTTTGCACTCTGTGTTGAAATGCTTCTCGAGCAGTGTTCTATTTTTTTCCCTTCTTGCAGCTCACTTGAAATTTTGTTTTCCTCTCAGGTTAGATAACGCCCCAAATGTGCTTGAGCACTTTTTAATTATGAAATATCTGAAATGCAGCCCTTTTGCTAATTAATGGCAATGTCTTGCTGTGAGACTCTCAGAAAGAACCCAAAAAGCCTCAGAACAATAAACCACTAAACCACGTACAGCTTGAGATGTCTGTGACAGTGGCAGGAGCACCTGTGCAGGTTGCATGGCACCCCAAGGTGGTTTATTTGGATCAGAATCTTAGATTGGGTATTAGGCTGAAATTTAGAATAGATACTAGGAAGAAATCCTTTTCTCCAGGGGTGTTGAGGCAGCGATTGCCCAGAGAGGTTCAGGACTCCCCATCCATGGAAGTGTCAGAGGCCAGGTTGGACAGGGCTTGGAGCAACCTGGGATGGTGGAAAGTGTTCCTGCCCATGGCAGGGGTGGAATGGGATGAATTTTAAGGTCTCTTCCATCCCAAATTATTCCATGAGTCTCATCTGCCCTTGTGATAAGGACAAAGTGCCGTGTGGTTTAAAAACGTGTTTTCTCCGCAAGTGATGTGGGAGATTTTGGGTTTATTTTACAATGCTGCCCTCTCTTTTTTTGCCTCCCCAGGATGCTCAAGGGGCTGAGGAGCGGGAGGCACTGGCCAGGATGGCAGCAAATGTGGAAGATGCAGCTTCAGCTGACTCTGAAGCCTACATTGAGAAGTACCTGCGGAGCGTCCTGGCCGTGGAGAACATCCTCACCCTGGACCGGCTGCGCCAGGTCTGGCTGCAAGGGCTGCAGGGCTGCAGCAGGGGAGTGCCCTGAGGGTAATGTGTGCACTCCAGACATCCTCCTGAGTGCACACAAACTGCCAAAGAACCCCAAAACCCACCCCAGTGCACGCCTCAGCCTCCCTGTGGGCCTGTGGCAAATATCCAGGGAAGCAGAGATGTCCTGGCTCAGCTCCAGCACGCATGGGGCTGAGAGTTCTCTGTTCAGGGCACAGTTCTGGGCTGCTTGGTATGATTTTAAAGCTGTTCATTGCTAATTCTGGTTCAGGAAAAAGAGTTGTGTGGCCTTAGCTTTTGCTTTCTGAAGCTTCAGCAGTAGTTTCTGCAATTGCCAATAGAATTTTTGTCATTTTGCCCACATTCTACTTTGAATTCACCAAAGCTGTCCTGCCAATAAAAGAAGACATTGATTGGGTTAATTTTAAGTACTATAACTTGATCTGTTTACCAGGAAAAATACAGGAGAGAAAAGCATTTATTGAAAATTGTTCTCCTGGATATAAATTATGCAAGCACAAAGAGGAAAGTTATGCAAAACAAGCTGGAGCTTGTGCCTGCCCACTGTAAATTCATGGGGAAGTGTGATGCACTTTAAATATTGAAAGCAAGTTCCCTGTCATTTATAATTAGTTTAAAGGATTAAAATAGGAGCTCAGCTAGGAAAGAGAGTCTTAGTCTTTGCATCTCTGTCATCTCCTCGAATCAAGACAAGCTGCAAAATCCTCCACGTGCCAATCAGCAAAATACCAGATGTTAAAATTTATCCATTCATAATTTCAGCCGTGTAAACTTTACAGACCGCAGCTTGTGCCACAAGGCGGCTTAGAAACATTTTGCTTGTGTAGACAAAGCTATCCTGGGACAATCAGGGTTTTAATTCTTGCCAAATACACTTATTTTTTCTTTGTTTTGCTCTCTCTCTGTGACTGCCAGGAAGTTGCTGTAAAGGAGCAGCTGATGGGAAAAGGAAAACTCTACCGCAGGAGCCTGAGCTCCCCCAACGTGAATCGGGTGAGTTTTCCCTGCTGGCATCTCCAGCAGCTCCAACTCTTCATTCTCAGGTCCTGGAGTCATGGAATAGAACAATGAATTTCCTTCTTTTTGACCCCTCTGTGCTTTTATTTTTTTTTTTTAATGAACACTGGAGATTTTTCATTTCCTTTTCCAAGGTAAAGGGTTTGAGGTTTGATTTTTTCTTTTTCTCTTTTTTCTTTAGAAGATTTAAAAACAAATTACAAGTATATGCTGAACTTAAGTTTTGTACCAGTGTTGTGCATAAGAAAAAATGAGACTTAATGCTGCCCAAAAAATCAGATAGAACTGGTAATGTTCAACTAGTGTCAAATTCTGGCTCCTCCCAGGTCAAGAATTAAATTCTTACCTTTAATTTCTTGGATTTTGATTCTGCTTTAACCACAAAACTTTTCCTTTTCAGCCTTACTAGTCAAGAGCCATAGTTATGAATTTTTTTAAAGTTCTTGTTAAGAAATAATTCTGCTTCTTTTAACTCTTCCAGCTTTCTGCAAGCCGCCAGGATTTAGCTCCCCCTTATAACCTGAGCAGTAACAGGGTGAGTATCTGCAGATCTCCTGGGGAAAATGGGGAAAAAAAGGGAATTACTCTACTCCACCAGTGATTAGGAGCATAAATGGGAAATATCTGTGGAAAATGGGCCACCCCCATGTGCTCCTGGGACAGAAATAGGTTTGGATGTGCTGCTCTGGACCTGTCTGGGGAAGTTCCCAGGTTTTGTCCCAGCCCCTGTGGGATGCTCCGGAGCATTGTGCAGCTTTAGAGCTCTTCCAGAGCTTTCATCTGGGTGGAGGGAGAAAGGAAGAGGTTTGGGTCCCTATGTCAGTTCAAGTTCACCTCTAGACAGAATAAAAGCTGTTAAGTCATCCCTGACCTCCCAGTGGTCCTAAAACTTGTGATGGGTGATAATTCAGCCCATTTCACTCCTTAAAAACACCAGTATAGACCCCAAACCATTTCTTTAAAAGGTGAAAAATTAAATTTAATCTTATTTTCCAAATCCTAGATCAGCTGAAGGATCTCCTCCTGATAGATATTCTGCCCAGCAAGTGTTGGAGTCATTTTGAGGGGGAGAATCTGGTGGTGACAAGGCATTTTTAGTGCATAATGCAGTTGCACAGAATAATAGAATTTTGATGTAGTGCTCCAGCATTGGTTGCTAAATCTGCTACATCTGATCCATGGAGAGAATGCTAAAATATGTGCAGGTGATAAAGTGTTTGTAGCAACTCCTATTTGGAGGGAGCTGTGGGGTGTTTCAGTTACTGCAAGGTTTTTAAGGCAAAAATATTAAAGATTAGGATTCTTAATGATTTCTGTTTTTCTCCTCCCTTCCCCTCAATGATTTCTCTCATTGCATGTTTCAGAGTCCAAAGGTCCCAGCAGAGGTAATGCATTAGGTCCACCTAATGAGTGGGATAATAATTTTATCTCACTATATAAAGTTGGGTTTTGCTCACTCACAGCGCTTTTCTTTCCTGCTTTGAAGATGCTGCTGGTGGTGCCTTATTTGCATAGCACAGAGCAAAACGAGTTTTTTCCATTGAAATCCTGTCATTAATGCAGCGTGAACTGGTACAAAGCAGAGAAAACTTTTCTCCTTGGGTGCATCTGATGGGTTTTTACAGAGTCTGGAGCTGTTTAGTGCCATTTCTCACACATTTTTGGGCAGAGTGAAATCATTTCAGAAATAACCCCCTCTCAGCTGAAATAAAAAACCAGACGTGAAAGGAAGCAAATATCTAAATATCTGCCAGTGAATATTAGCCTGGAGATGAGATGAGTATTGAGACTTCCTCTCAAATCTTGCTCTTTCTGGCTTTTATAGTTCAGTGTGAGCAACTCTTGATTTCTGTGAACTAATGACTTTAAAACAATAACTGGGCCAATGGAAAACGTGCTTTATCTTAGTTTTGTGTTAGTGCTCAGAGGAATGATCCCTTTTCCCAAGCTTTGGTTAACTGGAATTACTGCCAGTTGTTTGCATGAGGTTTTGCAGCTCTTGGCCGTGGCTGTAGTTGCTGACAGAGACTCTGTGCTGCAGGAATGTGGAGCTGAGGTGCTGGAGCTGCTCCCTTTGCTTGCAGTGAGCTTCAATCCAAGGCACTTGTTCCTCAGGACATGGAGGTGTGACCTCCCCAGCTGGGAATTCCTGGTTTTGGATGGATCTCTGGTTCCAGGCCACGNCTCAGGACATGGAGGTGTGACCTCACCAGCTGGGAATTCCTGGTTCTGGTTCCAGGCCACATTTGGACAGGGCTTGGCACAGCCTGGCTTAGTGGGAATGTCCCTGCCCATGGGCAGGGAGGTGGAATTAGACGACCTTTAAACCCTCCCAACCCAAACTGTTCTGTCATTCAATGATCCAGTTTCAATAGTAAGGTGAGGAAGAGCTTTTGGAATCCCAGTGAAATATTTAATAATCTTTAAATGTCCCTGTAGCACATGGACATCACAAAGCTCCCTGGTGAGATCAGTCCTGTCCCTTTTAGCATAAAGGACCTGAGGATAGCTTGACAGGCAGAGTTTTGGTTAAGCTGGATGTCTTTGTTCCCTGATGAGAAATTTGGTGGCAAAGAAGTCTTCTCCAGCAGTTATGGGTTGTTATTTTATTATAATTTTTACCAGGAATTTGGTCTTGTTTGTTATAATAAGCCAATCCCAAACAAGTGATTTAATGTATCACAGGGAAAAGCAGTGACAGGACAGCAACAACACCTGAACTGGGGGCAGAATATTGATGGAACATTCTAGAATATTCCTTTCCTTAACTTTTATTCCATTACTTTATTTCTCTCCTCTTAACTGTTATTCCTTGCCTCCCTGCTGCCTTTACCATGGATTTTTAGCTTTGTGGAAAGGGCTGCTGAGGCTCATTCCTCTCTGTCAAGCACCATCCATGCTGGTAAAGTTTGGAATGTGGATGCTGCTCCATTCTCCAGCACTCAGAAAAGCCAGGGGTCATTCTCCTTTAAAAAAAAAGTAAATAAAAGAGTATTAAACAATTAAACAAGAATATTACATGAGTTGAAATAAGAATTAAAGGTAGTGTCAATACAATTACAACAAGCAATTCAGGAATTTCAAGAATTAGGGCATGGATTGATCTTGCAGACTTTGGTGGTAAAAACATGGATGGGTGATCACATCCTCCTGAAGAGCTGGAAAAGTCCTTCTCCAGGATTGGAGCAGAAGTGTGGGATTGGCACAAAACACTTTAAAGAATATCCCAGTGTGCTGACAGCATAGAGAGATTCCAGGGAGCAGGATGACTCTCACACTGAGCTGTCCATTCCTGGGAAATATTTAAGTCACCACTGGGAATTTTTTAATTTCTGGATTTACTTCAGAAGAGTTTGATGGACTTTTAGATTGGCAGCAGGACTGCACATGGCCTCACCTCAAGGTTCTGTCTGCTTCAATGAGAAAAAGGCAATTTTTACTCCTGTTAGCACTGCAGATGTGGTATGGGGAGAGTGAGATGAGTTTGATTTCTCCTTGCACATCAGGTGATGCAGGAGCATTGAGTGTCTGAGTCTTGATATCTAATACAGGGGGTGAATTTTCACATTCAAGGGGGCTGTTGTTGGAAATTTAATTTAATTCAATTGGATGCTGAATTTAAAAATTGAGTGGACTGGACTGGTTGAATCAGAGGTACAATGAATGGAAGGCACCTCTGAGGTGTTTTACAGATCAGACTGAATCACATATTGATGAAAAATATCATGAGTTACTCTTCAAACACCTCTGACAAGAACTGTTTTGGACAGTTGTCCTCCCTTTCCCAAAGGCCCAGTACTAGTAGCTCAAAATCCAAGTAGGACAAGATGGTGCCATTCAACCTTCAGGTTTTTCTGGGAACCAGAGCTTTTTTTTCAGCAAATTGGTGCCATTGAACTTGAATAATCCTGCTGTTCATGAGAACAAGTGCCTTTTGTCCCAGCTGTGTGTCCCAGCTGTTTGCTTGTATTCCAGTGCTTCATGGTCACCTTTCCCTGAGTCTTTTCTGAACTGCTGAAATAATAAAACACAAGAACTATTCATTTCTCTTACCCAGTGGCTGCATTTTAATGGTCTGTCAACTTCAAGGAAAGATTTGTCAGGTAAAGGCTCCAGATGACTTAGGTAGTGATCATCCCTAACCTGCCCTAAAGGTTTTGTGCATGAAATAAATTCCCTGGAGGGTTTTTTTTTTCATGGAGGATGTGTGAAAGAAGGGAAGGCAGAGGAGGAGAAGGTGTTATGAAAATAAACCACTTCATGAACAGCTCTGCATTGAAACACATCAAGGGACATGCATTCTTCTGGTGGCTACTTGGATTTGTCAAATTAAGTCACTTGACCTCTGTTTGGTCACTTGGCAGAGAGCAAATATATTCATGGAACGATGACTCCTCTGGGCAAATGATTTATAAGCTTCCTCTCTTTCTCTCACCACCCTTCTTGAGGGAGAGAAGATTCACAGCACTTAAATAATAATAATAATAAGAATAGACTTAAAACTTGCAGTGGTGCAGTTGGTGAATGCACAAAGCAACAGAGGAGAATGCTGGATGACTCCAGGTGGGAAACTTGGGGACTTCATCAAGTTAATGTAGTTAATAATGCTTTTTATTTTTATTTTAGTGAGATTGACATGGGTTATCTTTCAATCCAGCTTAGTAAAATCATTCATGAATTACCTTTTCCCTCTGCAGAGCAGTTGACACTTCCAGTTGTCCCCAGTATTTTCTTTTCCAAACTTTTCTCCACCCTGTTGCCCTGATTAACCTAATTTTGATGGTTTGTTGTCATGTCAGAGTCGAGGGTCACAAATCTGACCTTCAGGCTAAAACTATGATCTCTGCACTCTCCAAAGCAAGGGTCATTCAAAAACCCAACATGCCTTGAGTAACCAACCACACAAATCCTTTTCTCATTCCTGTTCTCAGGACCTTCACTTTATTTAGCCTGGCAAAAGAGTTAAAACTATTTAGAAAATATAATCATCCATAGTACCAAGGCTGAAGCAAAATTTCTGAAAGATCCTAAGAAAAAGCCTTTTCCTGCAGAAAAAGTCACCAAATGCTGCCAGTCTTCCTGTGCAGGATGAATATTCTGAAAGTGTTCTGCTGGTTCTTACCTACTCCCACTTTTTCAGCATTCCCCAAACAGGGCTAGGAAGTCAAGATATTTGCCTGAAATCGTTTTTCTCTTGGAACAGTCAATGAAGGGCACTCCTGACTCAACAGATCATGACTCAGAAAATTATTTAGTTGCTCTTTACCTGCACTGAGTCCCTGTTCTAGTAAGCTACAATACTCTTTGAGCATTTGTAATACTCTTTTTATTTCTTCTTTTTCTGTGGTCTCCAGAACCACTTGGGCTTGGCTCAAAATGTGTCACCTTGATCCACTTGTCTTTAAAAGCATCACCATCTCAAGATCCAAAAGAATCACTAATCAAATTTTGTATTCTCCAAAAAGGAAGCTTTCAGATGCTTTTCACTCTTCCACTACTCTTTTTCCTAGTCCAGTGGCAACATCTACCAGGCTGATGGCAGACTGGGCCAGGAGGCAACAAAACCAGTATTTCAATATTATTTTGAGTCTTGTGCTATTTGGTTTGAGTCTTCCATTTTTTTTTATTAATCTCTTCACATGATAAGGCCACCTGAGAGAAATCTGCACTAATAATAACACAAAGGTCAAAAAAAATTTTTTTAAAAAAATAAAAAATAGAGTTTGGGGATGAGGAATAGGAAAGATGGTCTCATGGAAGCATTTTGTGGAAGTTTCCAGCCTCAGACGTGGCTCTTGGGATGTGTGTAAGACGTAAATGAGCTGCAGGTCAGAGATGATGCTGGAATTGGAGGCTTCAGGCATGGGCAGAGCAAGAAGCTTTCCAGAAGGGCTTTAACACCAAAGTCCTCAAAAAGAGCAGACTAAACAAACCCCTTCTGCTCCCCCAGCTTGGCTTTCAGGATGCCTCAGTGACCTCAGACATCCATCAGTTCTCCCAAATTTGTCTTCCCAGCTGCAGCAGCAGCACTGTCTGTACCTGGGGCAGGAGGGCTGAGGACAGGTCCTGCTCTGCCCAAGTGAGGTTACTTGCTATTCAAAGCAGGAGAGCTTCTCTGGGACTGACTTATAGATCCAAATGGAAATGATTCTTGCCCCTGGGCTGCTCACCATGACCTTCAACCCATTGGAGAAATCTATTCCTCCTATCCTGGCTTATTTATTATTTGTGAAACATTCATGACTTAAAGTTCCAGTTACGGTTATTTTGGCTGCTTTGTCTTTTTTTATGTTCAAGGTCAGATGAATTCCTTGCATCCAACAGTGGGGAGCTTCTTGAAAAAACACATTTTCCCCCTCTTTTCCTCCAGGAAAAAACACATGAAAATTATGGTCTGGGATGCATCAGGTCCTTCCATCCCTTGTAACTCCTGCACCATTTTACTGTGAAAGTATTTCCCTTCCTTTTAAAACACAAGCGAAATTCAAGTGTACAACAAAATCCAGATTTTGCACCAGCCATTGCAAAACACTTTACAAAAAAGAAAATGGGATTAGACTTCAGTTTTTATCAGTTTTGGCTGCACCATCCTGTCCTTGCAGCCTCTGATTGTGGAAAGGTGAAGCCTTCCAAGCTCATCCTGAGAACATTTTGCCACCTGAGCAGGAACAACACTTTCACACGAGACCCTGAGACTTCTTGAAGAGTCTGAGACTGGACTTTTTTTGACCCATACACTCATAAATGGGTATTGAGTTGCCTTCAGGTCTCCTATAAATTAATTAAATGAGAAGGAACTGCTTTGGCAACGTGCTTTTGCATGTGTGCCTCCCTCAGACATTTTCAGCACAACCCCAGGTGGAATTTTGGTCTCCCTTCCAGCTCTGCACACTCAGTTTGGGAGAAGCAAAACCAAGCCCTGTCCTGCATCCACATTAAACTTCCAGCAGAGACACATCCTGGCCACTCACTTGGAATAATCATTGCAGACGAATTTATAAATTATTTTACCTAGCAAGATGAGAGAATTAATAAAAAATGGATTTTGACACACAGATTCTTGACACTGGCGTGGTGATGTGAAGCAGTGGCCTGGGGTTTCTCTCTGTTAGAGAGGCTTTGTCACTGAGCCAGTTTCTGGCTGTGAGTTTGAGAGGAGAGTTCCAAAAGCACGGTGGAATTTGTAAAAGCAGGAGAAGTCACCCCTCGTGTGCAGAATGGGGAGTGGGATCTGTGGGAAAACCCAACCAGAGAGCCCTGGGATCTTGGGAAGGCAGAGGAGCTGCTCTTTTCTCTGTCACTGTTTCTTCCTCATCTGCATCAGGCTCTTGTAGGGCTGAAAATAATCTTGTTTCATCTTCAAAACCCTAACCTGTCCTCATCTTTTTTGTGGCTCCTGCTTATCCACAGCTTGGATATTCCAGCTTTCTCTTTCCCAGGCTGTCAGAAAACTTTGTAGTGCCACAGTTGCTTCCTCTTGATTAGATCAACTCCTCCAGCCTTTAGGTCCTGTATTTTTCTTGTTTAAAGCTCTGTCCTCACCCTTTTTCCTGAGTAGATACACAAAATATTTGGGAATTTTGGGCAGACAGCATCATATTGGTTTTGCCTGGTTGTAACACACTCAGCTTCCAAAACAGAGCAGCACAAGGGGGTGAAATCTTACAGCTGTGAGGTCTAGAAACAAACTTTCTCTGTGCCTTTATATGCTGAGGGTGCTCATCTTTGCAGGGCTGGGTCTGCCAACTAAAAGCATCTTTGGGGGAAGGGTCTTTCCTCAACTCTGGCACTCTGAGCTTGGCAGGGGGTGTGTGCAGGGTGTGTCAGGATTGCTGTGCTTCCTGCTGCTCTGCTAACTTGGAAAAAC
>VWZU01003746.1:357863-380264 GCA_013397095.1 Sterrhoptilus dennistouni | reverse complement strand
TTTTTTTTTTTTTTTTACCCTCTAGGGTCGATGGGAGAGTCAGCAAGATGTGTCCCAAGGTGCCACAAACTCCAGTAGAGGCGTTAGTCCATCTCGTACCTCCCTGCCGAGCCCTGGGCAGCAAAACCACTCTCCTGATGCAGGTAAGGGCTCTTCTTCAGCTCAGAAAACTCTCCTGGCCCAGATAAGGGCTCTCTTACAGCTCAGGGAACTTCCTAAATGTGGGATGAAGTCACTGCAGCTCTTGAGTGTCACAAAAAGTAAGAGAGAGAGCTTTCCCTTGGCTAATTCTTTGACCACAGAAGTCATTTAGACTGAAAAGAAGTTTTTAGTCATTTAGACTAAAAAGAACTCATTTAGACTAAAAAGTTTTTAGTCATTTAGACTAAAAAGAACTCATTTAGACTAAAAAGAAGTTTTTTAAATTTTTTATACAGGGGTTTGGGTCACCTTTGGGGTTTTTTTTTTCCCCTTCTTTCTCCAAATAGCAACTCTTTTCATCTATTAATATTTTTATTTCCAACAGGTATTGGTAGCCTGGCTGCTTCCTACCTGAATCCTGTCAAGTCCTTTGTGCCTCAGATGCCAAAGCTGCTGAAGTCCCTGTTCCCTGTTAGAGATGAGAAGAAGGGCAGGCAGAGCTCTCCCCTTGCACAGCAGGTAAAGCATTAAATCACCCACGAAATCCAATATTGGTGAGTGCTGCTGGGCTTGCTGGCAGAGAGCTGTTGTATAAAAGTTGTTGCAGAGCAAACCAAGCTTTTAGGCACAGCAAAGCCTCTTGATCCATTTCCCCTCCATCCTGTCCAGGGGTGGTGGAGCTGCTGGAGCTTATTGGCACACACACACACACTCAGCCCACTTGGCTTTTTCCAGGTGCCAGCTCCACTCTCCCAGGGTGATTTATGGGCCTCCCACTCGCAGCAGCAATGGTGAAATTTATGAAGGGCACTTAGTGTTGTTTGTGTATTGCCAGGAGGAAAATGTAATTCTATTTTTGATTCCTTCTTTCATATCCCATCCCCTCCCACCCCTCACCCCAGCTCATGTCACCTTTTGCCATCTTTTCCTGCCTACTTGGGGCAGCTGCTTTTCTTCATTCTTATCTATTTGATTTTTAATTCCTTTTATTATTATTATTATTATTATTATTATTATTATTTGGATGTTGTGCTGCAAAGCTCCACCTGCTCCAGGTGTGGCTTCTGTGCTCTGAGAAGATGCACAGTCAAGCTGACTGAAAAAAACCACTTCTGTCATTAAAAAAAAACAAAAAACCATCAGATGAAATAGAGAATCCAGTTGTAAATCATAGAATCTCCTTTATTTGTGAGGCTGCAGTTTATTTATAAGGGAATATTTCCCTCTAGAGTAAATTTGGAAGGTTTAACAAACAGCTGTGAAGATGAATCTGCATCCAGATCTCATGTGAAAGTTTTTGGGAGTTCATTCTGCCCCTGCTGGCTCTGCTCTCACCCTCTTCCTTTGCCTGGAGTTCTGAAAGCTCATCACTAATTAACTCAGACTTTTTCTCACCTCTTGCCATGCAGGCAAACATTTTAAAGAATATCTTCTTTAAAAAAAACCCTAAAATCCCTGAATAACTTTTTTTTTGTGGATGAATTTGTTTGCTACAACTAAACTTGCTGTTACAAGAACATCCCAGGAGTACAGGAAGTTGTTTTGGCATAATAGCAATACAGTAAAACGTTAAAAATAAATCTGTTAACACTTGAATATTTTTAAAATTATTTCTGGCAAACGTACCACAAATAAGAATGAAGCAGTTTTAAAATATTTTTAGCTTGACTGGGGATTCGTTTTACATTTTCATGTTGCCTTTTGCTTGGTGTCAAGGCTGGAATTGTAGAAACCTCCTCATCTATGAACTGTAGAGAATTAAAATGAAGGTGGTGACTTTTCTTTAAAGGCATTTGGGTCTGGAAAGATGCAAATAGGTGCTCTTACAATTGCAGTGAGAGCCTTTCACACCTTCTTGAATCCTCAGTGAATCAGTGAGAGCTGAGAGGAGAAACGAGGCCTAATTTCCTGCCTCTAGTCAAACCACCTGTTCCCACTCCTTTCCTGTTCAAGATCAGTCGTGGATGATTTGTCTAGAAATCAAGTTTTAAACTACAGAGACATCTCTTTAATGAGATTTTTAGTTTGTGGTATGGATTACTATGGAAAGTCAACCAAATCATCATCTCAACTGATTTTGAATAGGAGGGGAAATTCTATTAATGCTTTGATTTTTAAAAATAAAGAGAAGTATGTGATGCTTCAGTGCTTGCACTGGGGAGCAGCCCAGGGTTTCCATGATCAGTGGATCTGTGTATTATAATGAAATGTTAGAATTATTCTCTACTTTCAGGTTTTGCAATGGAACAAACGAGCTGTATTGGAAATGCACCTCCCTGCTTTGAGAGGTTTTACAAATTCCTTGCAGCTCTATCTGTAGGGAAATGGGGCTTCTTCACTGCTGTCAGCAATCCCAGGGAATCATGGAATATTCTGAGGTGGAGGAATCCACAGGGATCATTGATCCAAGCCCTGGCCCTGCACAGACATCCCAACAGTCCCACCCTGTCCCTGAGAGCATTGTCCAAACATTCCTGGAGTTTTGGGAGGTTTGGGAATTTCACCATTCCCTGGGGAGCTGTTCCAGTGCCTGACACCCTCTGGAAGAAGAACTTTTTCCTAATCCCAACCTAAGGAAAGGTGCAGAGAAGAGAGAGAAAAAAAACCTGAAGGAATTGCCCCAGAATCAGCTCCAGCTTCCTCTGTGCAGCACAAAATATGAAGAGGTGCCTTTGCAGCAAGTCTGGCTTTTGGAGATTTTAAATATCCCATCCCATAATCTCCCATGCTGCTGCTTTCTAATGGCCTGAGGATGCAAATGTGGGCAGAGGATTTGAGCTGGAGGTGGTGATGGATGGCTGAGGTGATGCCCTGGGAAGGCTGACCTGGAACAGACACTGGACAGAGCTAAGAGAATGAAGTTGATATTTATTAAAAGGCCTTTAAGGATCCACCTTGGGCAGCACAAGAGCCTGGCCAGGGCTACACCCAAGGTGAACCCAAAATGGTCAGAAAATGGACAACCCCATCATGAGGTCTCACGCTTTTATAACTTTTGGTCCATTTGCACATTGGGGTTAATTGTCCAATTACAGCTTCAGGTTATCAAGTCCCATCCTTCTTGTTTTCTCTCTTCAGTCCACTGTTGATTTTGCTTTTGGGCTTGAAAATTTGTAACCGTTGTCCTTGGTCTCTAGAAGGAAAAGGATTTGTTTTGTCTCCCTACTTTTTGAAGAGAGCTGACTAACACATAATGTGAGGCTCAGAACCACACACCTGGGCAGCACAGAATCTGAAAAACATGAAAACTAAAACTTAAGGCATCAGAGGGACACAGGGGGCTTGAGGGGGGTCACTGCCAGCTTATCAGCTTCAGCACCTCATCTCTCACCTGCCAGGAATTCCTGGAGAAACTGTGCCATGGTGGGGACACAAAAATGATCTCTCTGAGCCTCAGGGAATACAGAACAGCACCTCTAGGTCTGTGGGAGAAGGAAATTTCAGTGCACAGTGGCAGGGGGCATAAATGAACGTGCAAGGTGGGAGAAGTGGGTGGTAGACTAAAAAACTCTTAAGGGAGAGGCAAAGCCTAAAGGACTTTTTGGCTTTAATTGCAAAGGAATCTGACCCTTAACTAAGAGCTGCTGGAGTTTTGTTACTGTAAAGGACAGTTTGGGAGAGCAAGGTTCAGGAACAGAAATGCCAAAGGGGCTGGAAGGATCTGAATCATCCTTTCCTGGGCTGGAAGCTGAGATATGAGGAGATTTTCAGGTTGGATTTTGGGAAAAGGTTCTTCTCCCAGAGGGTGTTTGGGCACTGCCCAGCCTCCCCAGGGAATGGTGACATTCCCAAAGCTGCCAGAGCTCCAGGAGTGTTTGGACAACACTCTCAGGGATGCACAGAGTGAGATTGTTGGGGTGTCTGGGCAGGGCTACGAGTTGGACTGGGTGATCCTTGTGGGTCCCTCCCAGCTCAGGATATTCCATGATTCCATGAAAAGCAGATTCCCAAAAGAGCAGGACTGAACCTTTCTCCAGGTTTGGAGTTGAAGTTCACCATGACTATTCCAAGTGGGTGTGGTACCAAATCTCTGATCCTGTCCTGGTAAAAAAGGAGATCAGTTATGATCAGTCATTATACAAATACACTTTTTAAATTATTTTTGCAGCTTTTTATTTCAACCCTGCCCATTCCTTAGAGTGGCATCAACATTAAAGCGGGCAAGCCCGCACAAAATTACCTTTACAAAGTGATCTTCCCTTGTTTAGAGTGGTTTCAAAAAAAAAAAAAAAAGAAAAAGAAAGGCAGAGACATCCCAGTCAAGGTGGTGGCAGTGAACAAAATTGCTGTCTTTGACCTTCTGCTGCAAGTTTAGTAACTAATCTGGAGAATAATGAACCGCAATTAATGAAATCTGCTCTCGTATTCAAGTGTGTTTCTCAGACAGCACATAAAATAATTGAAAGAACTTCCTGCTCTCTAATTAGTTAGATTGAATTAATTTGGCATAATAGGATTCTTTATGTAACTCGCAGAACGGCTTCCGATGAAGCTGTTTATGTACCTAAAAGATTGGGTTCTGATGAAGCTGTTTATATACTTTAAAGTTAGAAAATGCCTATTTTTCTCCTTTATCTGGTGCCTTTAAATTAATTGCCATTAGTCTGTAAATAAATTTAAAAAAAAAAAAGCCAACGATTTAAACCTTTCTCAATAGCTGGAATTGGTTTTTATTTTCCCCACCCAGTTCTGGAAAAAGCTGAGAACCAGAGAGTGCAAGATTTGGAGCCTTCTGACCCTCACTGCTGATGGGGAGAGAAGCTTAAAATCCTTGTGTAAAATATGCAGGTGGAGGCAGAAGCAGAGTTTCATCTGTGCTTAATTATATTATGTAGGAATTGAATCACTCTCTTTGATTCACATGCTGAGGCTTTCCCAGTGTGCACCAAGCAGAATTCCTGTTCTTTTCCCTTGTGGCCCCGTGGCTCTGCAGGAACTGCCTGGGTAATCACATTTCAGGGCATCACTGGGTGCTGACATTAAAAATGGACATGATTTTTTTTTTTTTGCATTCCTGTGGCCAGTTTGTTGAGTGGATTTTGGTCACCTTCCTATCCAAGAATCTTTTTGGATGCTCAGATGTCTTTTTGTTAGCACGTGGCTTGAGAGAGAGAGATCTTGAGTAACAGATTTATTAAAAAAAGAAGAAAATATAAACTCTTTGAATTTCTATTTAATCCATCTTTGCTTTATGGTGCAGCCACATGGAGAGGACAGCTGTCACTTCTTTCCCTTCCACCTTCTGATGCAGACATAGAAATTAATCTTAAAAACTAATGAAATGCAGTTAATGAAAGGCTTTCTAAATAGACAAAACTCCTTTTTCTGGCAGTCCATTAAAAAAATAACAGTTTCATGGGTGGGCCTGGTGCACAGTATAATTGCTAGAACTGACATTCCTTAATCAAATGTAAATAATGTGGCCTCAGAGAACCTTCTTTAACATCTTGAAGGGTTTTTTTTATTTCAGAGTTTCAAGTGAAAAATCATTTGGATGCCACAATCAGCAGAGCTCCACAGCAGAGCTCGTGTGTCTCCTTGTGACTCAGTTGTTGGTGTTTTGATTCCTTTCTGAGCTCAGTTTTCCCTGTCATCCTCAAACACAAATAGTTTTTGATGAGAATGAGTGGGAAAAAAACTGGCTTTGGAAGTTTCAAACCACTCGAATTTCTTTATAAACTAACTTAAAAATGGGTATGAATGACACTTTTAATCTGCCAGGACCTAGAAATGAAGTAATTTAACTGCATAGGATATAGTGTGGTTAATTTTGTATAAATTGTACTAGAAATGGAGAATCCTGAAATCTTATTATGGGCTGAAATGTTCCACATAGGGAATGTGGAATAAGAGGGAGTTGTTTGGGTTAATATTTAAATGCCAAATGTATTTAGAGAAGAAAATGAGCAAACAGCAAAAAAACCCAACAAATTAACTTGCACAGAATTTCAGATCTTCTCATGGAAGGCAGGAGATTTTATATTTGAGTGATTAATGACTTTGCCCTCAATTTTGAAATAATTTTCAAGAGGAATATTGTTGGAGGGGTACCTTTTAAAAATGGGTTTTTAAAAGGAATGGGAATTTGGAATTCTCCCTGCATTTCCATACACGCCTCATTGAAGTATTTTATCCTGAGTGCTCCAAAATTATTTAAATCTCTGTTTAATGGATTTAAATCTCTGTCCTGCTGCAGAAGTTCCCAGTAGCTGCTGTTAAATAGTGATGGGACCATAACACTGTCAGTGGGAGGGTCCTTGGGCTCAGCTACTCCTGTCTGGGGATGGAAAACCAAAGAGAAGAGCAGTGGAAGTTTGGGATAATGTCCCTTTAGGATTGTATCAACCATACCTGGCATTCACAGGGCAATTCTTGGCTGCACTGCCCTGATTTGTTCTCTTAAATGCCACTGAACTTTCTGCATATTGGGTGTTAATACTGAGGGATTTTCTTCCAAGTGACACGAAATCAAAGGCTTTGCACTGGAGTCATCAGTCACTGCTGCCAGCGGCTTTTCACAGAGTGTTTAATGACACAGAAATACCAAATGTGTTTTTGCTGAGCTCGTGGAAGAGGTGGCCATTATATACATGTGGAATATGTGGGATAAAAAGAATGTTCATTCAGGATTGATGCTGGTGCCTCTGTATCTGGGGAGAGACAAACAAATGCCTTTCCTCTTCAAGCTCACCAGGATGGCAGGTTGGGCTCTTTTTTGGTCAGAGAATGTGCAAAGTGAGCTCTGAGTGAGCAGAAAATGTGCACTTGTAGAGATCAAAGATTGATAAAATTACCATGGAATCAGGGAATGGTTTGGGTTGGAAGGGACCCTAAAGCTCACCCAGTTCCACCCCTCTGCCTTGGGCAGGGACACCTTCCACCATCCCAGGTTGCTCCAAGCTCCATCCAACCTGGCCTTGGACACTTCCAGGGATCCAGGAGCAGCCACAGCTTCGCTGGGCAGCCTGTGCCAGGGCCTCCTCACCCTCACAGGGAAGAATTTCTTCCCAATATCCCACCCAGATCTTCACTTTTTTAGTTTGAAGCCATTTCCTTTTGTCCTGTCCCTCCATCCCTTGTCCCAAGTCCCTCTCCAGCTCTCCTGGAGCCCCTTTAGGCTCTGGATCCTCATCATCTCCCTGCACAGAGCAGCAGCTCTTAGGAGAAGGCAATCAAAGATGCTTTAAAGTGAAAAGCTTTCATGTTCTCTCCCTCACCCCGTGTTTTATCAGCTTGGTTGAAGAAAATTCTGCCAGAAATCATCCCTGCAAAAGGGTCATGTTTTACCAGTGGATAAATAGATTTGTTGAGTTTAGCAGCCACTACCTGCAAACATTTAATGATAGAATTTGGCTCTGCATCCAGAAATATTTTTCATCCCAGATAGTCCCAACACTTTGTTTTCAGTGTGTTTCCCACCCCCCTCCCCAAGGAATTTGGCTGCATTTCATCCCGCAGATCTGGTGTGGTGCCCCTGTGCCCCAGTGAGGGTGTTCTGCCCATCTGCTTCCTGTCAGCAGCAAGTGCCACCTCTCAGAATTGCTTTTTTCTCCCTGTTTTTTCTAAACTTTGCTTGGCAGAGTTACTGTAGTTTGGAGATCTGTCATCCTTTCAGGAGGAGAACTTGGTGAGGAGTGATTAAAGCCTAATGGTTTTCTTTCTTTTGCTGTGTGATACCAAGTTGATTTTTAGATTTTTTGTGGATTCACAGGCTGTAAGACTGGAGGTTTTGGAGAGATGAAAAACCCAAACAAACACTTTACTCTGTTTATTTGTTTTAAAGGGAGAAAAGGGAATCCAAGGAACTAAGAAATAGCTTTAAATGCTTTTCCTTATTCCAATTCTGAGTGCTTATTTCTGGATAATAAGGCTGGACAAGTTTTATGAAACCTCACCTTTGCAGGGTTTCTTCATTGGTTTATTCTGATCCAGCTGCTTCCTGGAGCCCCAGGTCCTGACCCAGTGAGGATCTGAAAATGCACAAACTTGTGCACTCAAAACAGTCAGTTTGCTCTAAACCCCATTCCAGAGGTGAATTTTCATTTAGCAGATTTAGGAACAAGTAAAAACCCCTCCTCTCCTGCTTCTTTTTACTGAACTGGAGCTTTAATGTCTTCAAAAAATTTATTTGGGTCCAAAATCCTATTGGAGTTTTGTCCATTTTTTATCTTTTTATTTTCTACCTTGAACCCCCTGGTTTTTTTAATGCCCAGCAATCTCTGTATAAATAAAAGCTGTTCTTCTCTTCCATCTTTATTCCTCTTGAGGGTAAGATCAGTCATATTCCTGCTTCCCTGGGCTTAGAAGGGATGCAGGAGAAGGTTCCTCACTCTTCAGCTGGAAGGTTTCAGCACTTTAGACAGTGTTAAGTTCTGGCAATCACTTGTCTGGGAGCTGAGCACTGCCTGTGTGTTTGTACAGAAGGAATCCTCCAGTCCCTTGGAGAAAAAAAGAATAAAAGCAGGCAGCTCCCAGATTGTGTAATATATCTCCCTTAAGGAGCTCTTCCCCTCAAAGGCTGAACCTGCCCTTGCAGTGCATTATTTAACAGTGCTAAAGAGATTTTTTTTCTGCCTTTTTCTCCTCTCTCCTTCTCTTCATGCTGCCCTTTTGCTGAGGTTCTCCACTGATCTGGTGGTTCCTTCCCCTCCTGTGTGACAGCCCAAGCTGACAGCAGAACCTCAGATTTATATCAGGTGTCACAATGTGCTGCTCAGGTCTCAGGAGAGGGATTATTTCAAATCTGCAACATAAAAAGCTGAATATGGAGCAAGTGAGGGCCATTTATTGTCAGTGCCTGTGCATCCAGCCCTGTGCAGCAGGCAGTGAGAATGTCCTCCTGGAAAAGGGGATGCACAGACCTGGATTCTGCCTTCCCTTTTTTGTGTTAAAGCCAATAATGCTCAGATCCAAGCTGAATTTAGAGACTGGGAAAGCTGAGAGTCTTGGAGATCAAACCAGAGATCCTTAAGGTTGGAAAAGGCCTGGAAGATGATCAAGTCCAGCAATCACTCAGCACCACCCCCGTGGTCAGGACCAATCCATGTCCTCAAGTGCCACATCCAGGTGGTTTTTGAGCACTTCCAGGGATCCAGGGGCAGCCACAGCTTCTCTGGGCACCCTGTGCCAGGGCCTCACCACCTCACAGGGAACAATTCTATCCTGATATCTAACCTAAATCTTTTTTTTTTTTTTTTTTTTTTTTTTTTAAACTTTTCCTTCCATCTCCTTATGGCAGGGTTTTTGTGCAGAGTGAAATCAAACCTTGTAAAAAATCCAAAAAATCGTATTTTGNAAAACTTTTTTTTTTTTCTTTTTTTTTTTTTTTTTTTTTTTTTTTTTTTTTTTTTTTTTTTTTTTTTTTGACAAACTCCATTTCAAGCACTGAAAGTCCGGTTTAGTTTTCCATCCTTTGCTTAGGATCCCAAAATTTCAAATACAAGCTTTCACATTTACCAGGTTGTCCAGTACTTAATCCTTTCATTGGAATGATTCTCTCCATTTCCCTCCCTCCAGGCTGTCCCAAGAATTATGGTTCAATCAGCCACTCTGGATGCCAGTGCTGCAAGGATAAAACAGGTGAGCCCATCCCAGGATGTGAGGATACAATTTTTATATTCACCTG
Organism: Sterrhoptilus dennistouni; assembly: GCA_013397095.1. Taxonomy (NCBI): domain Eukaryota; kingdom Metazoa; phylum Chordata; class Aves; order Passeriformes; family Zosteropidae; genus Sterrhoptilus; species Sterrhoptilus dennistouni. Next base: position 370,498 of record VWZU01003746.1, on the reverse strand, counting down.
CCAGAGGTGGCCAGAGCATCAGCTGCTTCAAACCTGTTTGCACTTGTTGCTGCTGCCTCTCTTTGAGACTCTGAAATTCTGCTGGGTGTTTTAGGTCCTGGTAAAATCTCCTCTCCTATTCCTGGTTACACTTTGATATTTGCAAGCATTAGCAGATAATTAGGTGAAATTTAGCTGGTTTGCTGCTTTAAAAGGAAAATTTCTAGGCTCTGACAGTGTCTGTAAGCAGGATAATTCTAAGTGTGGAGCTTAATTCCCCATTTTGCCATGATACAATGGAAAAACTCTTGCTAAACTGGAGAGAAAATAGAGCCTTGTGATCTCCCACTTTTCAGCAGAACTTCAGTCTCCTGAGCAGCACATCAGCTTCCTCCTACTGTGCTTTTATTGTCTTAAAAAACTCTGTTATCCAAAGGGAAAATGCAGTGAAAGAGAAAAGCTCCTGAGTCCACATGGACACCACCCTTGCCATAGGAAGGTGAACAATCTGTTTTTAATCTGCTGAAATCTTTTATTTATAAATTTCACTTAGCAAATGCAAACCTTTGGTTCTGAAATTCTGATAATCCAGTCAAATCCCTCTTTCTTCAAATGCTGCTTAAGTTTCCAGTGGAAAAGGCATTTTGGGAATAAGCTGAAAATCCTGTAGTTTGGGACACTCAACCACTAGATGGAAAAAAATCACAAAATTGTGAATAATAAACAAAAATGTTCACCTGACACAGGATTTGTTCAAATCTGCCCTTCTCCAACCTCTTTTTTTTTCCCCCCTTCCTATTAGCACTCTCCTCCCTCCTTCCTTCCCAAAGAGATTTAGAGACATCCTAATCTTTTAGAGTACATGTGCTGGCAGAAGATATTGATCTATCAGATTTAGTAAACTTTACAGCCAAGAAATACATCACTGAAATGGGCTGTTAATCTCATGAGGTGCAGTTAATTTCATCCCCTGGAAGTGCGAGGTGCTGGCGGCACCGAGGTGGGAATGGCATTTGGAAATGGGGACAGAAATGACACTTTGGGTGCAGGGGGATGATTTATCCACCTAGAGAGTTAAGCCAAATAACTGTGAGAGACTTATGGATCACAGCTGCTTCCCATTCCCATATAAATCCTGCTGTTCAAACAGCAAATGACCATTCCTGTAGCATAAATAATTTTTCAGTAAATATTGGGGAGTGTATTTCTTGGGGTTGACACTTCCCTTATTAATGCAAGGAGGGAGCTGACAATCCTCCCACGCTGGCAGGGCTGACTCGGGATCAGCTTCCATCTTCTGGAGGTGGCAGCTACACAGGGATTTAGATAAGCTCAAAGCCTTGGTGCTTCCCAGAGGTCTGGTATCTGTGCTTTTAGCCCAGATATTTTTTATGACAGACTTCCCTCTCCCCCTGTGTTTCAGATGAGCCAAGAGGAAGCAGCAAAGCAGCTGCTGGAAACCGTGGCGCAGACGCCCGAGGCGGACAAGAGTCTGGAGAAGACACCCAAAGTGCCTTTGCAGCAGCCCACAGGGGAGACCCAGGCCCAGGACTGCCAGGAGGGACCTCCAAGCCCCCTGAGTGAAGCCTCCAGTGGGTATTTTTCCCACAGTGTCTCCACAGCCACCCTCTCCGAGGCCCTGGCGGTGGGAAGCGATGCCGTGGCTCAGCCAGGAGGTCCAACACCTGCAGGGAGTGACTCCCCTGCTCCTGGAGGGGCTCAGGTCCCTTCTGACATGAAGGGACACTCAGACAGGGCTTCTGAGAGCTCTGTGGCCACAAAGAGGGAGAATCCCCCCACCTTCAGCCTCCCAAGTGCTCCCCCCAGACCGAGGGACGGCCCCGAAGTGAATGGGAAGTCTTGTACTTCTCCTTACCCCAGCGAGCAGGGAAACGATGCCTGTGCAGCCACTGATGCAAAACCTTTTCTCTCTACCTCCACTCCAAAGGAGTCGATATCCAAACAATCAATGGAGTCAGCAGGACCAGCCAGGAAAAAGGAAACTTCTTCTGGGGCTTTGGAACTGGGGTTTCCCAAAGCTCACCCCGACCTGCCCAGCGCCACAGCCTCCCCCTTCAAAATCCAGAAGGTGAAGACATCGGAGCTGAGATCCTTCACGAGCATGCTGGGATCAGATCCCACCAGTTCCCTGGGCACAGAAGAGCAGCAGGAAGGAGAAAAGGGCACCTCCAGTGCCCGTGGACTGAACCACAACGGGTCGGAGACCGCAGAGGAAAAACTGGAGGTGATTTCCGACTCTGAAGATGCCAACGAGATTCCCGAGTGGCTGAAAGAGGGAGAATATGTCACAGTTGGCGCGAATAAAACGGGCACCGTTAGGTACATCGGGCCCACAGACTTCCAGGAAGGAACGTGGGTTGGTGTGGAGCTGGATTTGCCCTCAGGTAAAAACATCCCTGTGTAAAATGGGTGGGAAGCAGCTGGGATGTCCCAGGTGGCAGAGCTCATCCTAAAGCTGCTTTTTGAGGGGGTTTATTGCCCATTGCAGGAGGCATTTTGAAAAGGGAAATGTAAAAGGTCTTCCCCTGCTGTCATCTTTTTCCAAACCTGCTCTCACTCCCAACCCCTTAGAGATCCCAACCCAAACCATTCTGTGATCCCTGACTGTCCCTTTTCAGTCATTTCTCCAGCTTCTTACACTAGAAGTAGGAATGAGGATTCCTTTTCCATGCAGTTTGGTAAGCAGAAGCTGCAGGAGACAGACCTTGTGTCCATAGGATTCTCTTCTGGGCTTCTGCTGTGAGGATAAGGGTGTTCAAAGCACAACAGGAGTTGTGGGATTTGGCTCAAATGGACATTTAGGCTAAATGAGTTGCAAAGTCTCTTAATAGGTATTAAGAGGTAATAGGATTTTATTTTAAAGTGAGCTTTAAAAGTGCACAAGACTATTTCTCTCTGTGTGTATGTATATATATATATATTTATATACATGCACACCCCTGTATATGTGAAAAGCAGAGGGAAATAATCATCCACTGACCACCAGATCATCCAGATAATTTGAGGTTTCTTTCATCACCTCATTTGTCATCCCTGCCTGACTCTTACCTGTACAGCTGTGGAACTCCCAGAATTTGGGCTCTCCAGGATTTTTTTGGAAACCAGGGTGCAATTCCTGTGCTATTGATGTGGGCATAGGGTGTCTCCAGCACAAGAGGAAAGGATGGCTGGGATTTGATCCCTGCTGGAGTCCAGGCTTCCCCAAGCCCTTTCCTCTCTAGGAGGAGGCAGGATTGGGGGAAGTCAGGGAGTGTCAGTGGAGAGAGGTACAGTGACAGTGAGAGAATTTGGGGTTACCCAGGGCACATAAAACTCCTTTTTCCAATCCTTTTAGCCAAGTGCAGCATTCCCGGGCTGAGTGGTGAATCAGCACATCCCAAGAAGCCTGTGCTCCTCCCTGCTCCACATTTCCCTGGGGTTGGAGCAGTTCATTCAGCAGAACACTGTCCAGGATCCAGAGCTCCCAAATCTCCCTGTGTCCCGTGTGCTCATCAGAGCTGAACTGAACACTGACTTCCCAGCTGGTTTCAGAAAACTCTCTGGAGTTTTCCATCCTGGAAAGCAAACTGGAGCTCTTGATCCTTTTGCAAGCCGTAGTAGTTCCTCAGTCCTGGATTTGTGCCTCATTTAAAAAAAATAAATACATTTTTACAGATTCCTTTCAGTTTTGGAAAGTCACCTTCCCACTGTCAGGCTGCTCCAGTGCTGATTTTTGTACATCCCAGGAAGCAGCAGCTTTCATGGAAAAGTCAGGAGATTCTTGGCCTGCTGAGGACTCAGCTGTTGATGTTGCTGGAATTTTTTCCCCCCTTCTGTTTCCACAAAGCTTAAGATCCTGATTTGCTGGAGCATATCTGGCTTCTGGCACATCTGGAGCTTCACTTGGGGAATGTGGTCACAAAGTGGGGTCATTGTCACACTGTGAACAGGGATAGAACTCCAAGGACATGGAAATCCAAGTCCTGGCCACCACACTGGACTCAGTGTGCTGATGGTGGGAGGGAGAAGGAAACACCCCAAAAACCAAAGAGGTGACTTTATGTCATTTAAAGAGTTGTTGGATCTTTCCTCCTTCCCTTTATGGATGGGAGCAATCCCTGAACAGTGATCCTGAGAATTTTAAATGATCTAAAACAAGAAATATAAAGATCTCAACAGCACCAGCGTAGAGAAATTATCCTTCCTGTTCTGTGCAGGGTATATGACGTGTCCAGAGTGACAATCCTCAACTTCAGACATCAGCTCAGAAAGCCAAAAGCTCATTTAAATATCAGTTTTTCCTTCCTTCTTGGTACTTTGGTAATGGAACTGATTATTTACCATTTCTGGAGAAATTACAGAGCAAGTGGGAAGGAAGGACAAGGTGGAGTGTCCCATTCCCAGTCACTCTCATGCCTCGCTGGGGTTCAGCAGAGAAATTCTACCTCCAGACTGTATTTTTAGGGAGCAGTTGCTCTCCCTCTCAGCATTTTTTCCCCTTGCCTCCTTCTCTGGGGTGCAGTAGCACCAATTTGCACAGAATTAAAACCCATTTGGCAGGAAAAAAAAACCCAAAAAATCCTTCCCTGTGAGAGTGGCACAGGGAGAAGCTGTGGCTGCCCAAGGCCGGGTCGGACAGGGCTCAGAACAACCTGGGGAAGGTGGAACAGGGTGGGATTTAACTCCCCTCCCATCCCAGAGCAATCTGTGACTCCCTAATTCTCTTGTCCCAGGTAAGAACGACGGCTCCATTGGAGGAAAACAGTATTTCAGGTGTAACCCAGGCTATGGATTGCTGGTGAAGCCGGGCAGGGTGAGGCGGGCGGTGGGTCCGGCACGGCGCCGCAGCTCCGGCCTGAGGCTGCAGGGGACGGAGAACAGGAGGAGCGGGAACTTCTCTGGCTCAACCTCCAACCTGGCCTCCCTCACAGCCCTGGCCAAGTCAGAAGGAGGAGGAGGATCCACGCTGCGGCTGGAGAAGAGCCAGAAAAACGCTGAGAACAGGAAATCCTGGGCGAACTGAGAGATGCCAGCCCAGCAAACGCCGTGGGACACGGCCGGGGGGAGCCGGTGGCTTTGGGAAGGGGAACTGACCATCCCAACTTCCAGTTGGTGGCAAACACTAATGAAGGGTTTGTTCTCTCTGCTCTGGGTGATTGACACGGTAATTCTTTGCCTCAGTCATGGTGGATTCTTCGTTTCCCATCCCAAGTCCTGACGCCTCCGGGGGACAACCGATGGCAGCCAAGGCTGGGTTGGTGTAATGAGCTCCTTCTCTTCCTATTTTCAGAGGAAAATCAGTCAAACCACGGCACAGCTTCCCACAAAAGCCACAAAATCCTCCCCAGGCACCACCAGCGCTTCGTTCGAAGTGCAGGGCAATTCCTGAAGAACCCCCCCCAAAGTAACAGCTCTGTTGAGAGCTCTGTCAGTGTCGTGTGATCCACCGTGAAAAGGCAAGGTGGAAGTGATTCCAGGTGGGCAGAGAAGTGACAGTAGAACTTCATTTGGAGATAAAGAACCCACAAAGTCCCATTATTTAAAGAAGTGGCAGGGGAGTTCTATCCCTGTTGTATCCCTTCGGTTGTGTGGCTGGGACCGGGGCCTGTTGGGATCACTGCCCCCTTATCCCACTCTCCTGTGGAAAGCAGTGTGGTCTTCCCAACTAGTTTGTTGGGAATGGGAGAAAGCCCACTGCCCATGGCTGTTTTTGATTTTGGATCCATTTAATGTTTGCTCTCACCATGGCAGGATCCCCCCTCTCACTTGCCCCAGGGTGGCAGGACCTTCTCCTTGGTTCCTCCCCATGGGCCGAGAGGATTTTTGCAGAGGTGTCAACACTGAAGTGCTTCCCTGTTCCCACCCAGCCTTTGGAGACACTCAGAATTTTGCCAAGCAGGGGGTCTCTGCCCTCCTAACAGGATCAATCCAGTCTATTTATTTTTATTTATTCTTTTAAAGCATGAAATGTTTGCGCTTTACAATCATCCCCCGCCCGGCGCTGCACGGAGGAGCTCCCCCAGCACCATCCAAAGAGGAGGTGCCTCTGTCATCCCCAAAACCAGCCTCTCTCTTGGAAAGGGGAAGGTTTGGGTTGGCTTTTATAAAACTTGATTTTATTCGTGGCTGGTTTTTAGCTGCCTGTGGCACAGGGGACATATCCCTGTCCGTGTGTCTGTGCACAGATCGGCCAACGCTTGTTTTCCTATCAAATCCTGAAAAGCCACAGATTTTTCTATCCTGTGCTGTTTATATCTTGTTTAGTCATCACGGGGGGATTGGACAGCCTGAGCAATAGATGTTTTAGCTACATGGGGACTATTTAGGATGCTGAATTAATGATTAAATTTTAATATCTCTCCAGTCGCTGCCCGTGGGTATCCAAGTGCCTTAAACATCTGGTTCTGAGGTCCAAGGGAAAGCTCCATTGGCATCAAAGGAGATAGGGATGCTTAGTGAAGGAGATAATTATGCTGATTTACTGTAATTAATATCATTTATGCAGAAGGAATAAAATTAAAATAGAAACTAATCTGTAGCAGAAATAAGTGGGCTGGGTTCCGATGCAGCCTGTGTAGAACTGCCAGGGGTTGTGTATCCTTCCAGCTTGGTGTAAGTAGTTTTCAGTGTTTCCTAAATTTTCCTCAAGAAATCTTAATATAAAATGTACAGAGCAGCTTTCTAAGTATATTTTTAGTGTACAGTTTCCCCTCTTTTCCCTTTGCACGAAGCTCCTGTCCATCCAAGCCACGATGGGGGAGGAATTTGGTAGTAAAGAATTCAGATGCCAAAATCCCAGGTTTTAAAATTAAAACTGGTTTTACGAACACAACCCATACAGTGAAACTCTTCCTTTTTGGGGTCTGAGGAGTCTTGCCAATGAAAGACCACCCACTAATGAATTTGATGCCTCTTACACTGCCTTGTTGGTTCTCTGAACTCCACCCTGACCGTGTTTTTAATTGCACTTTGTTTCTGATGTGCTGCTGGAAGAGGCCGATGTGAAACAGCCCCTCCCCAGAGTTGTGTGTTTTTAGTCTCAGCATTTCAGATACTTGGATTTAGGGATGTCTTTAAAACTCCTCCACGTTTGCTCAGTGGCCCCTTTGGGGCAAATGCAAAAGGAGGAACCTCCAAGTCCTTTTGAATCCTCTTTTCTTGTGCTGGTGTCTGGGAATCCAGGATTTCCCCGGGGCCCATGGAAAGGTGTCCAGGCTGCAGGAGAGAAGGGGAGGAGCACAGAAGGAGCTGGGTTGATGGTTCCCTGTTTCTGCTGCTGGTTCTAAACTCCTCTGGCCTGTTTGGGCTCCAGCCCTGGCCATGGTTTGGTGTTTGCAGGCCTGGGACATGTGGCCTGAGGCTGATCTGACTGAGCCAGGCTGGATTCCTTCTCCTCCCACCCTCAGCTGGGTTGCAGAACCACAGAGAGGGGTGTGAAGGGTGGTGTGAGCAGCCCACACCTGCTGCCTCCTCTGGGATAACTTATCCTGGGAGCAAATTCTGTTCAGTAGGGCTGGGATGATCCCAGAAATCTGGTGGGAACAAAAAGCACAAGGAGCCCATGGTGCCTTTGTGAAGAGAGGACCTTGCTCAGAGCTCTCTTGGTTTTCACCATTTCCTCTGACTTTGGAAACAAAACCGCTCCTCAAATTGCACCCTAAAATCACCCTGATGCAGCACAAGCTCCAGAAAGCCAAACCCATCATATTTGGCCGTGAGGGTGTTCCTGGAGGATTCCCTGACTCTCTCCTGCTCCCTCACAGCTTTCCTGGGCACGTGAGGTCTTTTCTAAAGGTGTTTTTCAGATTTTTGGCGCAGTGAGTGCACATTCCTCTACTCAAAGCCATCTATTACTTTGCCCCAGCTAAGCCAACTAACCAGAAAAGAGGTAAAAAACCATCACGGAGGTAATAATACCTATTTTTTACTGATAATATAGAAAAAAAAACCTATTCTCAGCCTAAAGGAGGAGGTGCTCTTAACTGGAACCACCCAGCACTGAGGCTGGTGTGTGAATAGCTATGCAGATTTTTCCAAGATTTTCATGCACTTTATACAGGGAAGAAGAATACTTAATGCAGGAGGGTGTCCTTTGTACCGAGTGTCTCATCTCTGGTGTCTCTCGGGGGTTCAGTCCTGCTGTGGTTGTGTCCCTGAATCGTGGGTGGGTCTCAGATTGTTGGAAAATGGTGTTGGTGGGTTGGAAAGGCTCCATCCCCTCTCTGTGTTTGCAGGGCTGGGGGGGGTCCCTCCTCCCCACGGAGTGTCTGTGACACCAAGCCAGCCAAGAGGAGGCTGCTCAGAGGGACTTTTGGGGTTTTCTCAAGCCAAGCCACGCCCTTTTCCTGTGTTAGGTTCAGCTCTTGAGGCGTTTTGATCTCTGTGTCCAAAATCCAGCCTGTTCACCCCGAGGCTTTGGCCCTTTTGCTTTTCCATGGGGTCATTGAGTTGAAGAAAACGAACAGAAGCAAATTCCGTGTGATGACACCACCCGGGTCCTTGGACAGAGGGGTTTGTCATGGCTGGGGTGGAATGTTCACCACCCCTGTGCTCTCCTACAAAGGCAGAACCTCCTCATTCCTCCCCACAGTGGTGGAACCTAATATAGACAGGCCCTGGGTGTTATCCAGCCCTGTCCTTACCCTGTGGAGCTGCCGGAGCCGCGTCCGTGGCGATGCTCCTGTTGTCTCTCTGCCGGTTCCTCCCGTTCTTTGCACAAGATTTCGTTTTCCCAGTGCCTTATCCCGGGGCCAGGCAGGGGCTGGGTGGCCTCGGGGTGCCTGGATTTTAGGGAATGAGGGACTGTGTGGGCTGGTCACACTTCACAACACCTCCAGTGGGGTCACGATCAAATGTCTTGTTCCAACATCTCCCATATCCATCTTTGGTTTCTGCCCTCTCCACCCTTCCCAAACCACGATCCCGTTGGGTTCCCTGGGAGCTGGTCCCAGCTCGTGTGTCCCTGCCGGGGGTCAGACACTGCAGGGGCTCCGTGTACTTTAAATGAGCTGAAATCCAAAGAGACTTTGTAATGAGCTGTAAAGTTTTTAATTATTTCTGTACCATACTAAATGACTGTAATATTGTATCATACGTGCGATGCCGCCTGCAGGACCTGAATAAACGTCTTCTTTAGACCCGTGACGTCTGTGCTTTGTCGTTCCAGTTAGTGGCACCAAAATGTTTAGAATCTAAATAGTTCAGGTTGGAAAAGCTTCCCAAAATTGATTCCAGCACTGCCAAGGCCACCACTGACCCGTGTCCCCAAGAGCCATATCCACACAGCTGCTAAATCCCTCTTGGGATGGTGATTCCAGCATTCCCTGGGCAGCTGTGGCATGCCTGACCACCCCTTTGGGGAAGAACTTTTTCCTGATATCCACAGTGAGATGTGGATCCCAAGGACTTCTCTGCCTTGCTCCAGGTTACTCTGTAGGGAGGAACTGCCACAACCAGCCCTGCCAGCAAAAAGGGCCTCGGGGTGATGAGACCCCCCCCCACCTCCCCTCAACATCTCATGATGTCCTTGAAACCCCCTGCCTGGGCCACACCATTTCCTTTCTCTTTGGCACCATTTCTCTCCCAAATGCAGCTTCACATTGGAAACAACAGGCAGGGTTTGACTGGGATTATTTTGTGTAGTTTTTCAGTTTATCTTGGCTTTTTTCTAAAGCAACAAATGCTGCATTGATCCCCCCCATCCTCTCTGAAACTCAGCGAGCAGAGGATATTTTTATCAGCACTGTCTTGCAATCAGCACACAAAAACAGCTTTTTTTTTTTTTTCTTTAAAGACACTTTTATGTTTTACCTTCTGAAAGAAAAAAAAATCCCTCTCTGGCTGAAACACAGGAGCTGTTTGAAGCGGCGTCACTTTGTTCAAACCTCGCTCTTCCCGGAAGGTGGCTGTGGCACCTTCCTCACGTTCTGTTCTGCAGCCAAAGCTGGCTTGAAAAGGCTCCCATCAAAAAGAGCAGGAAAATAATTTTTAAAAAAAACTCCAAAACTAACAAAGGATACCTTTTCCCCCCCTGTTTTTCCTTCAAATTAACGCCGCTTCCATCGGCCTCACTTGGCTTCAGACGCTTTGCTGTGGGAGGCAGCAGCCCCTGGGCCTCACCCTGAGTGGAGAGAGGAGCTGCCCTGCCACGAGCTGGGCACATTTCCAAGGGGGTTTTTGCTCACCTTTGGACACCAACCTGTGATAGATTATTGGGTTTTTTTCCCTGATCAATCTGGTTTCACGCCAAAACAGGCACAAAGGGCTGGAAGTGCAGCTTCTTTGCAAAAGCACAGACCTCCAGTGTGGAGTTATTCCTTTTGTGTTTTTAAAAACATCTCTTTTATGTATCCCTGGTTTTCAGCTGTGAAGGAGGGAGTGAGCTTCATCCAGCATCCCAGGGGTTGCAACAAACACCCCTAGAAGTGTTTTTCCCATTCTTGGAAGTGTCCAAGGCTAGACTGAATGGAAGTTGGAGCAGCCTGGGATAGTGGAAAGTGTCTCTGCCCATGGCAAAGGGTGGGACTGGATGAGCTTTGAGGTCCCTTCCATCCCAAACCATTTTGTGGTTCCATGATCCCCAGCCTCCTCTCCCCAGAAAATTCTGCAAACACAGCAACTCTGGCAGCTGATAATGGGGAGGGTTAAGATAAATTTTATCCCCCTCTTTGATATCTGAGAGGCACAAGTAGTCTGAAAGGTGTTTCCACCCCTCAAGTCCATTTTCCATCATCTGCACCACTCCACCTTCCCCCTCTGTTTAGGGGCATCCATCCTGAGCAAATCCCCGAACCACAGCTGTACATCCTGATTTTAACCAGGATGGCAGGACCTGGACATCATTTCACAGAATAACTAACTCCTGTGACTTTTCATCTTCTCTGCCACCCGGTTCAGCTCCCATACCACCTGAGGAATTTCTCCCCCTCCTGAGGAAGCTTTNCACCCACCCCATAAACCCTCTCTGAGACCCCCCAAAGCTGCTCAGCCCAACCAGGCCAGGACCAAAGGGCAGCCACAGCCCCCTCCTGCCTTGGGCTTCTCAGAATTACCCCTGCACTCAATAATTCAATGTATTTTGGTTTGATCATCGAGCGGCCCCAAGGTCTGCTCCCTCCAGACTTTCAGCTGCTTGAGCAAGAGACTTTCATTGTTCGGATGGGATTCAGGGCCCCTCCTGAGGCTGTGAGAGCTCAGCTGTGGGTGGGGGAGGTTCCCAGAGGGAAGGGCACCATCTCCAAGGACACAACACCTCTGTATGACCAGCACTGCTTCCTGTGACAGACACAACCCCAGCCAAAGGAGGGAAAACTCCACTCCTAACATCTCCTTTGAGTGCAGAGAGCCCCAAAAGGTCTCTGGAATCAACCCATGGCTCAAATTCTGAGTGATTCCACTGCTTCAAACCCACCATTCCACTACCTTCGTCCCTTCCAGAAGGGAAGTGCACAAAGAATTTATTTTTCCCCAAACAAGAAAGAATCTTCTACATTCACTTTGTCCTCAGGACACATTTTAGGTCTCATGACCAAGCCCTGCACAAAAAGGACAATGGAAGAAAAGGGTCAGTGTTGAGTTATACATTTTTATTTTCTAATAGGTACAATACTAAAATAAACACAAATTAAAAAAAAGTTTTATTAAAACAAAACTGTACAAAAAAGCAGTTATACTACATTTTAATTACAGAACAGTCTACTGTCCAAAAGGCACTAATCCAGAATAGGAGATACAATGATACAGGACTCATTTGAACTATTTTAATCAATACAATAGAGCACTTGTTTCTCTGTCCATTCACATACAGAAACAAGGACTTTTGCTACAGTCATTACACATTGTTATAAATATGAGCCCTACGTGGAAAGGTGCAGTATCGCTCTCCCCGGGCCGTGGGTCAGCTCTAACAAAGACAGGGATTAAATTAAAAAAAAAAAAAAAAACAGAAAGAGGCACAAGGGGAGAAGCTGATGGTTTGTTTTCACAGCACCTGCTGCCAGGGGAAGGTGTGATGGACATTGACCCTCACCTGCATTTGGGATGGAGGGGGGACCAGTTTCCTCAAGGAACTGTGGTGGGACTGAACGTGAACTTCCATCATCTCCTGCCCCAAGCTTCCCATCAGTTACCACATCCTGCTCTATCCAGTTTCCTTTGGCCCTTTGTTTCCCTGGATAGTTCTCTGTGATGGATAAACAGTAATTCCCAAGCACACCAAGGGTTTCCTGCATTATTCCTTTTCTCCTCAAAAGGAGCCATCAGCACCTTGCAGCTGAAGGCAATGATGGGGAGAAGAGTTTGGAATGCTCTTCTCAACGCTCAGTGCCTTCACTGCCAAGGGCACCTGGCATGAACAGACAGACCCTTCTCAAGGCTGCTCCAAAGCAAAGAGCCAAAGTGCCCCAAAGCCACCAGGGGTGCTGGGGTGGATATTCCTGAGGGGAAACAGGGAGAAACCCATCACCTCCCCAGCCTTCCTTCCTGACTGCCAAGGCCCCCAAGAGCAGCCAGTGTGAGGAACACGAGGTGCTTCCTCCATCCCCTGTGGGGAGTGACTGAGGTTCACCCCTGGGACCACCCTGGCACTTTTCTTCTCCACAACTTCCCACCACGAGGATCTGCTCATCCTCCCTCCCAACCTACCCATTTCCCCCCCC
>VWZU01003746.1:326746-354784 GCA_013397095.1 Sterrhoptilus dennistouni | reverse complement strand
AAAAAAAAAAAAAGAACAGAAAATTCAATGGGTAACACTGGAAGATGGGAAGCTCAAAATCCAAACTCTGTTTTCACTGCAAATTTTTTTCATTTGGAAAAGTGACTTCGAGATTTTCCAATTATTTTCAAGCTTAAACCAACCTATGAATAATAATAAAATGCTACTCTGGCTGCAAGGAGGGATCCCTAGCCCTGGATAAATGAAGTGTCCTTGGGAAGCAGCAGATTCCTGGGAAAGCTGTGCAAATCCAGGCATCCTGTCCCAAATACCCACATTAAAAGCAGAGACCCAAACTGGGAAAAACCACTGCTCCAATGAAGGTTCCAAAACAAAGGGCAAACAAGGCAAAATAAATTGGAACAAGAAAGGCCAGGCTGGACAGGGCTTGGAGCAACCTGGGACAGTGGAAGGTGTCCCTGCACACAGCAGAGGGAGGAACTGGATGAGCTTTAAGGTTCCTTCCAACCCAAACCATTCCACAATTCCATGAAAGAAACATTTCCACCTTGTCCCTCTCCCATGGTCCAAGCACCTGATCTCACACAGGACTGTGTAAGTGAAGAACCTGCTGTGAACTGGCTGAATTTATGAGCTGATTTTTTTTTTAACCGGCCAAAGTAGATAAAGTTGTTCTTATTTATTTCATATATACTTCGACTTCAGGTAAGTAATGGATACAGCACCATCTAAAATGCCAAAGGAAAGGGGAATGTCTCCCAGTAAACAAATTCTCCCAGTAAAAAAAAACAGACAGTCCAAGGAATAATAATAATAAAAAAATACACTTAAGAATTGCTATTTCTGTGATTTTCTAATCATCCAAACTGCAAGGACAGAAGGCAGAAGGGTCTGAGAGCTGGGAAACCCCAGAGCAGAAAGTCTGGAAGCTTCTGCCCTACAGTGGATTGCTTTTCATAGGGTGGAAACGTCAATCCCTTACTTGGGGGCTGGAAGGACAACAGCTTCAGGTCAGAGCACTTCAGAACAGGCAAACCAGGTAAAATGGGATTATTGGGCTGTGAAGGAGCTTGCACGGAAGATAAATTATTTCCATGAGAAGCATTGGAATCTGGGAAAATGATGTGACAAATTCGGTACCAAGAATCAACTTCAGAGGGAAGCAAATGGCTCAGAGCAGTTGAGTAGGGATGAGCCCAGACTCTCCACAGAATTCCTTCAAGGAATGCAGGCTCCATGGAGGAAATAAGGAGACATCAGTTCAGCAAGAGGGCTCGTGTTGGCTGTGGGACTTTTTTGAAGGCCTCTGACAGTGGTATTTGTGAAAATCAGCTGCTGAGGCACTGCAACCCAAAGAAATGGTTGTAATTGATCAAATTCTATTTATGCCGGATTTCTGGGGTAATGGTATAAGATTTTTATTGTACAGAACTGAAACTGGGCTTAGAGACATAAGGCACAACGTGTTCTCTGATGGAAAGTTCTTGCTGCAGAGAACCCCTCCAGAACTCAAATCTCTATAAACTATTTAATATTTTGAACAAGTTCTAAAGGTAAAAGACACATTTTTATCTCTTTGGAGTCATAAATTTACAATTAAGGCCAGAAGGGACTGGTCTGTCACCTACAAGGAGACCCTGAAGGTTGGGTGGCCTCCCACAATCCTGATGCAAACTCCCTATTCCATCTACTTCAGCAAAATAAATACAAAAAAAACCCAAACCAAACCAAAACAAAACAAAAAAAAACAACCCTAACTGAAAGTGTCTCTCTATTCTGCATCACTCTTTACAAATTTACCACATATATCCAATGGATTTATAAACATTCTCACATCTCAATAGCATTTATTCTCTCCAAGACTCTGGAGAAAGAGGACTGAGACTTAGAAAGCTCCACAGAAGAAAGATTTGTGTAAGTAAAGAGCTCTGAAGGAAAGAAGTGGTGAACTGAATTGTCAGAATTGAACTGTTCCTGGGTGCCAAGACAGGAATGTTTGGCCAAACTGAAAAGGAACTCTGCAGGGAAACCTTCCAGCACCTTCCAGGACTTAAAGGGGCTCCAGGAGAGCTGGAGAGGGACTTGGGACAAGGGATGGAGGGACAGGACAACGGGAATGGCTTCCCACTGCCAGAGGGCAGGGATAAATGGGATATTGGGAAGGAATTGTTGGCTGTGAAGGTGTGGCTGGGATGAAATTCCCAGAGAAGCTGTGGAATCTCTGGATCCCTGGAAGTGTCCAAGGACAAGGTGGATGGGGCTTGGAGCTACCTGGGATAGTGGAAGGTGTCCCTGACCATGGCAGGGGGTGGGATGGGATTTAATGGCCCTTCCCATTCCAGGATTCTCTGAACTACATCTGTGAGAAAATGAACAAAAGCACAGCTCAAATTCCAGTGACAGCTCCTAAACCACTTCAACTCTGTCATCAACAAAGATCTCAAGGTGTTTCCCCTTTCCAGGGAGCAGTTCCAGATGTTGTGCAACACCCTGGGTCTTTCCCAGCAACATCTTGAATTCCTGCACCATTGCAAACCCAAACTCATCCCACTCCATTCCATACACTGGAAGTGGAGATGCTCCTGCTGCTGGTTTCATTCAGAAATTTTACCAATTGTTTTCAAGGTAAGAACAGCTTGGATGTGTCAGGGACAGTCTGTGGCATGTTGGGCTTGAAAAGATGTGATCACAATGTATAAAGGAAATGGAAAACCTGGTCAGTGAGTTGGTATTTGTGATTTCTGGCTCTGTTTAGCTCCTGAAGGGTATTTTCCATCCTGTCCCTACAGCCCTGTCAGAGAGAGACAGCAGCAGCTTCATCAACAGGCAGACTTCAAAAAAAAACCCTATCCAAAGTCAAACATGCTTTGAGGAGTGGAATAAATGCTTAATATTCTTAATGGAATATACTGGGTGAGAAATATTAATTAATAATTTACTTTCATTATCTCTTTGCCCTCCTTGAGCAATCTGACAGATAAACTGTGTAAGTAAAATGTATTTTTAAATCTCAAATGATGTCAAATATATCTCAGAAGGCTGAATCCAACCTCTTAATTAAAGAGGTGGGTTATTTAAGCTACATATGCCATCTTGCCATAACATGGAAGACTTTAATTAGTTAAGGAGAAGGGAGACGAGGACGAGAAGCTGAATCGAGGCCAGTGACAGCAGCAAGTGAGTATCTAAAAATGTATTTTCTAAAACAGAAGTTGCTCCCATTGCTACTGTGAGTGCAGTGGTGGGAACTGTGCTGGAAGAACTGAAGTATCCAGGGGCACAGGTCTGCTCTGAACTGGGATTCACAAGGATTTCAGTGCAAAGAAGCTGAAAAGTAAGTGGAAGATTTAAATAAGAGCCTAAGGAAGTCCCTAAATTCTCTGGAAAATTTGTTGGTGATAGGAACCTGCTAGTTTTACTAAATTTGACTCAGAGCCCCTCTAAGCATCTTTACATGCCAACAAAATGTGGAAACTTGCCTGATAACTGGAGAACAGCACTATGGAAAAATCTGGTCAAGAAACTCAAGGGCAAAAATGGAGCAGAGGCTCTGCAGTGCTCAGTGGGCAACAGATACTCACAAAAAGAGATTTAAAAGGCACAGAACACCCTGTGGCAGATGCTTTTGGAGAATCCAGCAACAGATCAGGAGAAAATGATATTTTGGGTTATCACTGGAAATCATGGGTGATGGTGTCCAGCCAGCTTTCCTGTGGGGGGATATTTTGAGATTCTTTTAAGGAAAAAGGGGAGTTTAGTTCCTATCACTACACTGTGTTAGCTGAGAGAGCAGAGCTGGAGGAGAAATGGCAACAAGAGCTGATAAGGCTTCCAAACTGGGAATGGCAATTTGGAGTGACACCCAAGAGCCAGGGACATTCCCTGCCCCAAGGAACCCTCCACCTGCAGACAGGTGAAAACTCGGGATGAGTCCAGTGGAATTCATGCCTCATCCCCTTCATCTCCTTAAAAATCCAAAATGAGCCAGAAGAGCTAAACCAGGCCCTGGGCAATCTGTCCCCAGGCTGTCACACAACCAAATGTCCTCTTTTGTCTCCCAAACTCACTGGGAGTGGCACCCACATGGAGCTGGGGGAACACAGAATAGGGAGGAGCAGCTTTGCATAGAAAACTGAGCTCGCTTCAGTCCCCGCTGTTGTAAGTCACCATTCACACCGAGGTCATTATTTAAGTTTACAGAGGAGCTGTGTTCCAAGTGTCACTAATAACACTGGTATTAAAAGAGAATTAGGGGGGTGGGAGGATCTTCTGTTTTCAATCACAGAAAAGACAGAAATCCTTTTAATCACGGCCATGCCAATCCCCGTTTCTAAAGCCGCTAATTACCCGTCAGGGACACCCAGGCATTGAAAAGAGCTGCTGCCATCCCTGTGACTGCCATACTCCCATGCATTTATCCTGCCCATCCCAATTACCCTGGGCTGCAGCCTGAAAGGATTCAGCACAAGTGTGCCGGGTGTTTTGATCAGCAGAACACACCCGCTGCCATTGAGCAGAGAGGGAATAAATGGCAGAGGGGAGGCTTCTGCCAAGGCAGCTGAGGGAGAGATGGTCTGCACATACAGAAACATCAAAGGCCCCATCACCAGCCCGCTCCAGCTCAATGGCTTCAGTTCACTCCTGCTGCAGCTCTTGGCTTGAGCACTCCAGACCTCCCTGAAAGGATGGGAAAGAGCTCCACGCTGCAGCCATCAAGCCCATTGGTTCTTTTGCCGCATCAGCCCTGATTAAAAAGGGGCATTTAAAATGTTTTGTGAATTTTTCCCCCGTGTTTCAAATGGCAAATTCTTTTCTAGCTCTGTGGCAGTTGTGGATGCTCCATCCCTGGAAGTGTCCAGGATGGACACTGGGGCTTGGAGCAGCCTAGGATAGAGGAAGGTGTCCCTGCCCATGGCTGGATGCTCTTTAAAATCCCTTCCCACTCAACCCATTCCAGGATTCTCTGATATAAACTACAAAACAAACAATTCCAGGCTATTTTTAAGTGACAAAACCTAAGGCCAAGGACAGCAACAACAACAAAAAAAGAGTTTGAATTTTTCTCCCTCTGCCTCACTGCTGCCACTGAGATAAACTTCCATTGGTTTGATTTGATTTACATTTGTTGGACAAAAACCAACATCGAATCACTGTCACCTTACTGACAGTGCTCAAAACACTCAACCACGCTCTTCTAGTTGTAACACATTTCTCACAAAGGAAAAAAAAAAGATAATTTCAGTCTATTTTAAATTTGGATTTGTAGCTGCCATCTCTAGAATGCCTCTGGTTTTCATGAATGTGCAACGCCTTTAGTCAAGACAGTTTAAACCCCATAAATTTGACAGCAAAAAAGAGAGGCTGAAATGAAGGTTTTAGGGCTGTACCAAATCCCTTTTGGCCAAAAAGTAATCCGATAACCTGAGTAAATATCCCAGCTCTTCAAAAGCCCAAGGGGGGAATGTTTTAGGTTGAAATGTCTCTGCAATTCTTCTTGGGAACTGCAAGGTGTTTTTCTGGTCAGGCCATCAACCTTCCCTTCCAAGGAATCACAGTGAAAACTCCACAAAACTCCATTAAAGTAGCTGGGATCAGGATCCAATCCCTGACTGCTGCTACAAACACACAAAATCCATGTAAGGAACACATATTAAAGTCACTAACGTGTAACACAATTTTAAAACCAATCCTGCCAACGAAGATTCCTGCCAAATGCCAAAAGCTGCACCAAACCAAAGATTATTGCCAAAAAGCTTAAGACTTTGATCAAAACAATATTATCAAGTTAAATAACTTCAAAGAGTGCAAGAGCCATTTGAGTGGGAAAACTCAGATAAAATGAGAGCAAAGTTTTGACAAAACCCCCTAAAATTTGCTGGTAATTACACAAGGAGCTTGAAAGAATCTGATGAGCACCGGGAAGTGGGGGCTGCACCAGGATGGAGCTGGAGTGGGAGGAGGAACATTATTACAAATATTAATTAAAATGAGTAGGAATAAAGCAGAGGAGGGGTTGGAAACCATCCCCCACTGAACACCCACAGCTCAGGATTATGGGCAGAGTTTCAAACTGAATTTAGTAATTTGCAAAGGAAAAGTGTGACTCCAGCTTTGGATCCCAGTTAGGATCACACAAAGGGAACCAACATCCTGCAGCAATTTTGAGTTTGGAAAATTCTTACACCAATTTCACTGGGTTTATCTGTATGAAAAACAAATCCTATTTCAACTACCACACTGTTTTTCCTAGAAGTGGCCAACAGCATGAGGAAAGGGGGATCCAAGTGAGTATAATCTGACTTTCTCCCAGTCAAACCCTTTCAGCTCCTAATGATCACCAATTTGTGATTTACTGACCCAAAATTTCTGGCTCATCACCAGCAGGCCTGAATTAACCCAAATTTTTCCTGAAACAGGTTCAGCTATGCGGAGTTTCTTACTTGCACTCACAGCAGCAAGATAAAGATAAATCTTCACAAATGAAGGCAAAAAACTGATCTACAAATCACAAATGTTACAAAAACATGAAACAAACTTACCAGTCTGATGTTAGGCAATGAAACAAACAGAGTAAGTCAAATATCCCTGAAGAACTGTGTAAACAGAGCAAATAATTAATGAAATCTCTAACTTATGGCTTGATTGGAGCCTGGAGCCAGACCCTGCAAATAAAGCTCCTCTCTATTAGTAAACTAGAAAAGATAAATTTTATGAACAGCAAAAGAGAAAAAAAACCTCAACAAATTAACAGAATTTCTTTAAACAAGTCAACATGTACAAACCAGAACTAGGGAACACCTCAACCTGAGCAGGTCTGCACAGAATCAGAGAATAATTTAGGTCAGAAGAGACCTCTGGAGGTCTCTCATCCAACCCTGTCCAGTTGAATTTTGAGTATCCCCAAAGATGGGAATTTCACTGACTTTCTGGACCATTTCTACCACTGAGCATGAAAATACTTCTATTTATATTCAACTGGGATTTTCCTTAATGCAACTTTAACCCTCTGCCCCTCAGGTTTTTGCTGGGCACCTCTGAGAAGAGCCTGGCTCTGTCTTCCCCAGAATCTCAGAATATCCTGAGCTGGAAGGGACCCACAAGGATCATCAAAGTCCAACTCCTGATCCTGCACTGGAGGCCCCAAGTTAGAACTAATTTATTAAGACATTTAAAACCCAAAATCTGGGATGTCCCCAGAGCCAGCCTGGACAATCCCAGCTCCTGCAATCTCTCACTACGTGATATATGTTCTAACCCTCCCATATCCCTCTTCCTGCCCACACAATAGTCCCACAAAATGATGGACAGAGGGGCCTAAAGCCTTTCCATGACCTCCTGAAGGCTCTTCATGAGATTCCTTAAATGCTCTAAGGCTGCACTGCAGACTCACATCCAGCGCAGGATTTCACTACAACCAAATGTGTGTCTACAGAGTATCCAGAAGATCAACAGAAAACAAATCTGCTGATTTTGATCAACTCATAAGGCTTTTGCAAATGTTTGGGATCTCATACTTCAGGAAAAAGGGTGGGGGAAATAAAAAAAACAAACAACACCAAAACAATCCAGAAAAGAAGTGGAGGTAGAAATTGTTGTTTTAAGAAAGAAGACGGTCAGAGACAACAACTCAAGTAAAAGGACTTCATGAGGGACAAAATATCAGCCAGAACTCACTCTACAACAGTAAAAGCAATCTGTGACCATCACAGATGAGGAGCTTCTTAAATTAACTTCTTTGCTCACAAAACAAAAAGGTAGCTTGGATCTATCACCAAAGTCACCAAAGTCACTTCAAGGGAGTCCCCAGAGAACAAACTGCAGTGACTCCAGCCTGGCTACAACAAACTGCCATTCCACTGCAGTGCTACCAAAATGAGGCTTCATTTCCAAGGAAACCCACAGACAGAAAGACAAAGATGAGCCCCATACGTAGAAAAACTCCCAAAAGAAAGAATTCCAGGACACACCCTCCACCAATTCTGTCACTTACTCCAGATCACATTCGCTCATCTCGGTACCATCACATCAGCACCTGTCCCATCACAGGTTATTCACCTCAAACCAAAAAGGAATTGAAAATGGCTCTTTATGTAATTCCAGGATGAAGGGAACAACCTGCCAGGAGCAGCCTGGGGACAGCTGAGGTCCCACTGGTTCCTCTGAGGTGCCACTCGTTCCTCCCAATGCCCAAAGAGAAGCCAGAACAGACACACCCCAAACATTGACCCCACAGAACCAAGGGGTTGATTCCCCAGATATTTGGTATTTTCTCTGGTAAGGTGACAATGTGGGAAGGTAGAAAACTGCTATTTACAGCCCAGAAAGATCTGCCAATCTCCAATCGCTCACAAGGGGTTTTTTACCTGTTTAACCTTCAGAGAAGATACTGGTGTGGGATGTCAGCAGCTTCCTGACAGTGACAAACAGAATTAAGACCAGATTATTCTACATTAGATGGTACAGACACACAATTTCAGTGGTGTTACTTTGATCCTGCATGACATGAACCTATAATCAGGATACAGAAGTTCTAATACTATTTTTAGTCTTCCTATTGCTTTAAAAAGGCAAAGCCTCAAACAATGCTTTTTTACAGATACTATAGTAAGCAATAAGCAATATTTCTTTTAAAATTGCAGCTGTCCAACAGTTTGAGTCTGTTCTTTTTAAAATGAAACAGCCAGAACAAATGGTGGTGGCAAGCCCAACGTAAAGAGGTCATCGATTATTAAAATCTCCTTACTATAAATCGTGGATGTTGCCTGTCAGCCCGGTGTGTGACTGTGGAATGAATAACTAGGTAAAATTCCACTAAGGCTCGAGTTTGCTCGAGCATTCTGCTGTGCAAAAATAGAAATAAAAGCTCTCCCCATCCTTTCACTCCTTAGTACCAAAACATTCACACAGGCAGTAAGAAAATAACTGCAGTGGTGCAATGGTCACTGATCCAAGGCCTGCCTGAGTCCGCCCTGATGCTACTCATGAATTAATTTGCCTACCCAAGAAATGCAATAAAACAGGGAAAAAAAAAAAAAAAAAAAAAAAAAAAAAAAAAAAAAAAAAAAAAAAAAAAAAAAAAAAAAAAAAAAAAAAAGATGGCTTCATTCTGCTCCAGTGATCTATATCTAAGGAAAGCACATAAATTTTCCAATGAAATCCATAAGCAGAAGTCGAGGCCAAGCCCTACCTATAGATCTTCCAAGGGACAAAGAGGTGGCACAGCGGTGCCTTCTGAGAGCACAGGATCTCCTCGGCACTTGGGGGCTCAGTTTGCTCCACATGGACAGAGGGGAAGCTGATCTGGAGGGCTCAGCCTGGCTCAAAACCTGCTGAAGAGCCACACTGGAGGGGTCACAAAGCTCTCTGAGAGTTAAGAGGGAGGAAGGGATGAGAACAAGGCCAGTAACAGCAGCTTCCCTTCGCTCCGCCTCAAAAGTGGAAGGGAGCGAAGGGAAACCCATCCTTCAGACTGAGCTGCTTTCCCTTCTTAAGCTATTCCCACCCAAATTGGGAAGATAAAGAGGAATGTGGAAGGAAATGCTATGTAAACTTTTACAGACGTGTCTCTGTATGAAAATTTCCATAGGTTTTTAATTTGTTGTCTGTTAATGTAACACAGCCCTGCCCGTCTCTAACACTTCTCGTGCTGTTTCCATCAAAATGTTTCCTCTTACCGGCAGCAACATATCATTTTATCAGGATGCCAGGAGATCATTTCCACACAATGCTAGCAGATGTAATTTTCTTAGATGCACACACAGTTCATCATTTAGATACTAGATGACAAGGTGATAGCAGGGTGACTCAGTAATGCAAGTCTGCTGTTTGGTATTTGGAATTCTCAAATGATAAAAAAAAGACTTATCAAATATAAATATCTTTAAGAAAAAAGTAACAAAAGTGCTACATATGATCAAGGAAAACAATTCCATTAGTTCCTGCTACTTAGAGTAGGTTTGCTTTACAAATATTACCACATCCATTATCAGTATGGCTTCCAATTATTAATTAAATTGCTCGTAGCAGTATAGCTTTCTCACACCTTAACAAAGACAGAGTAAAGAGAACACAAAACATTCACACCCCATTTCTCAGGTAAGAGATCCTCCTGTCTTCAAACAAACAACAGAAGTTCGTATTTAGGAGAATATTTATGCTCTGATGGTTATCTAGCAACGGTCAGATGTCAAATCCTCCAGTAACCTTTCAGGCTAGTCAGGACGTAGGCATTACTTACACAGGCATGTAAAAATCCACTCACCCATTTTAGGACCTTAACAACCTTCCTGGAAAACATTACTTTTGAAAGTGGCAAAGTGGAGAGGGGAGTAGAGTGAGGACAGAAAAGGTGAGAGAGGAGGAATTAAAGGTGAAATTGTTAATGACAAATGGGTAAGAGTCTAGACCTCTTCTGAGCAGGCACTGCCAGCCATGCCAAGAACGAGCAGTGGTTCTGAGAAGTGGACTGTTGTCCATTAGACATTCAGCTCATTTTTCATTTGATCCCAGGCTGGGCTTCAACCATGGTCCCAGAGGCAGAAGGCAGCACTTCTCCACCAAGCCACGCAGCTTGTTAGAGTAGAGGATGTCTGTGTTGAATATGTGAGCAACAACCAAAATGTGGGAATGTGTTTCCAATGGACATTCTCAGCACAGCACCCAAAAGTAAACGGAGTCACTGTATGACCAGTGAGGCACGGCTTATTGCAGCTGGAAATCATTTATTCCCATGCTGGAGTGGGGTTTTCTAAGTGTTCTTTTTACTCTCTGTTGATACTCCCAGTCTGGTGTCCATCGACCCTGTGCCACTACCTCAGCTTGCATCCTTTCAGTCTCAGGGCAGGGAAAGCGAACAGACTATCGGTTTCAACACGATCTCTAAGGTTATCCAAGATTTTAAGTGTAGCCTAAGACTTGTAATTGAGGGCTGTCTAAAATACCTGGAAGCACTTTGAATGCTAAGACAGAGCAGCAAGATAATTTTTTTACTCTTTTTTTTTTTTTTTCTGTTTGGGGGGGGGGGGGGGGGGGGGGGGGGGGGGGGGGGGGGGGGGGGGGGGGGGGGGGGGGGGGGGGGGGGGGGGGGGGGGGGGGGGGGTTGTTTTTTTTTTTTTTTGGATTTTACCTTTCTAGCCACTGGGGGCCCGGGAGAGGGAGGTTGGTTGGTTGATTGATTATTTATTGGGAATTAATACTGAGAGAGTATATGCAAAGGCTGAGGGCACCATGCCATCTTCACAGAACAAGACCCTAACAGCTAACTGACGTACAAGAAACTGCAAAGTTATACTGTAAGAACACATATTAAGGACCGAGGAAAGTCTGCTAAGGTGCTACGTCTAAAACTAAGTTACTTCTTGCTTTGACCCTCCCCTTTTCTTGGCATCAGTCGTCGTCCAGAGCCTCTGTCTTGATCTCGTTGGCTCCTTGCCGGGCCAGCGCCAGGATGGTGTGGTTGACTGCTGCCATCTCCACGGCTAAGGAAATGGGGTCTTGGTGGTCACTATGGCTAGTGCTGTCATCCTGTGGAATCATGTGGGAAGGAGCAGAGAGAAGCAGGGTTATTCCACCAGTCCAAAACCGCGGCGGAGGAGAAACAAATGCGCTGAGAGACTGTGGGGGGGATGGAGCGGGTTCACAATGTGGGGTTAGGGCTGGTTCCCCTCACTGTGCTGACAAAGGTAAGCAAGGCAGGGAGGGGGAGACACAGCTCTGGAGGGAAATATTGAATTATAAAGACAGAAGTGATACACGAGGTTAAGTCAGGAAAGCAAATTTAAGACAGCAATCACTGGGCACGGCACAGGTCCGCGCTAATAGTTGGATTATATAATTCTGGTCACCCTATTTAGGCCGTCCCTGGCCATGGCAGGGGGTGGAATGAGATGAACTTTAAGGTGCCCTCCAACCCAAACCATTCTGTGGTTCTCTATTTGATGTCACAACAGGAGTCAAAAAGGCAGAGAAAAAAAAAAAACATCCCAAGGGAAGAGGTTTCCTCATGAGAAGAAGCTAAACAGAGTCAAGTCCTCCGGTTTGGGGAAGAAACAGCTGATGGTTGATATAATAAATGTTTATTACAAATAATTGGAAAATAAGAGGACAATTGTCCATGTTTTTTTATGATCTAATAATCAAAAACACTCACTGGAATGATAATGTGATCCAGGGCAGCAGTGGGAAGCACTGCTCACTTAGCACAGTTCAGTTCAGGATTCACAGATTTTTACATCAGACAAAAGTAAAAATGGCTTTAGAAGGCAGAGGTTTGACAAATCCAGGGAAAATTAGTCTGCTAGAAATTATGGAAACTCGGGAAGCCTCCTAAAACTACGGACTTCCAGAAGCTGGAAGTTACTAGAATGAAATAATTCTATATATATTAAAAAAGTACTTTTTCTTTAACTGGTACTAGACCAGAACCATGACACAAACTGAGCTTAACCCTTTGTTCAAGCCAGCATCCTGTGAAAACACGAAATTCACAGAGATACAGGGGAAAAGATGCTGGAAAACTCTTTGAATGCTAAGAAAACCAGTGACTGGAACCACCATAAATCAAATACGGAATACTGGGAAAAATCATAGTGTTTTTCCCTCTTTAAAACAGGGCACTAATAGTTACCCCCTGTGATCTTGGATTTTTAAATTATTATCATTTACAGAAAGGAAACAATAAACATTTATCAGTCTCCCAACAGCCTTCAAGTGATGAACTTGTGTGATTTAAAATTTAAAACGTGTCTAGAGCATTTTTAAATTAAGATGATGGGTGGCAAATGTTGAGGAGGACAAAGAAAAAAAAAAGTCAGGATTTGGTAAAATCCTGAGGTTATCTAGAAGAATTAATTCATTTATAACAAGGCTCTGGTAAATTTTAGGGCCTCTCAGAAATCTTTATCATGGTACAAATACAGAACCCTAAAATCCGGGGGTTTAGGCACTTGGTTAGTATTTATATGAACTTTGTGGTTTAAAGTTTATTAGAGTTTAAGTGTTGCTGTGGAAAACAGAATTTCTGTGTTTAACAGCTGAAGGATGTTAAATGGTCATCAGGAGAACCTGCCATTTAACCTGCTTTGCTGCTAATGACTAATCACACCTCAGAGAAGGGTCCAGATTACTGAGAAATGTCACTTCTAAGGCCTCTAAACAAAGATCTTTGAATTTTAAAAACTAATTTATTTCTCTTTTCAAAGTATGCTGGTTAATGCACAGAAAAAAAACATAGTTTGTGAGTCTACATCACATTCCACCACAGTATTCTGATCCTGTATCTGTCTGACAGGGAATTTTCTGGGCTTGGCAGTGGTTTCTAAATATTTTATGGCAGTCACAGAGCAGCTTCTCCTCACTGAGAGCCAGAAAAGTTGGTCCCACCAAATCTGCTGGTGCTGACCTATAAAAAGGGTCTCAATCCCCATCAGGAGCAGAGCAGCTGGGGATGCCTCTGCCAGGGATCTGCTGAACTGGGCCAGAGCCAAGTGTGCCAGGGACTCATTCCAGGACACTCAAGCTGCTGTTCCACTCCACCAGCAGCTTTTGGAGAAAAGAGAACTCCCAGCCACTCCCAAAAAAAGAGGCAATGAAAAGTGATCCAGCCCAGCCGTGGGCTAGCACAGAAACATCTCCTCTCAAAAACAGGTGAGTGAACTCGTTGGAGTCACTGCTGCCAAGCACACACAGCCCTGAGAGTTTGGTCAACACTGGGAAAACTGGAAAGGGGATGCAATACCTGTCAGGAAGGTGTGTGAAGGAAGGGTCACCAACTTTAGGGTAGGTGAGGGCTCAGAGTGCGGGAAGGGGTATTCTTTTGCTAGAGAATTTAAAAAAGAAGTTGCTGTCAAGGGTTAAAAATAGCCAAGAAAAAGAGAGAACAGGCAAGAATTAAAATGCAAAAACAAAACAAACAAACAAAAAAAGACAGATAACATGTAAGCAATCAAAATAGTGGCACACTGTTGCAGAACAATATGGAATAGGCCAAATAAAGGTCAGAGTTTAGTGAATCAAATCCTTTCCCCCCAACCCTTCACCCTTTGTCAGTGTCTGAGGGATGATCCTGAGAAGGTCCTGAAAGGTTCTCCCACAGAACAGACAGAAGGAGCTCAGGACCTTCCAGGAGGGTGCTCAGTGCTCAGAATCCTGCTGGGAAAGGCTGGCACAAAGAATTCTGAAGGGTCCTGGCCAGGGCTCCCTTCTGCTTGTGTCTGGGGCTGGGTCAGCAGCTCACAGCAAGTGTGGCCCTTGCCAGAACAGGGCCTTTCTTGCAGAAAGAAATAAGAGGTGCCCAGTTTTTCTGGGATAATTGTTGGTGCCTGACACACAGGACTGTGAAAGATCTTCCTGAGGGAGGGGAACTCAGAATGCTGGGGAAGGAGAGCATGGGTATGGCAGGGCTGTGGCTGAGGTGAGGCTCTCCTGCTGTATCTCAAACATTGTGTGTGGTGTGAGGGGTGTAACTTGCTTGTTTGGAGCAGATCCTCCTGTCTTCTTCTACCTTCTCTGCTTCTCTGCCTCCCTCGGAACATCGTCCCTCCTCCTCCCCGTTGCGTACTTGCCAAGTGTCCTGTTATGAAGGCAACAAATCCATGTGGGTGAACACTGGATTCTCACCCTTTCCCCATCACAAAAGTCAAACAAAACAGGATTTTTCAAGAGGCAAAAGGTCCTTTCTATGTGTTTGGAGTTCTACCAGTTTGGGCCAGGAGGCTCCAGGGCTCACCTGCTCTGAGTAGTCGTTGCCGTCCACGTCGTCGCTGTTGGAATGACCTCCTGGACTCTGTACATCTATTCCATGGCTCTCCAGGATTGCTGCTTCTTCGAAAAAAGCAAATGGATCCCTCATTTATCTGATGCATTGGAGTAGTTAAAGTAACTAGGGGGTTTTTTTTCCCTTTTTCAGGAAGTTGGAGTAACTGGAGGAAAGGGGTTGGTTCTTAGCCCCTTGCTCTTCACTCTCCAACATTTGGGAAGGCAGCACAGGTACAAACACTGGTTTGCCTGAAATCCTTCCCTGCCAACTACCAGACTTGTCTGTGAGTAAAAATCCCTGTCTTCCAGCCAGTCCTAACAGAAATCAGTGTCATTTCTAAAGTACTGGAATGGCAAAGGCACTCCCTGTGAATCTTCCCCCTTAGTTTGGACTGGCAGGACTCGAGGGGGTGGGGAGTGTCTGAAAACAGATGGGAGAAATTTCTGAAAGCACTTCAGGGATTTGCAAACACAAAAATCCATCTTCCAGTAGGATCCAAATGTCTAAAGCTCCCTTTGGTTCTTTTTAATCTCTTTCCAAACCTCCTCCCCAAACACTAAACTCCACCCACCTTGGACTGAGCTTGCTTTACTCCCCCATCCCTCTGAAAAGCTGTTTTTACTTGTAAAAAAATAAATTTAGTTAAACTTCAGTAACATGTTAAATGATGAAATTAGAGTTTTTCTCTTATTCAGAAATAAGGCAAAATAGTGGAGCACTTGAAATAATTAAAAATACTGGAAATAAGCAGATATAGATGTCTGTCTACCTATGTTTTGTAGAAGTAATTCTGCATAATATATAAGTAAGGACATCAAACTTTTATGAATGGCAGGAGTTTGTTGAATCCAGGCCACGGAGGTGATCTATACTCCTTAGAATATCTTATCCACATCAGAAAGGTCTCCTTCCTACAAATTCAGAGTCACTTTTGATTTCCTTACTATCAGCTAAGAACCCACAGGGGTTAAACTCTGAAGTGACGTTTGTTTTTTTCCTGATCATTGACAAAAAATATGGCTTTTTTCCAGCCACTTGTCCCTGGGCAAAACCTTGGAAAGCTGTCAGGGGCAGAGGTATAACCAGGATAAACACCACACTGAGTTTGTGAACCTGCCAACATCTCTATCTCCTTTATTTACAGTTTTGAGGTTTCATTTCCAATTTGAGTTTGGATACTCAAAGGAGGGAAATGCAACTCTCCTTCCACCTACAAAAATTCTCACTTTGCTTTTTAAAGCTGATCTTCCAGTAAAACTTTGTAACTGCATCACTTTTCCTTGCACTGATGACAGAACTCTACAAATTACACGTATTTCACAAAAAAAAAAATCTGGAACAGCAAGGGATTCATTTTCATAATTCCTTCATAATTTCTCCTGAGGCTGTCAGCACCTCTGGTGTTTTCACTAATTTATTCTGACGTAATTGCCACCTCTCCTGAGCAAATCCCAAGCCTTGCAGGCAGGCTCTGTGATACATTACCGATATTGGCTCTTCTCTTGATCTCCTTCCTCCTGTTGGCAAACCAGTTGTACACTTTGAGGGAGGTAACTCGCTCCAAATCTGACAACTTTTTTCCTAGGAAAGCAGCAGAGGGAAAAAAACAATAGTTCAGTGGTGTTACTCACTGGGTTCCAGAGAAGTTGTGGCTGCCACATCCCTAGGAAGTGTCCAAGAACAGGTTGGACAAGTCTTGGAGCAACCTGGGATAGTGGAAGGTGTCCCTGTCCCTGCCCTAGATGAGCTTTGAGGTCCCTGCTCACCCAAACAATTCTGGGATTCTATGGGATAAACCCCTGAAAGGCAGACACCACTGGCAAGTTACTATAACTGAGAAAAAAGTGAACTTTCTGTGGATCAAATTCCTGTGTCCATGTGCAGTTGCACTAACTGCCAAGTATCTTCTTTTCTCGTGTTTTTTAAAAAATCTGAAATACAGGAATTTCTTTGCAGCTTCAACCAACTCAATGCAGAACCACGGGAGAATGAAGGGCTGCTTTTCCAGTTCGAGCACAAAAGGAGGTTCCAAAAACTGAAATTTCAGCCACAAACCCCATGCCTGGGGCTCCTTCTCTTACTATGTGTCACAAGGGCGCAGCTCACTGTTTTATACAGCAGCAAAATGAATGAAGAGGTTTTGTGCCACCCTTGCAATCTGCTTTCCTTTCTCTCAGCCCCCAGCACCCATCATACCCTCCCAACTGTGCCAGGTCACTTGGGATCTTTTGGGAGAATGGGGGTGGATGCTGGAAACCAGATCACTGCATTTTTACACTTAAACCAACAAAAAAAATTCCCAAAAAACAGAAGGCACCTATAAAAAACTATGCCTTTATCTAGTCATCAGTATAAATAAGGGAAGACTGGAGGGATTCAGTATTCCAAGGACATCCAGGAGACCTCTCCTGTTGCTCTTGACCCTATATAAAATATTCCCCATATCTGCATCCTCAGACCTCTGCAGGCTACAGAGGGTTGAGCCCCCCCCTTGCTTCTGACTCCTTCTCAAAGTTTATTTATTCAGCATACAAAACACCCGTGTAATTGCAGCAATCTGCACACTTAAATAAGTTAGGAGAGATGAGACAAGTGAAAGAAAGAAAACTCTGGAAATTGATAGCTTGGCTGCTGCCTAATGCTTTGCATCAGCACCACTGGCAGTATTTTACTGCTCCCTGACATGGCCTCGCAGCACTTTGTTCCAAGTTGCTCCACAAACCAGCAGCACAGCCAGGAATCAAATCCTCAGCTCTCTGGTCCCCTCTATCTGATGGATTTTTTGGGGGAAAATTTCAGCAGGTTATTAGGGAAAAAGTACTTTGCCATGAGAGTGCTCAACATTGTGGGACAGGGGTCTGGAGGCAGGAAAATCTCCTGTTTTGGAGATACTGAAAACTGAACAATCTCATCTAAGCAGGGCCTGCCTCACCAGATGAACTCCAGAGGTCACTTCCATTCTGAACTGGTCTGACCTTGTGCTACACTTTGACATTCCCAGCTCTCCACAACTCCCTGAAAGGATAACAAGGTGAGGATCCATCTTTTCTCCAGGGAACAAGGGACAGGACAAGAAGAAACGGCCTCAAGTTGCACCAGAGGAGCTTCAGGTTGGATACTGGGAACAATTCCCGCCTGGAAAGGGCTGTCCAGCCCTGCCACCCCCATCCCTGGAGGGATTTAAAAGCCATGTGGATGTGGCACCTGGGGACATGGACCAGTGGTGGCCTTGGCAGTGCTGGGGATGGTTGGACTCGATGATCCCAGAGGCTTTTCCATCCTAAATAATTTTGTGATTCCATGTGCATGACTCACGCCTTAGTTGCCTTCTCATTAATTTTTATTCTGGTTGTATGAAATCTAAATATATCCAAAACACCAGTTCTGAAATCTATGTAAATGTTTGGTTAGCAAAACTAAGCAAAGGCAGGTGCATCCACTAACACTACACTGAATATTCATGCTCCTCTCCCAAGTATAACTTCTCCAGAAAAAGGGAAAATGCCAACTTGTTGACCTAGGGATAAAGTCCTCCATTAACCCCCCGGTTCTAATATGAAATCCCTGTCTGGAAGCTGTAAAATATTGAAAAACGGGAGAGCTGAGCTCCTTCCTCCTCCAAAAACCTGATTTATCAGTCAAAGGTTGATGACCTTGGCGATCTTTTCCAACCCAAATGATTCTGTGACTCTGCAAACATCAGTCTGAGAACTCAAGGTGCTGAAACCTCTTTGTTTTTGGGAAAGACACCCCCAGCAGCTCCTCACCTGGTTTTTGTATAACTGCATTACAGGCGTTGGCAATTTCTTCTCTCTTTGCCTCGTCGGGATATTGGTTCTCATTGAAGTAACTGCAAAAAGGAAAGAAACAAAACAGTTTTTTTACTTAAGAAATCTGAGCATGAAGGTTTCAAAGCAGCTCCACTAGAAAGTGTCAGCTGATGAGTGTCATCACTCCTCCACAGGTACCAGACACAGTGAATTTCATTGATAAAGGAACATCAGCCTGCACTTATGTCCACATGGAATGAAGGAAACGTCCCAAATCCCCCAGATAAATGAGTATTATCTCAGCATTTGGAAAACTGTACTAGGACACCCAAAAATGTAGGCAATTCAATGGTTATCAGAGTTAAGACTGTCAAGTGAAGCATCATCTCCAAGGCACTCCAGGCCTTTGACTTTATTATCATTTATTCATTATTTATCCCCATCTTAGGCAGAAAGAGCTGTTTAACATTTATTTTGATCCCTGTTCATATACATTTGTTAATATACACACATCCATACATACTTTTGATATTTATATTATTCAAAACCCCACAAATACTGCAGAGACAGGGATGGTGTGGAGATGCTATGAAATTACACAGGATGACTTCTACAGTCAGATAATTTTTTTTAAAACCACAATTTTAATTTTTTTCCATCTTCCTCAGAACCGACACATTGAGTACAGCACGTTTCTAACAGTATTTTTTCTGGAATAATTGTGATTTTTTTGTACTTTGTATGCAGTAAACATCCCATAAAAGTTAAAACTGTTTCCTCTTTTACCTCATTGAACCGCTCTGCAAATTTTAATGAACTGATTTACATTCTACAGAGCTTATCAAATCTGCATTAAAACCAACAAAACGTCCTGTTTACTTCAATGGACTCTGCTAATCATACCATAAGCAGGGCCTACCACTGGTTTTTTTTTCTGTAGATTATCCATAATATATAATCCTACGATTTTTTTTATCAACTTTGATCAGCAGCAGGTCCGGCTGTTGGACAGCTGCTCTGGATTTGAAAATAAGATATTTATTTCCTTAACTGTAGATCATTTGGTAGTAGGAGATTGAGGCATATTGAGGCAATTATTATTTTCCATTATTCTTCCAGTGGATTGGCCCCAGTTACTTTCTATGGAAATCCAGATTACATTCCATACAGGAACTGTTTCTGTCCAAACTTTGAACACTCAGGTTGAATTTTAGGTACCACTAATTCATTCCCCTGTTCACAGAGTCATTTACAGCCACAGCTATGCCCAAAATGGGGTCCTGTATCAAAGTTGGTGCTCAGTGAGTAAGAGAAATCCCAGATCAGCTCAGAGAGTTTCACCATTCATGTACTTCCAGGTGATCTGCTACAAGACAGCAAATGGAACCACAGGAATAACTCAGTCTTCTCTAAATGAAGGGCAGCTCTGCCTTAAACTTTAGTTCAAGTGCTGGAAAAGCTGGGAGCTTGTCAGCCAACATTTCCACTGTTAGAGTGAACTAATTGCTGGAATTAAGGTGACTGAGGAATCCAAGGAGGAGTTCCCTGACACGGGATTGGTGTCTTTGTTCAGCTTTATGAGAATTTAGAATGAACATCACGCCCTCTGGACGTGGTGATTTTTAAAGTGTATTCTCCCCTCCTTCTGTGATTCCAACCTTTGAAGTGATGTGTGTGTCTATCTCAACTTGCAAATTTCTGTTCAAAGGGGTCGTGTTCTGTACAAAGATGCATTTTTGGGGATGGAGAGCTTGGAAAACAGAGCAGAAAAATGCTTTTTCCAGCAGTTAGTGATGGAAGCAGAAGCTCAGGATCCCCATGACAATATTTCAGCTCTCCTACCTACAGAGCACTGCCCTCTGCCCAGAGCCAAGAATCATTTCCTCTTTTAAGCACCCTGAGACCACAGCTGAAAACTGTTGCTCTGTAATTTACATGAACATACTGCCTGCCCTGGAGTCCTAACCAGGAATCCAGGTCAGCCCCACATGTATAAAAATCAACATTTATGGAAGAAATTACAAAATACATAAAATTATCAGTCAAGGGTGTCCTTGAACTGCCTATTCTTGTTGATGCAAGAAACTGAGACACTACTTAAAGCAGCAAAGACAACACCAGAGCCACCAGTGACTCTTTTCTTGTCACCTAACTCAACACTGTCCCTTCACCAAGCCACAGCCAGGCTTTTGCTGCCTCCAACAAATAACAAACGTATTTTCTACCAACAACAAAACTTCAGCCCATGCTTACAGTTCTCTGGGATAACAGGAGATCTCTCTGTGATTGGAGCAAACTTCCACAACTGGACAATGAATGAGACATCTCTTCTAGCAAATGAGGGAGCTCTGCGTATTCAGATCATGTCTGTGATTCAGAAACTGCTGAAACAGTAATTCTTATCTCTAAACATTTTACAACTAAGTTATAAACAATTCATCTGCCTGACATTTTTCATCATCCTGGAAACATTTCCTTTAAATTCAAACAGGAATTTCTGATCTTTTCATGTAAAATGTCTAAAAATGTCTGCAAGAAAAGCAATTCTCACTAGAAAACGTGAAATTCTTCTCATGGTAAATCTCTGATTTATGAAAAAGCATCAAAAATCTCAGTGAGTTGGCATACAGCTGTCCTGGTCATTTTTGGGGGGATCACAAAGCCAAGTGGGTACCAGCTGAAAGGGGAATTACTGGAGCAGTTAAAACTCTGTTTCTGCAGTTGACAGTAATTTTAGAACCTGCCTCTCTTTCCTTCCCCTGCTGGATTTTTCCTTATCCTCATTAATGATTTGACTTCTCCTTCCTCCACACATTCAACCTCCCTATAAATCTGACCAGCCCTCAACTTGTGCTCCCCAAAACTGAATCTTCTCCTCAGAACTGAATCCCAGGATGGTGTGGGGTGGAAGGCACCCTACAGATAATTCAGTTCCAACATCCTGCCATGGGCAGGGACACCTTCCACTAGCCCAGGTTGTTCCAACTCCATCTTGGACACTTCCAAAGATCCAGGGGCAGTCACAGCTTCTCTGGGCAGCCTGTGCCAGGGTCTTACCATCCTCGCAGGGAAAAATTTCTCCCCAAAATCCAACTTAAATCTACGCCCCTTCAGCTTAAGGCTATTCTTGAGGCCACACTGTTCCTCTGCAGTGTTTTTAGTGTTTGAAGGAGTGCAAGTTGCTTTATCAGAGTTCATACCCTGAAAAGGAAAAGGCCTCACAGCTCCAGGTAACCCAAAATACCCAACCCTAATTGCTGATTTTCCTCCTCTGCCTCCGAATTCCCTGTGCATAAACTCTACCAACATATCTCATTTCATCCCCATCCCATCAAGGTCTTGTGGCTGACGTGCCATGACGCAAAGCACAACATTTAAAGCCTCCCACCATGTGGCACTTGAGGCTTAGTGGTGAACACAATGCTGGGTGATGATTGGACTTGATGATCTTAGAGGTCTTTTTCACCCCTAATGACTCTGGTTATATGATTCTATGATTCCTGGAAAGTAGATGAGAATAATTAAGTTTTCAAGATAGGGAAGCCATGGAAAAAATTCAAGACCTCATCACTGACTATTTTGTTTGCTCATGTAGAAGTTGTGAAAACACTGTGATTTTTTTTTTCTGGACTATAGTTCTTGCAGTAAATTAATTATTCTACCTCTAGTTCTGTTTCTTATCAGCCAGGTACACAGGGAAAGAATGCAGGATGTCTGAAATTCCCTGCACAGCCACAAACCTGTTCACAGTCTGAGAAGTTTCTGAAAGCTAGAGATGAAAAATATGAAGCAATATGAACTTAAAAGGAAAGAAAAAAAGAAAAGGAGCAGGCACAAGTAACTCCTGCAAAGGCACACTGCTTTCTAGACAAAGGGCAGCTGTCAGCTGAATACCTTCCATGAAGAAACCAAATGATCTCTTTTGTAGGAAATGACAGTGGAGGATTAAAATGAAAAGTGGCCAAATAATTTACATGAGATGAGAATCCATATGATGGTAAAGAATGTAGATATCCTTGAAGCCGTTTCATTTCAATAACACTGAAGCCTAGAAAAATTGCAGATTCAGAGAAACCCTCTTTCTTTCAGGGATAATGTGCTTAGGACAATGATGGAGAGGGAATCCATCTCAGCCCAGGGCTCTGTAATGGAAGGAGAAGCCTCCCCCCGATTCTTTACCAAGGTGCCCCTCTCTGAATTCCTGCAATAGCTGCCAATCTTTTTTTTTTTTTCGCCTTCTGTTCTCGAGGCTGAGATATCAGGTGCATTAAGCAATGCCTCAGTAGTGTTCCTGATAATCCACAGTGAAAGTTTTGTTGCTTCCTATCAGCTTTGCAGCTGCCAGGGAAGTGTCTGAAATGACAACCACGGAGCTGCAGAAGGACGGGTGGGGTTGGTGTTTTTCCAGATAAGGAAAGAGATAAAGCCCCCCCAAAACTGATCAAAAGACCTCAAGTTGAGGAAATGCTTAGGACCTAATGGTTAAAACTCCCAAGTATGGCAGGGGTTCAAAGTGGAGAGCCTCAAATGTGCTGCAGGGTAACAATTCAAGGTGCTGCTGCAGCTGAGTCACTCTCAGGTGAGGTCACTCAGGTATGGGGACACAGATCACCCTCCCTAGAGGAAGGATAATTGGCCTTGCAATTAATGGGAGGCAAGAATACACAGATGAATATTTAATGAAGAAGAACAGAGGTGCTGCAAGCTCACTCTCTCACTTCACTTTGTAGTTCCTGCATCCCTGCATTCCCACTTCCATCCCTGCGAGTGAAATATCCTGGCACTCCTGTTGGGCTCCAACTCCTCTGCTGGAGACAAAAGAGTCACAGAATGGTTTGGGCTAGAAGGACCTTGAAGACCCTCTATAATTCCCACCCCCTGCCAAGGGCAGGGACACCTTCTACTGTCCCAGGTTGCTCCAAGCACTGCCCAACCCAGCCTTGGACATTTCCAGGAATGTGAGATTCATCTTCCCCAAAACTCAGGCTGCAATCCAGCTTAACACAATTTAATCACAGAGCAAAGGGAACGATCCCATCCTCTCCTTCAGTCCTTTTTTTGCAGGAATGTTTTGTGCCCAGCAGCCTCCCTGGTCCAGCTCCCCACATGTGCCAAGAGCAGTGGTTGTGCAGCCAAGGGAGGCGGGAGGACACGGCTGAAAAAGGCAGCTGGGCCCAGCTCCTTCCACAGCAGCTCCCAAATATCCTCTCCAAGGGATGCTGAAAGCAAAGCCAGAGCCACAGGCTCGGCCACCAGCCCAGGGAGGGATGGAAAAGCAGAACTGCCCAGCTCCCTCCTCTGTGGATGAACAGAAGCTTGTGCTGTCCCCAGGGATGGAGCTCCCTGCCAAACCCTCTGGTGTCTCAAAATACACGGGGTGAAAGCTGCTCCTCTGGCTCTGATAAGATGCCTCTAATTTCAGCTCCCTATCTGGTTTCCCTCCCAAGAGTTCCTCTGCTTTCCACTGACAAGGTACAGAAAACACTCAAATGTGGTTACCTATTTATCTCTCATTAGTACATTTATCACCCCAGTATCACCCAGCAGCCAGAGGTCACTGTTCCAGTCTTTGTGACTTTTAGCAGAACTATTATTCAGGCTGTCAAATCAATGGAAATATTTCTGAAGTTAGTCTGTCATCTGTGCCTGAGATCTTATCTCGGCGTGGCATGAGACAGACTGTCAGAGAAGTGACATTCAGAGCATAATCTCATCAGAAAGTGTAATGACTGGTTTATTTCCCAGTAAATACTGGCCAAGAATATCACTAATGCCATTCTCTGCGAGGTCAGCAGATGACACCACCAGTTTTATCTACTGATATTTTTACTGATCCTCTAGTAACGACATGGGTGTCAACTAAACCCAGGATATAAAGTCATTTTTATTTCTGACAGCAAAATTAAAGCTCAAAGATATCCCCTCCACAAATAAACTCTGATGAAGCTGAGAACTTCCCCCAGGACTGCAAAACATAACCAGGCAAGGATGGAAAGTGCAACTTCTCTGGATGGCTTCAGCTGAAGCATCAGCTCAACCAGATCTTCTAAGCAGCAAAACAAATCTAATAATAAAAAAAAAATCCCTAACCCAGAAAAACCACTGACAAACACGATGGCTAAAGCTCTCTGCTGATTTTTCCATAGCACCATCATTTAGCCAATGGATTCCACAGGTCCATGTCTTTACAGGAATGGAGAAACCACAGCAGGACTGTAGCCTGACCTCCTCTACAGCACTGACAAGGACTCTCTCAGCAATTCTGCAATTAAATCCAGATTATCTGTCCAACCTCCAGAGATATCTAGTCCCAACATAAAAAACTGGGGGTTTATCCAATGCAGAATCTACCCTAACTTTAAAATGCCTTTGGAAACAAACTGTAAAAATCCTAATTTTTAAAAAATCTCTCTCATTCCCAACTTGAGCTTTCAGGCCCAGGGTATGGCCACACTCTGTCCAAGGACAGTAGAATTTTTAAGCCTCTCATTCTAAGAAATGTTTCATTCTTGGATTTCTTTTCATTACAAGTGCAAATCTGGAGGAGAGATCCCACCAGCACTAGAACCCTTAGAGCACCAGACAGAGAGAAACTGAAATTATTTCACACCTCAGGATGTGTCTGCATACATAAATTCCAGAGCCATGCCAGTGCACATTAAAAACCCTCACACAACAGAGCTGACTCTCAATTCTGGTTTTACAAGTCGCTGTCTAAACTCCGAGAGAGTCCTTTCACTGATGTTTCTTAGCAGGAATCTCCTCTGCCACGTAGATTAAAATGCCAAAAATACACCTTGCACGGGAGTGGGTAAAGCTGGATGACCTTCAAAGCTAACAGAACAATGAGGTTTTCATTCTCTCAATATCACTTTCTCAGAATTTTGACAGCGGTCTCCAGGACCACAATCCTATCAAGCTATTAATATTATCCTAAAAAATTGTTTAGAAAACGGAATTAATTGATAATAGCTCTGAAAAGCCTCACACTTGCAAAAGATAATCTGCGCCTCCTAATCTCTAGCACCCTACTGTCGAGATAATTAACAATTAAAAGAAAGAATAGTTAAGACATCCGAGGTGGCGATTTACTCTTCCTCGTAATTGGATTTGGTGATAAGAGCATTCTTGAAATGACACAACAGACCTCTTCTGAATGGCAAGATTTGGAGTTTGCAGCAATCTGAAACACACAGGTACTTCTTGCTGAAGGCACCTTGAAGACACTGTCAGCTGAAATTTTGGATATCCTTATATTTCCTGGCACCACCAAACTCTCGAAGTCAACAGAGCTCACTGAAATTGTTCATTAAACTAAAGTGGACATTTTTCTGAAGCCAGTCAAGTAACCAACACATCAAAACAAGATAAAATGAGGTATTTCAATGAGCAGTTGGTGTGAGCAAACAGCATCTTTAAAGCTCTTCCTAACAAGGCATCTAAGCATGAATAATAGGATCTCTTGTTCTCTTTTATTTACTTGAAATATTTAAATTGAGACCTCCACGCTGCAGGGATATTTATGTGCATTAAACCCGCTGGACTCCGTCAGTGATAAACAAAACCTTTCTGCAAACAACTGCGAAACAAACATCTCATCTTCATTTTTTAACGTGGTACAGGGCAAGAGTTATTCCAGTTGTATTTTGGATTATCTGGTCCTCACAAGCAAAGCCACAGCAGGGTCAGCCCATGGGTGAATCATCTCCAAGGAGAGATGAGGCCATGCAGGCATCAGCCTTGGCCCACCCACTGGGAAGGGCTGTTGTGCTGCTGGTGACCCTCAATTCTAACCAGACAAACCCTAATCAACACTGAGGGTATTATAGACACCACTCACAAGGCAACAGAGGATTCCAAGGCTTTATATGGCAACATAAATAAATAACAAAACTTGGTTTTTACATTACTGAATGCAGAACGTCTTTATTTGCTCTCTGGAACAAAACATTCCACTCAGCAGAGCCAGAGCTCTGTTTTCAGCTCATCTGGTTGGGTATTCCTAGAACAGCCTATCCCTGCCTCAAAACTGTGCTTTAAATTATGTCAGTGTGAACACTAAGGTCCCCCAGGTTATCCTCACTTTAGCCTCAGCAAGGTCTTAGTTCTTCTGGATGGGAATCTTGGAGCCTCCCTTTGTCCCAAGCCTCCAGAAAGAAAAAATATCAGCCATGAAATTTGGGATTAACACAGCAAAGGAGGAGATTTAAGGGAAGTTTTAAGCCATCAGGAAACTTTGGGATCTTTAAAGAATATTTCTCAAAGCTGGCAGCAGCAACATCTTTTTCTTTTTCGCTAAAGATTGTTCAGTGACCATTCACCATCCATAGGGAGAGGAAATAGCTGAATTTATTATCCAGCTTTTTTTTTTTTTTGCCTACATGATTATGAATAGTTATCCTGAAAATAATAAGCTCCAAAGAC
The DNA here is from genome assembly GCA_013397095.1 of Sterrhoptilus dennistouni. NCBI lineage: Eukaryota > Metazoa > Chordata > Aves > Passeriformes > Zosteropidae > Sterrhoptilus > Sterrhoptilus dennistouni. Next base: position 327,874 of record VWZU01003746.1, on the reverse strand, counting down.
TGAAAAGATTATTTCATTTACCAACACCCATCATGTTTTGTGTTTCAAGAGTACTTTTTATACCCAGATCATGAACTCCTTTAAAAGTATTCTAAAAGTCTTTTTTCATCTCACTCTTTAATATTATTACAAGAACTTACAGGTAGAAGAACAGCAAAGTTAAAAGACACAGAGCCAAGGACCCAGATTAAATCAATCCACAGCTCTTTACTCCAAGATTTGTGCTCCCTACCCTGAGCCATGGTTTTTCCATGTGCTTCCTCTTAAATGTCATTGTCATCCTCACTCAGATCAGCAGTTTCCTGAGGACAATACTTTTAGGAGTGCTGGTAGTAAAGCTCCAAAAACAACTGAGGAATTGCTGACCAGAAAAACTAATTATCCTCAGCATTTTTGGACTTTAGTAAAGCATTTGATAAAGTGACAAAAGGGAAATTATTAATGATTTTGGAAAAGACAAAGATGAGTATAATTACGAGACAGGGGAGAAAGGAAACATTTAACTAAGAAGAGGCTGAAAAATTAAACTAATGGCATGGAAGACAACAATCAGGGATACTCCTCAAGTATCATCTTTGGAGCATCTTAAAAACAAAATCAATTAATGATCCTGACAGAAAGTCTGCACATGGTGATGAATCCGCTGAGACTCAAGTCAGAAGCCACATCAATACAAGTGAATTGAAGCACCATAAAAAGTAATAGAGAATCCTAAGGGCAAGAACTCAACAGAAATTTAATGGTGCAGCATCCAAGGTCACCCACTTTGGAAACAACAACTTCGCAGGCACAAAAAGATCATCAGCTGGGAAGATCAGGTTTTGTGAAGTCACTGTGAACAAAAGATACAATGCAACAAAAGCACCAAAAAGGCCAAGCCTGACATAGCTGAGGATGTTGCTAGTCCCAATCCAGAGAGAAAAGCATTATAAAAGGCCCTTCTTTTAAGCTGTTGACAGAGCTCCTCACAGAGAGCAAAGTATTCAAAACAAATTAAAACCTACGTGTGTTCCAAAGGAAAATCAAACAAATAAGAAAGCTGTGCTGTCTCGGATCACCAAAAAAAAAAAAACAACAAAGCCCAAAAAAAAAAAAAACAAATCTGGGATGGGGTAGTGCCTTCTGTGG